>ML778098.1:1930883-1955412 GCA_009831015.1 Picea engelmannii | reverse complement strand
TTCCTTCATGGCTTGACATGTTTAAGCTCTAGGATCTACCCTTAGATAAAAGGGGCTGGCTCTGATACCAATTGTTGGACAACTGAGAGGGGGGGGGTGAATCAGTTGTTACCATGCTTAAACAATTATGCTTCTTTTAAAATATTTACAAGGCACTCAATGATGATCACAATAATGCAGGGAAATGAACAATGGCATATTCAACATCAGTCACGTATATGAGAAACATAGAGACAAATATTTCTCAAGGAAACCCATATAGGGTAAAAACCTCTTCTTCTTTATATGATAAGTATTATTTACATTCTTTACATCATCATACATTTGAGTACCAACTCATTGTGAGGCTACAACCTCTGTTTTGCAAGGTGAAACTTGCTGAGAGAACCAACTCTTTATTTTTCTCTAGCACCCACTAGAAGGAAGCACCAACTCCTTGGTTTCTCTAGCTCCAAGTAGAAGGAAGCACCAACTCCCTGGTTTCTCTAGCACCAACTAGATGGAAGCACCAACTCCCTGGTTTCTCTAGCACCAACTAGAAGGAAGGACCAACTCCCTATGTTCAAGCCCCCACTTGAACCTCTGAGGACAACAGTCCTCCCTAGTACCTCCCAACCTCCCTGGATTATGAATATGAAATACTGAAACCTATTATAGTGATATAGTGTTCAATAACATCTTACCAGTCTCATCACTGTTCTGCAAGATTTTGCTACTCAGACTTCCTCGCAGTCTTCCAGCATGCATCCGTTGCCCATTCTGTTCTTCTGCTTTTATGCTCTGTTCCCCATGTCCATTCACTGCACAGTTCTTCTTCTGTTCTTTTCAGTTGCTTCACTCTGATCCTTCTTCATGCATGAATCACCTTTAGCAACATCCACCACAATCCCAGCAATAACAACAACCCCATCTCATCTCTGTACTGTGTATTTATAGCTTTTGTGCACCTTGTGCATGCAATGCACGCAATACCTCTGTGCATACTCACACCGAGCCGTTATCCTCCACAACTCAAGTGCTTTGTCTGATCATCATCTTGACTCTTCAGCTTCTCTGGCCGTTTTATCCACTCGTTCAGCATCACTGTATGTTATGCTGAGATTCCTCAGCCTCTCTGGAAGTTGAGACTCTTCGTCTTCTCTGTGAAAGTCTAGCTAACCTTCTCTATTCCAGTTACAAGCTTCAATGCTCATCTAGCTGTCAATCGCCTCCACGAGCATCTTCATCCCTCTTGAAGATTCCCAGAGACTCTTCATCTCCTCTGTCAATCACCCCGAAGTGTCTTCGAGTCCTCTGGTAGACACCATCAATGGTTTTAGCAGTTACACTGTGATGTGAAACAATAGCCCTCTGATCTCCTTCAGTTTCATCTATACCGTTGGATTAGCTATGATTTAAGCGTTACGCACTTTCGCAATTTGGAGATTCTGCGTTGAGGCATATTGACTCTTCATGTTGCGAGCTCCGAAAAGGAGCTTGGCTACTCTAGCTCCCTCCTCTACGTGACCACAGGCGGTGACCACCGGTTATAGTGATATTTCACCTTTTCGGTATTTTGGCATTCATATGATCCCATGTTTTGACACTCCCAGACACGATCCCCAAAATTTCGAGGTGGAGCTTATCTGCACTAGGTCCTTCCTCCACATGACCACATGCGGTGACCACAGGATTTGCTATAAGGCGTTGTGAACTTATGGTCTTCATTGACCCTGATCGATGGTCCACAATATCAATGAATCAACAGTCTAGATATTTTCGTGATCTCACATCTCATTATTCCTTAGATGGAGGCTCTCGTTACTCCAAGTCACGATACGCGAAAGATCCTAGATGGAGCTTAGATCAACGGTCTAGAACTCTTGGTGATCTGACAGTCCAGATCTTATTGTGAGTTTGCTTTTGGCGATTCTTGTGATGGAGGTTCTCATCACTCCAAGTCATGATAGGTGAAGCTCCGAGATGGAGCTCAGATCAATGGTCCTCGTTCTTGGTGATATGACGGTCCTGATCTATTTGTGATCTCACATATCGCTGATCCTTAGATTGAGATTCTCGCCACTCCAAGTCGTGATAGGCGAAGCTCCGAGATGGAGTCTTTGTGGTTCTCTAATCTTTCGCCACATGTCCTCTTGATCAATGGTCCACGACTGTCCCCGATCGACGATCAGGATTCCTTCATAGCTTTGGAGAGTTGGATGACTCTTGGAATTATCCGCCTTGCAGCTTCACCATATCTAACGGCTATTGAGCCTTCGTAGATACCCCATATCCTACAGCCCAGATCTTCTCGCGATTTTGTCACTTCAAGATTTCGCCGCTTCGCGATTTTGTCCACCTTCATGATTTTGCTGCTTCGCGGTTTTTCTACTTCACCGTGTAATGAACGTGCAGGTCCTCCCTGATCCAATGATGGATGTACCCTGCGCTTAGATCGGACGCCCGAGATCTATTCTCATCTACTGCATGCTACTCCTCTCTGAATTCATATCTGATGGTCATCGGGGATTCTAAATAAGATCCAACGTTCACTGTTGCTCCTCCTCTTCCATTATCACTGTTCTTGCCATCAATGACAAGCTTACTTTCAACTGTAAACCTTCCAACAACTTCCGCTTGCTGAATGTCAAGACTTCACCGGTACCTCCCAGCCAATGCTAGGGGTACTCTTCTTCCCCCTTATCCCCCCAGGCTGCAAAGGGGCCATGCACACTATCCAGAGATCTCGTCTAGCTCCCAACTTGCCTCGCAAGGACGAGCTACCACTCCTCTCCAAGTTGGGTATTCCCAACTCCCACAAGTAAATCATTCAAGTAGATATTTATGCAACGTAACATTACACAAATAGAAGATGATCCTTCATCCTTCTCCTTCCTTCATTTTATAGAGTTTTGAACTTCCTTTCTTTCCTAAAATCTCTTGTAATTAAAGTTTTAAAAATAAATTGCTAAAAATTCTTCTCCGTACAAGTGTCACCCATCCCCTACATTCCTCCATTAATTATTTTCTTTAATTAATTAATTATCTTATTTCCCTCACCCACCTAGAGTTACTCTGAGAATCACTCCTAGGTGTCCCCAAATTCCCTTACAGGTTTTAAAGGCTTTCCCTATCATGAAGTTGCTAATTCAATTTAAAATTATAAGGCTCTTAAATGGTAGATTCTTTTCTAAGTTGACATTCCGCTTTTTCCCTTAAGTTCCCCGTTTTCCCTTTTTATGTTACCTCTTTTCCCTAGTTTCCTAATTTTTTTTTATTTTTCCCTCTTTCTCCTTTTTAATTAGAACTCAAAAAGGCAGGTGTGGAATTTAACCCCTTTTCCCGTTTATCATTTAATTAGTATTTTTTTTAAATGATCAAAAAGATAAAACAATTAATTCCCCTTTTTACATTTATTACCAGATATTTTACTTTTTATGAATAACTTAATTTCTTACTCCCTTCATGTTACAAGATTTAACTTAATTTTTTTTTTAATTATTTTTACTACTATTTTTTTTTTTTTATAGAAGGTCAAATTTTACCACTAGCGTAATTTAGATTTAGGCCTTAAATTTCGTACTGGGCAACATTTAATTAGGGAAATTATGTTTTAAAAATTACCTAACATGTTATTTGTCCCAGGGCCATCTAGGTTCATCCCTCTATCATCAACAACGCGATGTGCCCTTCAGGATGCACTACGTGCTCCAAGGGTGCCACTCGCCTCTTGACTGATTTGGTAGACATTAATAACCCCTAGAGTTAACACGCCGCCAGGTCAACTTGTGGGAGACTAAGGGCTTCTAAGGAATAAGACCCCAGCCTTATTGCACGCCCCTTAGAATAATCATGAGCGATTGTCGCAGTCTGCCCTCACGACATCGTGGGTCCTCTCAAACTAGGTAATCGTTAACCTATAGTTCGAGCCACGGTGGGAGTGCTAGTAGGTTGTGGCAGGGTTGTTGTCCACACCTCTCCCTCAACATCTCTGGTAGTCGTGTGTGACCCCTTTACTCCATATGTGAGTCTGGTCAACAAACTATCATCATCCTGCATCATCAACAAATCATGTCAGAACATATCCACATCATATCATCTAGTCAGATGCACTAATATCATAGTAAAACAATCAAACCCCAATGGCACACTCCCTGACTCGATCCGGAGTCCAAGGGTTTCCATCAATGCCTCTACATCCTCAAGGTCCAAAACCCTACACACTCAGTAAAACTGAGTCAATAACACCTGTCTATGTCAATGTAGTAAAACAACATGTCATCAACCCATAACGTATTGTAATCAAAGTCAAAAATTTTAATAGCATAAAAGTCTGGATCACTTGCGAGCAAGTGTCCTCAAAGAATAAGTTTGTTCAGTGCACCAGAGCGGGATGTTACATTTGCAAACAAAATTCAGAAAACAATACTCACTTTTTTACCTCTTGCCCTTAGGCAAGACAACTATTGAAGAATATTAAGCAAAAGTTGAACGAAAAATCCAACTGGAACAAAGAAATTATGGATGAATGTTTTAAAGACTAGGTACAAGATAGATTGGTAAAGTTATATGCAAGACTCCCAAGTTTTCTAATATCAAATATTTGGTGGGCCTGAAACAATGCTATTTTAGAGGACATGTTTTTTCAACTTGAAATAACATCGGTTATTAGTTTGAGTTAGGCAATGGAATTCAAGGAAAATCCCAAAGAAAAAGAGACCAAGGAATCCCTCCTATCGTACTATCGACTATGAAATCCCCTAGGGATATTTCAATGTAGCAAGTCAAGGTCACCCCCCACTTTGTGGGGTGGGGGTAGTCGTGTATATTTCTCATAACCACTATATGTTTATCAAATATGCCATGGGATCTGGTTCAAACAACAGAGCGTAATTCATATCCCTTTGGACACTTTTAGAAACAAAAAAGGCTAAAGAGGTAAAAAGGTTGCAAGTGTTTGGAGATTCTAAATTGGTAATCGACTAAGCTAAATGGATAAATGAAGTCTAGTATAGAATATTGGCTCCAATATTAAGATATATAAGGATAGCAGTGTATTTTTTTGAATGATGTCTTTCAACCACATACTACGGGAGCTTAATGGTAAAGCATATGAATTTTCAAAATAATCTCTTCAATTTCCAGTCGGTGCCCTTGGATGCTATGAGTTTGTCGAAGGTGAAGAAATCGAGTCTATGGAATTTAGATTCTGAAAAAGAAAAGAAGGATTTTTTTGTCTATAATCTTTTTTTACTTAAATTTTTTTGTATAGGAAAGGTATATAGAATAGAAATAAACTAGTAGGAAGGGAAAAAAAATAGGTTATGGAATTTTGTTGATACAATAACAGAGAGGTCAACCAATGGCTAAAATCGTGGACTGTAATATGAATATTCTTCCTCTCTATGAATATACAATTTTTTTTCTACAAAAAAAAGTCATATAAATTAAATATTTATTGTTAACAACTACTCTGTTTTGTGACAGAAATATCATTTTTATAATAAATGCATAAAGTTTATTTTTTAAGAAATGTAAAATCTTTGTAATATATTTTTTTATATTTTGAATTTTTTATTTATTAGATAAATATCCATGACTTGTGAGATTGTCCTATTCCTAAGATTCCATGACCTAGGGGCATCTAAGTCGTCAAAATCACCCTGGGATCACGCCTGACCTGGACCACACCAACCCTTAACATGGCTGGATTTGAGGTGTCCCCAGAGGTTTCGAACCAGTGACTTCATTTACGGAGTGCCTTAACATCGCACTCCCTCACTGATTGTTCTACACCATGGGGACATTTAATATTTTGAAATTATTTTTATTATATAAACAATATTTTTTTTTAGGAAATATATTATAATATAATTAATAATTTTGCATTGAAAAAAATTAACAAATATCTAATAAAGTTATAAAATAAAAAAACGTAGATAGAGTGTTAAGAGATGGGGCAATGACTCTTTTGGATGTCATGGTGTCACCACCCCACTATGTTTTCTAGACACGAGATATCATCATTAAGTTTTTATTGCAGTTTCTTGTTGCAAGGAGGATAGAGGACTTGGCAGGGAGTACAAGATGCCTACCATCAATTATTGACATTATGTTTATACATGATGAATTAAGAAGGATGTATAGTTAGAGGAACTCCCATTATGTGAATTGGATGTGTTCCTAGTTATGGACAGACATTGGGAGTAGGAGTGTTTATCATACTATGAAGAGGTGAGGAAGTAATATTCTCGAGGTCATGAATCTATCTACAAGGAGGAGGGACATTTATATGAGAACCAACACATGCCTGCAACTAGCTCATTGTAAGGTACAAGATGTAATATAATACGTAAAAACAAGAATATTCAACATATATCAATGCAACAACATAATATTGAGAAGAGCAACACCAAAAATGATACCTTTATTTAAGAAAGCAATGCTCACTTGCCTCTTCGAGGGGGAAAACTCTAGTAGAGAAGAGCTCTATTACAATAATTCTCAAGACAAAACTTATCATTCTTCCTACTCTTATTTATACTAATTCTATCTTCTAAAGAACCTTCTAGAAGATGATCTTTCTAGAAGAAGATATTTCTAGAAGAAGAAGATTCTATCAAGTCTTCTTGCATTGACTTGTTCTCATTTACTAAATAGTCTTTATAAACTAATTTTTTCCTTTATTACATCGAAAATATATTATTCTACCTATGTGAGGGGTTATGGAGGTTAGGTCCCTAACATTACCTCCCCCTTGAAAAACAACCTTGTCCTCAAGGCTTGAGATGAGGAAATTGTTGCAGAATGGTAGCGGGCTCCCAGGTGGCATCTTATGCAGTTTTATCCCTCTACCGCACTAACACTTCCTTGATGGTACGTTGACGCAGAAGACTGTCTCTTTGGTCCAAGGCAACTTGAGGTTGCAATCAAATGGAACCTTCTTCATCGAACTCAGGGAAACTGGTTTAAGTTTGGTAGTTAGTTCCAATCACCTTCTTTAAGCATGATACATGGAAAACATGATGGATCTTAGAATCATTGGGAAGAGGTAACTTGTAGGTGCTTGGCCCTAATCGCTTGGGAATTGTATAAGGACCATAAAATTTGGGAGAAAGATTATGACAATGGTAAACTTTAAGTGAAGTATGATTATAAGGTTGTAGATGAAGAAACACATCATCCCCTTCAACAAATTGATGTTCAAAATGACCTTGATTGGCTTGGTGCTTCATGCAATTTTTATCCATCACCAAATTTTCTTTGAGAATACGGAGAATGGCCTCATGTACTATAAGATTTGTGTCGACATCTTGAACCTTAGAGACACCTGGCATGTATGAGAGAACCGACGATTATTGTTTTCCATATACTGCTTCAAAATGAGTCATGCAAGTAGTTGTATGGTAAGAGGTGTTGTACCACCATTCAGCTAGTGGTAATTACTGAGCCCACTGATGTTTTCAGTGAGATGAAAAATACCTCTAATGTATTTCCAAAAAATTTTTGATAATTTAAGTTTTGCCCTCAGTCTGGGGATGATAAGCTATGTTGAGATGCAATTGGGTGTGTTTTATCTTGAACAATTCTTGCAAAAAATTGTTGGTGAACGGGGGATCCTTTTTAGAGACAATAGAATGAGGCATGCCATGAAGTTTGATGATATTTTCCATGAAAACTTGAGCCGCTATGCATGAAGTTAAGTGATGTTTAAGAGGACATAAATGAGAATAGTTGGAAAGACAATCAACCACCCTGATGATGACTAACTTATTGCTAGATTTAGGTAGGCCCACAATGAAATCCATAGAAATATCCCGCCAAATAGAAGGCAAAATCGGAAGGAGTTGCAGATTTCCTGGTTATTTGAATTTTTATAGCTTGTTCCATTGACAAACATCACATTCATCCACAAAAGTGCGGACGTCATGTTTCAAACCATACCAGAAAAAAGAACGTTTGACCCTTCCAAAGGGTTTGGTAAACCCTGAATGTCTACTTGTGGGTGAAGCATGAAGCTTAGAAAACACCATAGATTTAAGTTGCAACTGTTTTCCTAAATATAGATGACCTTTGTAGAAAATCTCATTATTGTGCCAAGAGTACCATGGAGAAGTTTGAGAATGTTATTGCAATTGTTGGATCAGGAAAGATATTTCGAGGTCTTGCATCCATTCTTGTCGAACAACTTGGAGCCAATCAAGTACATTGAAGGAGAGCGAAAAGAGGGACCCTTCTTCTTCATATTTTCGGGAAAGAGCGTCAATGACTACATTTTATTTTCCCTTCTTGTAAATAATCTCATAATCATAGCCAAATAGCTTGGTTACCAATTTTTGTTGCTCTAGGGAGGAAAGTCTTTGTTCCATAAAATAATTGAGGCTTTGGTGATTAGTTTTAATCTAGAGCCATGGCCCCAATAGATAAGGACTCCAGAGATCCAAAACATGCATAATAGCCAACATTTACTTTTCATAGATTGATTGGCCCAAATGTCTGTCTGAATTTTTTTTCCTAATGAAAGCCAAAGGTCGACCATCTCACATGAGGACTACCCCAATGTTACACGTCAAAATTCCACACTTGGGCATCATATCAAAAGTGTTGCACTTTAACTATTGCAAGTTTAGTAAGTGTCATAACTTGTCTTATACACTTTTGTTAAGTTTTGAAACCCAATCGGATACCTTGGAAACACTTGTCAAAACCCATGATTCATGATAGAATAAGAATCCCCATCATCTGATAGTCGAAACATGTTTTTAACTTGGGAATTTAACCATTTTTGGGAAATTAAGAATACTGGCACTCCCCTACCCATGATTAGGGAGAGTCGGTTCTCCCTTTTCCATGATAAGGGAGAACCATGGCTCCCTATATTCAACTCTAAGTGAACACCATTTTGGTTATAGGAAATCATGGTGAATCCCACCCCTTTTTAAGGGACAAATCTGAAAGGATGGGGTTGGTTTATCTCCAATCCTACTCCATGGATCTATATGAGGAAGAAATCATAAATTATGGAGCCATATCCTCAACCAATTTTAAAAATACCCAAGGTGGTTGATCCTCTCAACGCCTATAAATTGGAGGAATTTCCATGATGAAAGGGGGAGGGGGGGGGGGATCAATGAAAGTATCATCATTTTGATCTTGGTTCATTCGTACAAGGTGTTAGTGATAAAAAATGCATTGGCATTTTTTTTTATAATGATTCCTAATATTGTAGGGAACTTTTGATTACCTTCCCGAGCTCCAAATGCAGATTTGAAAGCACCATTGGAAAGCTTAGGATTTCTAGATGTTGATCGACTATTCAAGCATGTAAAACAGACTCTCCACGACTGAGAAATTTGATTTTAAAAAAATCCGCACTTTCACCAGCTAACTCGTCTTGAACTTTGCTAGTTAGCTGGTGAAAGCTCTGCTTTTCACAAGCTAAGGAGCTAATTTTTAGGTAAATAAGCTGGTGAGAGCCTGTCACAGCCAGATTCATCGAAATTTTTCTCAGATTGGAAATTTTTGAGTTGGAATGGAATGAAATCTCTTTGAATAAGAAGGTAATGAATTATCAAAGTCAAATCTAAAGGCTAGTTTTGAGGGATAAGGTCAAAAAGAGGTTTTTCAACTACATTTGGCATCTTTTTCAAAGGAAGAATATCAGGGGTTTGAAGACACATCATCCAACTCGAATTTCATCTTCAGGAGATCAAACCAAAGAGACTTGGAAGGCTAGGATACACATCATCAACTTTTCAACCACATTTTGAGGATTATCAGATAGGGATTGACCTCATTTTGAGGATCTACTCCTAGTTTCTTGTAAATACAGTTTGCTTTCTATTTTTAGAAAATCAGATCCATTGTTTTAGGATCTGATAACTATGATGTAAAGCTATAAAGCTACAGAATTAAGATAGATGGAGGGGTTCAATCTAAGAGACATTTTCTAGCCATTGAACTTGACTTCTTATTCTGATAATAGAATCACAGTCCTCTTTTGTTTTCAATATCATAATCTTTCATATATTTCATGATTCTACACTTTATTCCAGTTTAGTTTAGCTTTTAAGAAATGTCATCTTCTTATTAAGCTCATAAACTTGGATTAAAGAATTTCTTGTTGTCTTGTATGACCCTACATATGATTGTATTTGGTTATCTGGACTAGTATTCTTCATCCTCTTTTTTCAACTCTGTTGTCTAATTATTGTTCTCTAAAAGCACTATTTTATTCAAATACATGATGAGTGGTTACTTTCATTAGCTATTGAGTTATCTTATTGTTCCAAGCATAAAAATCTACCATATTCTTAAGTTACCAAGCACCTTTGGTCTACAACCACAAAGGGTTTCTTGGAGTGATAACAAATTGGCGCTGTTGCCAGGGAGAGGAGATTGAAGCTCAGCTTCCTTGGGAGATGACATACGTTCCAGCTTTGATGATAAACAAAGACTGGGCACATTTCTGGTTGTAATCATCTATCTAGCGACTCCATGAAGGACGAATTTAGTGGTGACTCCATTGGTATGACATGAACCAGATCCTTGCTAAGAGGTATGCGTTCTGTGATTTTTCAAAAATTGTTGGTTTCCCTAATCCAGTGCCTAGTAGAGATGAATGGGAAAATAGTCTTCCCAGATTTCGAGGAGAAGAATGGGAAGTGCCAGCTGAACATTTGCTGGACTATCATGATTACATGCACTGGTTGCAAGTTGTGCACGAGGATGTTTAGATTTGGCTCTTCTGTTTCTCATTAGAGGGAATTGCTCGTGATTGGTACCAGTCTCTGCCTTATGCTAGTATAAACTCTTTGGCAGATTTTCATGTTGCTTTTCATGTGTTTTGTAAAGACCATTTTCCAGATGATCTTCTCTATCCTGAATGTTGTCATGAATTTCATTTATTGACTAAAGACTCAGATGTTAATGAAGAGTACGTTGCTATCGAGAATACTCTTCGTTATCAAGAGATTGATGATTTGCATTATGACAACCATTGTGATGCTTTAAACATTGTATTAAATGCATCTTTTAAAGATGATTTTGATGATGATCCGATTATCCATTTTGAAAATTTGAAAAATGATGAGCAGATTGACATATCAGCAGGAGATAATTTCAGATCTACATCAAATACTAAGGGAAGCCTTGAGTTTCTAGATTTGCAGACAAACGTGGTTTGTAGCAGATATGAGGTGGAAGGTGAAGAAAAGAAGGGTTCAGATCAGAAACCGAGTATGCATTTTTCTTCGACAAAGGTTGAGCAGTCCACATTCATCATTGAAATCAAGGAGGATAGCCAGCAACATCATTTTTGTTTACAGTCAGAACAGAAGCTTGAAGAGGTATTCCTTTACTATTTTATTGATCCTATTGCCAATTTTCTGGAATCATTGAGCAGTATAAAGATCAAGATATTATTGTCAGATGAAGGTTGTTTCTATAATTTTTTCCAAACACATCTCTGTTGGTTATGCATTCTTTTATTTTTGGGATCAAGATCAAGAATTTTGTCAGCAAATAAATTTCTTACATGGCTTCATTGGAAGCACGAGTTTACTTGATTAAGAAGCAGTGCAAAGTGTTAATGTAGTAGTAGGCAGAAGAATAAGCTCTCCAGATTTTAGAAGTATCAAAACATAGGATTTAAGATTTTATCTTAGAAATAAATTGATCCTCAAAAGATATTTTCAAAATTTTGTGAAAAAGATTTTCAACAGCTAACGTATGTCATGAAGTTGAAGTTAGTTGGTGAAAGCCTTGGGTTTCAACGGTTAAGGTGTACTCCCTGCAGCAAGTAAGCTGGTGAAAGCACTTACTATTGTAAATATCAAAGGGAAACTTCGACAATTGTTATAGTGACCATATCTGTTACACCTTGAGGAATTATTGACAAAGAGTGAGAAGCTTTGGGACTCAAGATCAACATCAAATGAAAGACTATCAATCAAACAAAGTTTGTAGCTGTCGAGCAAAGTGTCTAATGAGTGCCCAGGTGTTGAGGCCAGTGAAAAATTGTAGGCCACTTGTTATACACTTATACAGATCAAAATTTTTGGGCATTCAAAGGCAGAAAAGATAAATGTCATTCACTACCAGCAGGGGAAACACCAAGGCTATCTCTTGCTCCCGTGTTTTAGCTCCATGTGACCTACATAGCAACAAGAACACACAAATCAAATCAAAGCCAGCGCAGAAGCATAACATCAAGCCACGAGGAGGAGGGGCATCCTTATGCTCTATACGTCAATAATACAAATGAATCATATCCAGGTCTCGGAGGTGATTGCACATATGTTCATCATTTAGCTCATGCCATGAGGAGAGACAGAGATCGAGTTTTCGATAGGCTGGTCAAAATCAGGACATGTAGGGATATCAACAACAAAGCGTAGGGCAGGCCAAGCTATAAGGCTATGGAAATACTTATATAGAAATGGCATTGGGTGTTTCCAAAAGGAAGTAAGAGAGTCTGATCTGATCCCATACAAGTAGTTGTTTGTACTTTCTTAGCTAATGCCAAAGAAATTCTTTGGATGAACTGGAAATAGTGAAACCCTCCGATGACATTGTGCCAACATTTATATCAGGGCATCCATCTTCCCAACAACTTTGCAGTCAAAGATTGAGTCTTTGGTAGCCTGAGAACAGATAAAGGAGGCTGAGAATGGAAGGAAACGCTTGGTTGATTTGCCTGGAGGTCCATTGGAGATTAAGTGGAACAAAGAGAATCTCGAGATACGTCTTAGACTTGGAAGGTTTCAAGAAACAAGTTGGTGTAATGAGATTATTTTCTGCGCAAAATGGGTGTCTGAAACATATGTATCTTTGTCCCATAACTATAAATACACTTCCTCCTATTGTACCGATAGATTTTTTCAATAAGAATGAGCAGTTGATATTCTGCCATAAAATTATTAAGCCTGGCATCTACTATACAGATGATAAAATGTCATAGGCGTGGGTTGAGTTATTTTAAAATGTTTTCGAGGTGTCAATCTCTTGAAACATCCTTATCAACATTCTAAATTCAGAAGCACATCCTAGATTTTAAGGAGATAGTTTAGCGACAGTTCCATATTTTATTTCAACAACTTCCAACATTCTCTGCAGCTAGAGAGAACTATGGCAACCAAGTTTAGGTGTCAATTTTAGGAAGCTCTTCAAATATGCAAAGGGATCTGAAAGGATAGGTGGTGGCAGAGACATATAAACTTAGTGGTTCTCACAGGCAGGAAGAGGAGTTACTTTTGAGTCGGACCTCATTATCTACCTCAACAGCTCCTTTAGTGGTAGTCCCAGAAAAGACAGTTAAATATGTTGATGGAAGGGCTACTTCTGAGCTGGCTATAAAAACAGTTCTGCATTCCTCTTTGCCAGGGCCTGATTCTGTGGCCCATCCTTATGGTTCATTTAGCAATCCCACAAAATGTGAAAAGATACCATTGCCAAAGAAGTCATCAGGAAATAGGGTTAATGTTATGGACACTCCTTTAAGGATATCAAGAGTTTCAACATCTGCAGATGAGATTGTTGAAAGAGATATGTCAAGGGGAACCTCAGAACCTTTACAAGATTCAAAATATGTGAATGAATTGATCATTGCTGATGTGTCTTCATATTCAAGGAGCTCCAGTGAGGGATCTGAAGGAAAAACATAAACTTCTGGGCTAGTTACAGAGTTTTTTTACAAAGGATGTTGGTGTAGTAAAGAAAGCAGCAGAAGATATGAAGTTTGATAACAATATTGTTCTTATAGGATCATCGAAGAGCTCAACATGCAGTGATGATGTCATTAAATCAGATTCAAAACTTAGAGGTGTGAAGAATAAACAATTTGAATCAACAAGCAATAATGCTAACCAAAACTACAACAACATTTTTAAGTCTGTAATTGGAAAGAAGCAAGATCTTGGACATGTTCTCCATCCTGAGCATGGGGCTGTGGTGGTTTCTGATTCTCCATCTGCGTTGTCAAGTTCACCTAATGCTGACATAGACAAAGAGATGACTTATTTTGACAATTCTATTATTGGAAAAGAAAAAGCTAGTTTGCATGCCGAGGAGAGCAAAATTAATGGGATGCATGACAGTGGGTTGGCATCTCAACTGGCTACACCTGACAATGGCACAAGATATATTTTAATTGATTTTATTTCAAATAAATGAGGAAGATATAAGTAAGGATTATTTATGGCAAGAACTAAAGAGGAAGTTCTGAGGTTCGTGGTTGTCAAAGAGGTGTAATTGCATTGCTATGCTCTATATTTTTGACTAAGCAAAGCGTTGGTAAGGAAATACATGATGCAGGGTTTTGAGATGACACTCAGAGGTTAACACTTAAGACTTAAACAACTTTCATCACAATCTAAAATGATCTTGGTTTGGGGTAGAAAATACCAATCTATTGGAGGCACCTAAACAATGTGTACACCCAGGTACAAGGGCTAATGTTGAAATACAAAACAGATCTAAAGAACCATTGGCAAATCTGTATGGAAATAATGAAAAACAAAGATCACGATGCAAACATTGGAAAGCAGAAAAATCGATCATACATTTGGATGACAAAGTAGTTTTAATAAAAGCCAAAAGATATTTGTTCCAGACTTTCAAGAAGATAGGAGTGCAGAGCCACGGATCAAGAATAGGATCGTATGCAAAGGGTGCCACGAAGAGAAAGAATTTCTTTAGATTGCAGTGATCTCATAACATCATTAGCTGAAGATGTTAAACAACAAAGACTTCCAGATCAGAGGGCTTGTTCTTAGAAAACCCTTTTTTTTTATTAATGTTAAAAATCTTGTTGAGTGTTTTGTTGTTTTTCAGGAAGCAAAGTTTCTTGAGTCTGCATATGTCCTTGGGAATTTTTATAGCAGCAGTAGGCCATGACCTTTTGATGGGCCTAAACTCCAGAAATCTATATTCATATCACTAAGGCAACGGTTACAAGATTCTAGAGGTGAAGACGATCTCGTGAAAGTATGGAGTATGGACGATCGTGTTGTGGTGGCTTGGGTTGAGAATTACATCTCTTGGGTCAATGATTGTTGTATTCGATTCATGCTGGACTTCACCTAGTTCAGATAGCACAAAGGAAATTTCATTAGTACTGTATGGATATGAGTTCACGAGCTACTAGAAAATGAAAAGTCAAACACCACAAGCTGCCTGCAATGCTCTCATTTCAAGGTTGGAGTTATTCTTGAATTTCCAAACCATGGTTACATATCTAACCATCCTACCTATGTCCAACACCTTTCTTCTTAATGAATATATTGCCACAACAGATGCCATGTTGATGTGCAAACAACATTTCCAGGGGAGTTTGAACAAGACATGCTACAGATAAAGAAGATTGGGAAAGATAACAACAAATTTTGGAAAATAGCCAGATGATAAATTGTAAAGGCTGAATGACTCCATGCCCAATACTAAAGGCACAGGGTATGCCAGGTTCTTGGAGACCTCGCAGGGAGGTCTCCATCCTAGTTGGAGCCAGTTGTTAGCGATAAAAAATGCACGAGCATTTTTTTTTAAGAATGATGCCTAATCTTGCAGGGAACTTTTGATTACCTTCCCGAGCTCCAAATGCAGATTTGAAAAAACCATTGGAAAGCTTAGGATTTCTAGATGTCAATCAACTATTCAAGGATGTAAAATGGACTCTCCACGACTAAGAAATTTGATTTTAAAAAAATCTACGCTTTCACCAGCTAACTCGTCTTGAACTTTTCTAGTTCGCTGGTGAAAGCTCTGCTTTTCACCAGCTAAGGAGCAGATTTTTAGGTAAATAAGCTGGTGAAAGCCTGTCACGGCCAGATTCATCGAAATTTTGCTCAGATTAGAAATTTTTGAGTTGGAATGGAATGAAACCTCTTTGAATAAGAAGGTAATGAATTATCAAAGTCAAATATAAAGGCTAGTTTTGAGGGATAAGGTCAAAAAGAGGCTTTTCAACTACATTTGGCATCTTTTTCAAAGGCAGAATATCAGGGGTTTGAAGACACATCATCCAACTCGAATTTCATCTTCAGGAGATCAAACCAAAGAGCCTTGGAAGGCTAGGCTACACATCATCAACTTTTCAACCACATTTTGAGGATTACCAGATAGGGATTGACCTCATTTTGAGGATCTACTCCTAGTTTCTTGTAAATACAGTTTGCTTTCTATTTTTAGAAAATCAGATCCATTGTTTTAGGATCTGATAACTATGATGTAAAGCTATAAAGCTACAGAATTAAGATATATGGAGGGGTTCAATCTAAGAGATATTTTCTAGCCATTGAACTTGACTTCTTATTCTGATAATAGAATCACATTCCTCTTTTGTTTTCAATATCAGAATATTTCATATATTTCATGATTCTACACTTTATTCCAGTTTAGTTTAGCTTTTAAGAACTGTCATCTTCTTATTAAGCTCATAAACTTGGATTAAAGAATTTCTTGATGTCTTGTATGACCCTGCATATTGTTTTATTTGGTTATCTGGACTAGTATTCTTCATCCCCTTTTTTCAACTCTGTTGGCTGATTATTGTTCTCTAAAAGCATTTTTTTATTCAGATACATGATGAGTGGTTACTTTCATTAGTTATTGAGTTATCTTATTGTTCCAAGCATACAAATCTACCATATTCCTAAGTTACCAAGCACCTTTGGTCTACAACCACAAAGGGTTTCTTGGAGTGATAAAACAAGGGTTGGATGAAGAGAGCTTAGATAGGTTGTTGTAACATCAATCATGGTATGTAAGTGTCTTCTTATTGGTTCTCATTCAATATATACTTGTCCTATTTCCTCCAAGTTTTATTTTTTTACATTTGTTTGACTATTATTTCTCTAATATTCATAGATAGACTTGTTTTATCTAATCAATTAGAGTAGGATACAGTTTTTTTCCTTTTTTTTTCCATTGTAGATATCAATTTGCACCATGAATTTTTAAGATCAAGCTCAGGGATTGGAAGTAGCGAGGACAAATGTCAAAAAAGGGTACATCATATCCTTTCTCTCCTTCTCATTTTGATTGTTTAAAATGAGTTTAAAGGGATGTTAGTGACCACTTATCATTTTTCTCTCTTGGTATAGGCATCCAGAAATCCAAGGGAAGTTTCACATGTCTGTAGGGGGAACATTCTATAACAGAAAAATGGCGACTCGACTGGGGAATGACTTTGAATAGTCTTTCCTTGGCTTGTCGAAATCCCTTTGTTAATTATTAGATATTGGATATTGTTTTCTTGATTCTTGATTTTGAGTTATTTTCCCTTCCCTCTTCTTCATTGAATACTTTACAGAGTCATTGAATCAATCTTTTATTAGTTGAGACTTTTTTGAGACATTTTGAGCACTTTCAGAAAATGGCACTCCCTTACGATGGCTATCAGGGCACCATTATCTTGACTGACACTCCCTATGTTCCTCCTAGAGAGCGACATTAGCCTAACTGGTGTTCTTTCCCTTTGATGAGAGGAGTGTCACTCTCCTCTTTTGAGAAAAAATGATTGTTTTCCCCTGTTTTGATCAGTCTTATGATAAGCATTTTTAAGCCCAGAGTCTTCAAATTGTCTTGAAATTGTTTGACTGAAGATTGTTCATCATTCATTTCCTTCTCTTTGAAATTTCAAAGTCCTTCTAGTTGTGAAATTGATCCAATTGTCTAATCTACATCTTGCAATGTTTCCAGTCCTCTGATTGATTGGAAGTTTTATTAACTAGATTTTGCAATGTTCTTTTAGTATTGAGTCTCTTTTCGATATTCTTTAAGACATATTTCTCTTTTGAATGATCGAATTTATCTTATTTACTACAACCCATATTTGAATCTCTTTTCTTTCTAATCATTTTTAGAGATTGTTACAAGTGATTGTCTTGTTTCCTTTTTATTTTTGGATCCCTGATTGAACAAGTTGTATTATTGGTTTCTTTTAGTTTCTCTTTTTCTTTTAAGAGCATCTTTGTTTGAATGTTCTTTTTCTTATCGTTCTCTTCTATCTCAGTTGTGAAATACTTCATAATCATTGAAAGCAAAGGGGCATTAATGGAACAATATTATATATTCTTTGCATATTGAAATCAAACAAAGAAATTCATGATAATTTAGAGGAAAATTTGTAACAAGAAAAATAAAATTTTGAAGAACTTAACATGCATTGATTTTGAAATTTGAAAGTATTTTCTTTGATAATTTGGAAAACATTTTGACTTTTTCTCAAATAAAATTGCATTGAGTGTTTCAAGGATTGAGTATTGTGCTTAGTGTATCTAGAAGAAAAATGAAACCTCTTCTCCTTACTGTAAGAAGGATTCATCGAAAATAATTGTGCATTTCATTTTCCTACTACATTATTTTGAAGTTAGGTCAAAATATCATCGGTTTCACTACCATTCACCCTTGAGTAATGAAAAATAAAAAAATCAAGCGTTAATTAAAGTGATCTAATACATTTTCCTTTTAAGTCTTTGTAAATCAAACAATAGATTAGGGATGGGGATTTGGAATAGGCTATGAGGTTAACTCTCCAAATAATTAAATATAAACATAGAATCTTGCAATAGGGAGTAAAAAAATCCAATTTTCATATAAGCATAGATGGGACCCCTCTCTCATAAAATGGTTAAACACGAGGTCGTGTGAAAGAGAGGAGAAAAGATTTCCCCTATGAAGCTTAACCAAATATAGTGGAAAGATCATATACTGTGGGTTCTTCTTGAAGTGTCACTCGTTTCATTAGGTATTGGTGCTTCATGAATCTCGAATATATTTGAGGTCCTCAAAAGTTTACTGTTCCTCTTATATTTAGTCCTCTAGAAGAATTTTAGAATTTATCTCCTGCCCATACGTTCGATATCGACTGTCGACTGTACTTGCCCAGATGCTAACTGTGAGTTGTTGACCTTGGTGGCCATAATCCTTATGATCTATACAAAAGGTGACGACGAAGGGGATTCTTTGTTGTACCTGGGTCAGACGTCGGTCAAACTCACTTGGGCTCCTTGGAGGGTAACCCATGGATAGACCGCCAGGGAAGTTGCACCAAGGCATAAGTCTATTAAGTAGGTATCCAACGTAAATGATCCACCCATTCAATCCTATACCCTTCTCACTTTGTTCCTATGATGTTGGATTTCACCACCAACTAGTAAGTTTTTTGTGAGAAGTTATTGGTTTGTTTGTTCACTTTTTAATCTTTTAGCGAGTGTTGTTTGTTCTCCCTAGTTTTACTTAGGAATTTATACTCTGGCCAACCAAGATCTTCATATATCTCGTAGCATGCAAGGTTTTTCCTCCAGAATTTTACCAACATTTGTCTCCTCATTCATCAAAAAATAATTCACATGAAGAAATAATAAACGAAGAAACTGCATCTGAAACTGGAAGCGTAACCACTCATTTTCCTGAACAAATTACTAAAGGAGGATTGGATTTTAAAGGAGGTTTTGTTGTTCCAACAAACCCACCCATAACTAATCCTCTTGGACCTATTGTTGTGGAAATATATCCTTCAGGAGAATTTGATCTAAATTATACTTCCCAATTACCACTCACACCATTTGAGGACATTTTAGCTATAGAGTCGAGAACATCAGACGGATTGTATACCCCTATTAAAACATATGGAGTAGTTGATCCTAATCAAAATTCATATTATACCCCTCTTAGAACCTTGTGGAGAACACCTTCCAGCCACGATATCCGATACCATCTAGGATATATGACTCCAACCTAACCTCTTTCAACCCTGACACAGTCACCTATGGCCTCTTCATTTGGCCCATATGTAAGTAATATTTCCACTGCCGCAGGTGAAATGTCCAGTAACTCAATTTTTCCTCTCTTTACTCAAATAGGAAACACTATTACAGTTTCACATACTTTCCCTTTGCAAACCACAACTTCATTTATACCACAGAATCTTATCGGGACACAATGTCTCGTTGTGACAAAATTTTCATACGAAGGTCAATTTTTAACCAATGGGAAGAATCCCACGAGTGGAAAACTTCAATTGAGTGGAAAAATTCCTACTGGGGAGCCTTCCTCAGTTAGCAGAAAAACCCCCATGGGTGTACAACCCTCATTTAGTGGACAAATATCGGTTGTTACCCAACTCATGACAGGAGGGAAAGTCATATTTCAAGTTCCAAACCCTTTGGTTGAATCCCTAAGGCAAGACCTTTTAATCCAAACCCTCAGGTAGGATCTTTCAATCCTACCCTTTCAGAACTATACTTTGGACAACCTTTCCTCGGTGTTATTAACCCTACTTGGGGGCCTCAAGGGAAACCAAGTTTTCCTCCTCAGGGTCAGACCAATTTTTTTCCTCAAGGTCAACCAAGCTTTCCTCGTCAGGCTCAAATGATTTTTCCTCCACATGGTCAAACCAATTTCCCTCCACAAGGTGATATACCCAATTAGATGAACCCATGTTTTCTTTCCCAAGTTCCTCAACCAGTAAATCCCTCTTTTGCTTCCTAGAATCCTCAACAACTACCTATGGGAGGACCATATAGATACAACATACCGCAACAATCAGTTTATGGTCCTACTGGTCTTCAGATGCCTCATCAGTATTATCCTCAAAGAAATTGACAACTACCTTTTCAGATGCAACCTTTGAATCAGAGTCCACACTTTTTCGTCATTCTTCCATTCATCCCTTTCTTCTATTATCCAATTGGGTTGGATTATCGAGATAACACAGAGAAAGGCCTTAACATATTCATCCTTTCTTGAGAGTGCATCTTCCACAACATTTTTCTTCCCTTTTTTATAGACGATTTCAAAATCATAACCCAATATCTTGGTTACCCATTTTTGTTGTTCTTATGAAGATAGTCTTTGTTCCAAGAAGTATTTAAGACTATCGTGATTTGTTTTGACCTTCAAGTGCCTACCTATTTGGTAAGGATGCCATTTCTTCAATGCATGTAGTATTTCCATGATTTCCTTCTCATAAATGGGTTTGTGTAAGTATTTTCCCTTGAGTGGTCGAATTTCAAAAGACAGGGACCTTCCTTCTTGCATTAGGACAACAACAATTCCATTTCCCGAAGCATCACATTCCACAATAAAGGTTTTTGTGAAGTCTGGAGTGGTCAAGACAGGAGCTTTGCACATCACCTCTTTAAGTTCTTCAAAAGCCTTAGTTTCCTCTAGAGTCCATGAAAATGCATCCTTCTTAGTTAGTGCCGTTAAAGGTGATTCTATTCTTCCATAGTGTCGAACAAACTTGCAGTAGTAACCTGCCAAACCCAAAAATCCTCTAAGATTCTTGAATGTTTTAGGAATCGGCTAGTCCATCATGGCCTTAATCTTGTTAGGGTCTACCTTGACACCTTCATGAGATACAATATGACCCAAATACTCTAGCTCCTTCACTCCAAAGAAACATTTGGATGGTTTGGAATATAGTTGTTACTCCTTTAGTAGTTGTAGCACCTTTTCAACATGTTGCACATAATCCTCCCAAGACTTGCTATAGATTAGTATATCATCAAAAAATACTAACATAAAATTTCGAAGGAAGGGATTGAAAATGGAATTCATCAACCCTTGGAATGTGGAAGGTGCATTTGTAAGGCCAAAAGGCATGACCAAAAATTCATAATGGCCTTCATGAGTTAGTAATGTTGTTTTTGGGATGTCTTCTTCCTTTATTCTAATATGATGATTGTTCAAATTGCAGACATGAGTGTTCCTATATTCAACTTCAAATCCTTGAGGTTCCTCTATATACACTTCTTCTTCAATGACACCATTTAGGAAAGTTGTCTTTACGTCCATCTGGTGTAACTTCCACTTCATCTTAGCTGCAAGGGCTATGATGGTTCTGATCGAAGTGTATCTGGTTGCAGGAGAGAATGTCTCTTCATAGTCAATGACTTCCTTTTGAGAAAATACATGAGCGACAAATATTGCATTATACTTCTCAATACTTCCATCAACAACATGTTTTATTTTGAAGAGCCATTTGGAAGATACCACATCCTTTTTCTTCTATCTGGGAACTATTTCCCATACATCGTTCTTTATTATGGATTGGTATTCTTCTATCATGGAATCTGCCCATTCTTTCTTCTGAATGGCTTCTTCAAAGTAGGTAGGATCCTTTTCTAAGAGATCACACATAAAATCCATATAGCTAGAGAATGTCTTAGGTCTCTTCATCTGTCTCGTGGTTCCTTAGGGAACACCATACTTCTCTCCATCTTGAATAAGCTCCCTAGCCCAAGCAGGTTTTCTCTTATGGGAGATTGTCATCTGAGGAGGTTCTTGAAATTTTACTATGTCATGATCTTCTAGAAATTCCTCATCAGGGGAAGTTATGACTTCCCTTACTAGTTCTGCAACTCTGGTAACCTCCCTCACTAATTATGTAGTTCTGGGAGCTACAAGTTCCTCTTCATATACTTCTTCAAGATAGAATATTCTTGATTTCTTGAGCGCTTCATATTCATCAAAGGTCACATCCCTGATGATCTCTTACAGGATATACTTGGTCTTGCATACCAAGTCTAAATATGAAATATTGGGTCAGGCTTCAAATGAGGTCTGCTTCCCGTTCTAATGTTTGGTCATATTTGGATCCTTCTTCTCCTTTCAATCAATCTTCATATGTGATATTTTGAATCTCAAGAGATAGCTTTTTCTTCATCTTCTTTGGTGCATGAGTGCATATGGTCATGTACATAGTCTGCTTCATGCCTCATATAATATGTTTCCTTTTGCAACCTTGACTATAGCTTTCTCAGGGTTATCACATGTAACCTGAAACAAGGTCAACAAAACAACAAGCTAGAATAATATCCGTTTGATAATAATAGATAAATAAATAGCACAAATAATCATCACAGTAGCTCCTTTAGAGTTGTCATTCATGGATTGTCTGAAGCAATGATCAAAAGTAAGAGAAACACTACTAAATAAGGTCAACACTCTTATAGTGTTGTGATCAAACATTCCTCCATGGAAACCTGGAACTAACACATGAGGTTTCTCCTAAAGGAGGTATTAGTTGTATCAGGAAAATGATTACATTAATTATTTACCTCTATATGCTCACATACTACCAAGTGTAATACTTTACAAAGACTGCTATCTCAACTATAGTGGTTACTTGTAAAGGGGTAGTCATCAATTTGTCATGTGTACCTTTGAATCTTATCAAATTGATTAATCAAACCTGGAGACTTGTCCTTAAGAATGAGTGTGCTTGCTTTTCTTCCAAGTCTCCTTCACTCAAGATGACGATTGCTTTCTTCAACCTATCTTATGTACTAAGACAATATGCTATCTTGATAGAAGGTTGGGTTAGAGGATAAACTCTATGATATCAACTTTTAATCAATCTAATACCTTGACTCAGATTTTGACCAAAGGTCAGAATGATGGTCATAGCTACAACATGCAACACTGATCAAAATAATGTCATAAAAAATAGATGCATATCAGAATAATCACACTTGGGTTGCATCATTCCTCTAAATGTTTTGGATCTTGAGATACTTCTGGATCTATGGCAAGAGATCCCTTTTCCTGCAAATACCCTTTAAAGATTAACCATTTAAACATGTCTGAGTACATACCTTTGACGACATTTGCAGGTAGAGGCACGATTTGGTAGCAATGGTAATGATCACCAAATCTTAAGAACCTCAAGGGTGAATGTTGTTGGTCACTATAATTGCTTAGTTAATTTTAAACAACCAAGTGAAACATAAATTATCAACCCAGGGAAGTCTTTTATTTCAAAGATAGCCACGCACTATATATGCTCAATTCCAAAAGCAGCTTAGTGTTGTAGTAAATAAATTATACTAATTATTTATGCTGAAGCTCTGAATTAAATCACAGGAAAGTAACCTCCCTATTGCAATTCTTTAAGGATCAATCTAAGAATCCTGGATTACATTAAAATAACACTTGCAATGGGAAATAACATCTATTTTGCAATCAGAGAACATGACCCTTACTCTCAAACAGAGACTTCAACATTAACACTCTTTTCATGAAAACAATAATGCAGAAGACAATCAACTCTATCTAACAGAGAACAAAGCACTTAGTTCCTTTCTGTCTAAGCAGGAGCCTTGAGCCTTACTTCTGTTTTAGCACACTTATGAGGGTTGAGGTCTACAGAGAACAAGATGTTTTGGTTCTTTCCTTTCTGAGTAGGAACCCTTGATCCGATCCTTGGCTAACACACTTGCAGAGGTAAAGGAAACCTATAGAAGATAAGGTGTTGTAGTTCCTTTCTGTCTGAGCAGGAACCCTTAACCAAATCCCTGACTAGCACACTTGCAGAGGTAAATGAAACCTACAGAAGATAAGGTGTTGTAGTTCCTTTCTATCTGAGCAGGAACATCTTAACCAAATCCCTGGCTAGCACACTTGCAGAGGTAAATAAAATCTACAGGAGACAAGGTGTTGTAATCCCTTCCTGTCTGAGTAGGAATCCCTTAACCAAATCTCTGCTAGCACACTTGCAGCAATAAACGAATTCTACAGAGGTTATGATATTCCGACCCCTTTCTGT
>ML778098.1:1795598-1913684 GCA_009831015.1 Picea engelmannii | reverse complement strand
AATCCTCCCCAAAAAGAGGTTATAGAAAGAATGGTAGACTTTATTCAATTCTGGTCTGTTCAGAAGACCCAACTTGTACAGCATGCCCCGCGCTCAATATTTAACATCTGATTCTGAAACTCGCACACAAGAAACTACAGTCCATACTCTTTCCAATGGAAGTGGTCCCACTTCATTTAGTCTGTATGAAAAAGTTATGACTGTTTTACCTAGAACACCTGTTTATTGACTAGTTTCAGGACTGGTCACAAACCCTATATTCCACATAGTGTATCTCCATAATTATAGCGAATCCAGAGCTGAAATTTTTACCAGAGGTACCTTGATATGTCTTATCAATACCATAGCGATTTCACCATATGAATCGTTCTAGAAAAAACGTTATAGCAAAAATGGTAAGATGACCTGAAAATAACATACCTTAGAACACATCACCAAAAGACTTCATCCTCCCTTGAAATCCAACCTTCTTTTACTTCTTCTTCCCTCTGAAATTCAACTTGTATCATATGAATGTATAATGATATTTATTTATACCATTTATGTCACTTCCTTTTAACATTAGGGCCGACCTGACACTTTCTTATTTTGTAATTATTTTCTTTAATTATTTTCAGGGCCTACATGTACTTCCTTTTTCAATTCACTTTGTCATCTTCAAAAATTCATTTCTCCTCAACCATGAGGATCCATGTGACATGCCAAATACCACCGGAAATAGCATGATGTATATTATCCATTCATGGGTGTTGTATATGCATGTGCATTTTCCTTCATGTCCAAATACCTTTATCAATCTTGCGGTCCATAACCCATGACTAGGGTTGACATCAATGACAACAATCAATCTTCCAACAATGACATCATTTAGGGGGGTTATGGTTTGGTGGTGATATGTACATGCATTATCCCAAGGAAATTTTGAGGGGTAAGGATTTTACCATGAAGGAATTCAATTGGATGCTTGACATGTGTCTTTCGGGAAACCTTCTACACTCCTCCATCACCAACGACTTTCTCCTTGTGCCAAAATGTCCCCTAAAGGGGTGACATATTTATAAACTAGGGTTTTCTTTGTGAAAAAAGTGAAATTAAAGTGAATTGTTTAATATTATGTTGGCACAGTGGCAGACCCAGGGTTCATAACTTCAAAAATACACCAGGAAAACCCTAACTATCGGCCCTGTCAGTAACACCTGTGAAGTAGTTGAAGTCTCACTCAAGGTAGAGGTAGGGGGAGTTGTAGGACCCAAGTGTCTACAACCTAGCTAGGACATAGATATGTGATCAAAATACTTAACAGAGAAATTATTAGTTAAAATTCATTAGATTTTACCCTTATTCACCTTGCAGGTTAAAAACCCTAATTATAGAACAACACAGTATTCTACAAGATCTAATCACATCTAACCATTCAACACATAAGATTAAGCCGATCTAGCATTCATTCATATTACTAATCACTAAGTTTATATATCAGATATGTCTAACAAACATAAATATTACAACACCAAGCATAAATCACATCAATAACATATGCACAAAGAAACCACAACACAGGATATATGTGGTTCACCCCAGTGTGGGGCTACATCCACCAACTCTTCTTATTCTTTTATTATCTTCATCCAATCTTCTTGCATGCATAGAGACACAAAACCAACTCCACATAGGATAGGAGATATGCGTGCACCTCGCTAGATCCTCCTTCCCTGAGATTGGTACAACACAAAGCCTTCTTACAATCACTTGCACTTAGCTCTACAAGTTCTCAACAAAATCTTGCACAAATCCAATCTAGTCATACACTAAGCCATTCTGATCACATAGATCCAACAACTGACTGAATCCTACTTACATCACCTAGATAATTATTTATACATTAGAAATGGGGGCCTAAACATGGGTAAACCCATGGACCAACATCCCATACCCGTTACATAAACCTTAACACCCAAAAAATCCCGTAAAAGGGGGTGAGATCCCACGATCTCCACTTCGCCTAAGTGCTCCGTTTTCGACCAGACTGTTGAAGTCCCAAAATTTTTCAAACATCACCAAGATTCTCCAAAACTTGGTCAAGGGTCAATTGGCCCCCAACACTCACCGGTGACTCATCCTGAATCACTCTGATATGGGCAACTCTAAATCAAAGGCCTCGAGCTTGGATTGAGCTGTCACGACCTGCTGCTTCGCCAGAGCCTCCTTCTCGATGAACTCATGAATAATTTTCTCGGTGACAGGTCATTCCAAGCATTGTTCCACCATGGTTACCATTAGTTCTATCTTTTCACCTCATCCTTTGATCTCTTCAAAAAGTGTGTAGGATTCATCCTGGACCGACTAGAGTCTTTGGGTCACTTCCATGACTCTACTTTGGATGGAATGGACTTGCTGCTGAATCATGCACTATTCTTGTGACCCTTTCATATTCTCGACTACTGATAGTAGTCTCAGCTACGCCTGCATTGTCGATTCTTCTTGCTTCACCTCCTGGAGCTGGGATTCTAATGTTATTAGTTATGGGTCCTCTGCAAGAGGCTCATAGGTTTGTGCGCTTAGATTGTTGAGTTTATTTCATTCTAGCATCAATGCCTTGATTATTTCGATTGCGCTCCAGGCAGTTTCTTCCCTTTGGTATCGTACTTCCTGCAGATTACTTGGCACTGCCTACAATTCCATTTCTGCTACTCTTGCTTGAAGCTATTGAATGGGTTTAGCGATATTGCCCACTTGGCTCTCCATTGTCTCTTCTTCCATCTATGTCAAACTCGTCACAGAGCGAAGTGCTCTGGTAACTGCCTCCTTAACTCCCATATGATCCTCGAGAAAATGTACTTTTTCCTTTTAGATCTACACTCTATCCTTTGCAAACTTCGTCTGGATGTTATCTTTCTCTCGTTGCTCAATCCTGCGTTCCTCTAGAGATTCCTCCTTCGCTTGTTTCAAGGCCTCTATGGCTTTCTTTTTTTCTTCCTAGACTCAACAAATGCGATCTTCTGTCACATCTGGTATCCTATGTAGCTGGGTAGGCTCATCTCCTACTTCTATGTCCGCTGATGATAATGGCGTCGTAGACACTGTGCGGCTCGAATAAAGACCCTGATGTACCCGTTTGAGCTCCACCTCATTCTGGTCATACATTCTCTCCTATTTGGCCTCACTTCACTACAAAATGTCCTCAAAAGTATCTGATACAGCTGTGATGATGAGGTCGATATCATCCACTATAAGTATAGTCTGTAAGTGGGGTTTATTCTCTCATGACTTCTTCTGCGCTGAGGGTTTCTTTGGAGAGACCTTTATTTTCTTGGATGTCTTGGTCTCTATAAGGATATTTTTAGGCGGTGTCACTTTTCCCTTTTCCTACTTGTTTTATTCCCCTTCGTTTTCTTCATGGTCTACTTTGTCATCACCTCCTCCTCCTGGTGACTCTGGTGTAGTTTCCTTTGATGCGTTGTTCATTTCCTGTAATTCTTCCTTCTTCTTTCTTCTGCTTCTATGTCGATCATACTCTTCTCGAGTAACTACAAGATTTTTGGTGAGGTCAGGGTCAAAGAGTTCTATCTATTCGACTGGTACAAGGAACTATGCAGGCCATTCCTTGGTTATTTCTTCCATGTCCTCCTTTATGAGTTTGTAATAGGACTGGAGCTCTTCCTTGTGTTTGTCCCCATGCACCGTGATCTAAATGAAATTTTTGTCTACATGGAACTTCGCAAGTGGATGAAACCTATGCATTGTATTCAGTGTCATGCAAGGGAAGGATTCAATGGCCCTCTTCAGCTGAAAATAATAGGTGTGGAACAATGCATTCGACTACCATTGTTTTTCCATGTCTCTCAAATACCAAAGGGTAGTGAACTTCATGGTTAGTGGTTCAGACGACTCAACTTCATGGAAGGTGTCTCCTTCCAACATCTCCCAAGCGATGAAGGCAACAAGAATCATCAACCAATTGAAGTGAAACTCATAGCCCTGTTCTTGCGCTTTGCGACAATCTTTCTCTAACTGGTTGACGAGGTAGCTCGCCCATTTCATATGCATTCCTTCAATGCATTTTCCTATGAGGTTGACAATGAACCCCTGATGTGCATTGGTCTATTCTTCCTGATCATCTTACCAGTGATAAACTGTCAGGCTAGGTGCACTGTGTTGTTTCAGATGGAGGCTACCTTGTAGCCACGCTTCCCCTTCTTTACATTGCCATAGGTTTCTTTTGTGCGCTCCACTACGGTGCGATCTTCAACCTTCCGTGGGTAAAAATATTGAGGGTCCGATCCTTGCATGCTCAATGTGGTGATCCGATGGATCAATGCTAGATCTATAGTGATGCGCCTATCCAACCATAGGTAACCACCATGGTACCAAGATAGGAGGAGTTTAACACACATGTTAACCTCCTAATGTCTGTTGAAGTGTGGTATCTTCATCACATTTAGGATTGTTGATCTCGCGATGTCCATGGTCCATGGATGGGGGACTATCTTGTTGAACAACTGAGAGGAGGTGGGGTGAATCAGTTGTACCTATGCTTAAACAATTATTCTTATTTTAAACTCTTTACACAACATTTAATGATAGTCACAATAATGCAGGGAAGAAAGAAATAGAACATTCAACATCAGTCAGACATATGAGATACAAAGAGACAGATTTTTCCTGAGGAACCCCATACAGGGTAAAAACCTCTTCTTCTTTATATGATAAGTAATCTTTACATTCTTTGCATTATCATACATATGAGCACCAACTCATAATGAGGATACAACCTCTATTTTGCAAGCTGCAACTTGCTGAGAGAACCAACTCTCTCGATTCTCTAGCACCAACTAGAAGGAAGCACCAACTCCCTGGTTTTTCTAGGACCTACTAGAAGGAAGCACCAACTCCCTGGTTTCTCCAGCACCCACTAGAAGGAAGCACCAACTCCCTAGTTTCTCTAGCACCCACTAGAAGGAAGCACCAACTCCCTAAGTGTTCCAGCACCAACTAGATGGAAGCACCAACTTCCAGTCACATAGGCACCAACTTGTATAATAGAGAACAATAGTTCTCCCTTGCACCACCCTGCCACCGTTGTTTCTTTGGATGCAACCAGATGGAAGCTACAACTCCCTATGTTCAAGCACCCAATTGAAACTATGAGGACAACAATCCTCCCTAGCACCTCCCTACCACCCTGAAATATAAATCTTTGCTACTGAAACTTATTACAATGATACAATGTTCATCAATGGCTTACCAGTCTAATCATTGTTCTGCTACACTGTCCTTCTCTGTCCGCCTCACTGTCTTCATGCACACATCCTTGTACTTTCCGTTCTCCTTTTATGCTCTGTGGGCCATGTCCATTCAATACACCATTCCTCTTCTTTGCATTTCAGCTACTGCACTCTACCTCATTGTTCACTCCTAAATCATTCTCAACATCAACACCATCTCTTCTTTGTTCTCCATAATTATAGTCTCTATGCACCTTGTGCATGCTATCTTGCCATGCTTCTGCATTTTCTCCCCATCTCCAGTGCTCTGCCTTATCATAATGCCAACTCTTCAGCTTCTCTGGCAGTTCAACGCATGCGTCCATCATCACTGGGTGTTATTTTGAGATTCCTTCACCTCTCTAGCAGTCAAGACTCTTTGTCTTCTCTGTTATAGTCGAGATCAACCTCTCTATTGTAGTTACAGGTTTCAATTCTCTTCCATCTGTCAATCGCCTCTATGACCAGTCTTCCTCCAACTGGAAGATTCCTTGAAACTCTTCAACTCCTCTGGCAATCACACTCAAGTCTCTTTGAGTCCTCTGGCAGAAACCATCAGTCATTTCTAGCAGTTACACTCTAAAGTGAAACAGTAGCCCTCTGATCATACCTAAATTAACCTACATCATTGGATTGGATCCGTAGGATCTTGCATTTATTTCTCATTCCGACATTCTTGTAGTGAAGAGTCTCGATTCTCCATGTCCCAAACTCTGAAATGGAGCTTGTCTCTTCGAGTTCTTCTCTAGATCTCTTCGACGATGTCACCTCTGGTGGTGACCAAGGCTTACACCAAAAAGGTGTTTTCACATTTCGCATTTCGACATTTCACATTTTGGAATTTCGGGACTCCTTTGATGAAGAGTCTCAACTCTTGACTCTTCCAACTCCCGGTATCCGAACCTACAAAATGGAGTCAGATCAATGGTACACACTCTTGATTATTTGACAGTACAGATCTCTTCGTGATTTCGCACATTGTGATTTCGACATTCTTGACGTGAGAGTTCATGACAACTCCAAGTCCTAGTATCTGAAACTCCAAAATGGACTCGGATCAACGAAATTTCGATAATTCATGTTTCGTTGTTTCAAGACTCCTGTGGTGAAGAGTCTCGGCACTTAACTCCTCCAACTCTCGGTATCCGAAGTTCTAAAATGGAGTCGGACAAAAGATCCGATATTTCATTGTTTCGCATTTCGGTGATTCGACATTTTGACACTTCTGTGGTGAAGTGTTTCGACACTTCAACTCCCGGTATCCGGGACTCTGAAATGGATTTATTTCTCGGTCTCTGAAGCTCTTTGTTGATGTGCCTATTTTGTGATTTCGGCATTTCACATTTCGGTGATTCGACATTTCAGCACTCCAGTGATGAAGTGTTTCGACACTATAACTCTCGGTGTTCGGGACCCCAAAATGGATTTATTTCTTGGTCTGCGACATTCTTTGTTGGTGTGCCTATTTCAGGATTTTAGCGTTTCGCATTTCATGATTTCGGGACTCCTGTAATAATATTTCTTGACATCCCCAATTCCTGGTATCCAAAAATGTCTCCTACTTTCGAGATTTCGTCGTTTCAAATTTCGCGATTCCGGGACTCCAGTGGTGAAGTTTTTTGACACTTCAACTCCCGGTCTGATCTTTCCATGCAATTATCCCTGCACTGCTGATCTTCCTTGCCTTCCTGTTTGTCATCAAATAAACAAGCACACTCTTGCACTCTTCTTGCACCTCTGCACTATCTCTTCTGAGTCTATGTTGTCCCTGTTTTTCCATCGCTGCATACTTTGATCTTTCCATCAATGACAAGCACACCTGCCTAATAACATGCCAACAATCTCCCCCTTTGGCATTGATGGCAACCCTAAATGACTGCACTCATCTTTTTAGACCTCCAATTGAAGCATCCAGTCCAGACCACTCCATTTCTCTCCCTTTGACATTAATGTCAAAGAAAACATGCCCCCCCTGAGATGTTGCAGTATTTTTTAGGGGGTATCAGATATTTAATCAATACAAAGCTCCCCCTAACAGGATGGACTCTCTTAAGTGTGAGACGAGATGACACCCAACTTCTGTCGGAGATATTCAAATGGTGTCTTGGATAGGGGTTTAGTAAAGATGTCTGCAATTTGTTATGTGGTTGTAATGTAATGGACCTAAACAACCTGATTGGTGACCTGCTCTCTCATAAAATGGTATTTTATGGGAATATGCTTGGTCTTGGAGTGGAATACAAGATTCTTAGACACACTGATGCCACTAGTGTTATCACAATGAATTGGGATCGGTGCAACATATTTTACCTCCAAGTCTGCAAGTGTCTGAATCATCCATAATACCTAAGTACAATAGGTAGTAGCAGCAATGTACTCTGCCTCTGTAGTTGATAAAGAAATGGAACCTTTCTTTTTACTAGGCCATGCTACTAATGAGTCACCTAGGAAGAATGCTCCTATAGTGATGCTTTTTCTCTCATCAACACAGTTTGCTCAATCTGCATTTGAATAGGTAGTTAACTGGAAATTCTGATTTCTGGGATACCACAGACCATAAGTCATTGTTTCTTTTAAATACCTGAATATCCTTTTGACAGCTTGCAAATGACTCTGTTTATGTGTAGACTGATATCTTCCTACCATTCCAACATCATGCATTATGTCTTGGCGAGATGTTGTGATATACAACAGGCTGCCTATCATTGACCTATATGAACTTTGATCAACATTCGGTGAGTCATCGTTCTTTCTTAATTTGCATCCAATAACCATAGGTGTACCCACAGGTTTAGAATCTTCCATTTGAAACCTTTTCAACATTTCTCTTACATATTTTTCTTGAGAAATGAACATCCCTTTAGACCTCTGTGTAATTTGCAGACCAAGAAAAAATGACAGTTCACGTATCATAGACATTTCAAACTCAGACTCCATGACAGAAGCAAACCATTGTACCAATTGACCCTTACTACATCTGCAGATGATGTCATCCACATAGACCAACACAATAAGTAAATCATTACCCTCTGTTTTGATATATAGATTGTTGTCTACTATTCCTCTCTTGAACCCTTTGTCTTTGAGATACGTATCCAATCTGTGATACCAAGCATGAGGGGCTTGTTTTAAGCCATATAAATCTTTCTTCAGCTTGCATACTAAGTCAGGGTTATCAGATAGTTTGAAGCCTTCTGTTTGTTCCATATAGACTTCTTCATTTAAATCTCCATTTAGAAAAGCCGACTTGACATCCATTTGATAGACTTTAAACCTTTTAGGACAAACATAGGCAAGAAATATTCCGATAGCTTCTAATCTTGCTACGGGTGCAAAAGTTTCATCAAAATCCAGTCCTTCTATTTGAGCATACCCTTTACATACCAATATTTCGTTGTTCCTGACAACTTGTCCCTACTCATTCAACTTATTCTTAAAGATCTATTTGGAACCAATGATATTTTTACCTTCAAGTCTATGAACCATCTCCCACGTATTGTTTTTCTCAATCTGATCAAGTTCATCATTCATTGCTTTAACCCAATGGTTATCTTTTCTAGCTTCATTAAAATTCTTGGGTTCCAGCATGGATATGAAATCTATATGTGATTGCTAGATATTTTTTATTATCTTTCTCCTGGTTTGTACACCTTTGTCTTTTTCACCAATTATCCGACTTGCAGGATGATTCTTTTGAGTGATTCTGGAGGAGGAATTTGAAGAAGCCTACTGATTTGAGTCTGTCTGAGTTTCTTTGTCTTCATATGATTCAGAATCTTTAGTTTCTGATTCTTGGACCTGTTCATCTTCAGCTTTAGCTGTGTCCTCTATAGAAGACTCATTATTATACCCCTCTCTTGCTGGGATTCCTTCATCAACTTTTACGTCAATACAACCAACCATTTTATGAAGCCTCTTATTATAGCATCTGTATCCTTTACTGTTTGTAGCATATCCTAAGAAGATACCTTCATCAGCCCTGTCATCATATTTGCCAAAATTCTCATCATTATTCTTTATGTAACATTTACTCCCAAAGATTTTGAAGTGTTTGATTGAGGCAGGTCTCCCATACCACATTTCGTAAGGTGTCTTGTCACCTTGTGGTCTGAGGTGGGATTTGTTAAGAACATGGACTGTTGTGTGTATTGCTTCTACCTAGTAGGTTTGACCAATGTTCTTCTCATTCATCATTTACCTGGCCATTTCCTGCACTTTTCTGTTTTTCCTCTCAACTACTCCATTTTGTTGTGGAGTTCTTGGGATTGTGTATTCTCTCTTTATCCCATGCTTATCACAGAATTCCTTGAAATCACTTGACATAAAATCTCCTCCTTGGTTTGATCTTACTGCCTTTAATCTCTTTCCTATTTGAGTCTCAGTTAAAGCCTTAAATATTTTAAACTTCTCAAATGATTCAACTTTTTCTTTGAGAAAGGCAACCCAAGTAAGTATGGAGTAATCATCAATAATCAACATGAAGTAGTTTTATTTCCCTGTGCCTTCTTGTCTTGATGGTTCACATAAATCCATATGAACTAGTTGGAGTGGTTTCTCTGTTGAAGTAAAGATCTTGGACTTAAACTGTGTCCTGGTTAGCTTTCCTACTTGACAGGGTTTACACATTGAATCTTGGGGCTTTGATATTCTTGGAATATCTTTTACTACCTCGAGATTTTTGAGTTTGATTAAGTGGTCAAAGTTTAGATGTCCAAGTCTGTTATGCCATAACTAGCTTTCATCATGTTATCTTAGATGACACTCTTCTCTATTTTCTTTCAACACATATACGTTATTTTCTGTCCTTATGCCTTTGGCCACAACCTGTCCTGAGTTTACAGACTTTATTTTGCATTCCTTGGACATGAACACCACTTCACATCCTATGTCACAAATTTGACTTACACTGAGTAGATTATGTTTCAGTCCATCTACAAGTAGAACATCTTGGGATTTTCCTTTTCCATTACTTAAACTCACCATCCCTTTACCTTTTATTTTACCTGGAGCATCATTTCCAAAGGTTACGTTTCCTGATTTGCTTTCACTTAGAGATAGAAAATTACCTTTGTCTCCCATCATATGTTTGGAGCATCCATTGTCTATATACCAAGGGTTCCATTTTCATTGAGCTGACAACACTAATCCACACTTGTCAATTTCTTTCTTCTTCCAAACCTTAACATTTTCAGAAGGGGAATTCAAATCTGGTTCATAGTTCCTTAATCGACAGTCAACATATTTATGTCCATAGTTATGACAAATGTAGCATTCAATCTCATTCTTCAATAGGTCAAATTTATTGTTGCAGCATTGTCTACTCATTGACTCTTGATTATTTCTTGACATCCTTAGTTGCATGTCTCTAGACTCAATTTGGCAATTTTCAATCTGTGAAGGTTTGTTACTTCGCTGTATCATTCTTTGTTGTGGAAAGTATTTATTCCTTTGAAATCTTAATTTCTCATGGCTAAGTCTTAAGGAACACTTTACAACTTTGTGACCAAAGTTAGAACAGTAGAAACAATAGCCATAGAAAAATTACTTGTACCTGGAAAATGGTTGCTTCTTTGAGAAAATCGATTTCTTCCATGCTAATGATGTCTTTCAGCAGGGAGCACATTATTTCTTTGTTCTACAGATTCAGTCCTAGCACCTTTTTCTTTATTCGTCCTGGGTGGCTGATTGTCTTCCTTTGTTTCTGCAGGTTTGTTGTTGTCATTGGTTGTAGTTTTGACAAACTTTATGTGTTCTTTGTTTCTTGGCTTATCACTACTTGATCCCTCTTCATAACCCAGACCAATTTTCACCTTTGGATTCCTTTGCTGATTCAGAATGGTGGCTAATCCTTCTGAGGCTTTGATACTTGATAGATTCTGATTATACAAGGCTTGAAACTTCTCCATCTCTTTCCTAGTTTTCACTACTTTTTGTTCTAAGGCTTCACATCTTGCCTTCTTTTCTGATAACTGTCGTTTCAGAATGTCTTCGATTTTCTTTGCCTCTTCTAATTCCACTTTTAGTAGGACAAGGTCTTCATCAGGTTCTTTACTGTCTTTCTTGAACTGTGTCAGAAATTGTCTTTGCTTTCTGTTCTTAATTCTTAGTCTGTCAATCTCTTCCAGTGCACTGATCAGTTCTCCTTTCATGTCAACCACAGCTTCTTCTTCATTAGCATCACTTCCTATGCTTATATTATGATAATCCTCTTTGGCCATAAGTATGAAGTCATTTAGTTTATGTTCAATAGTAGAGTCATTGTCTTCATCATCTGAAGAATCATCATCATTGTTTACACAAAGACTTTTCTTCTTAAAGTTATTCTCCTTAAAGAAATTTATGTGTTTGTTCTTCTCCTCATCATCACATGTCTGATCCTTTCTTTTGTGGGGACATTTATTTGAAAAATGACCTATCCTACCATAGTTGAAACATTTGAAAGGTAGTTTACCTTTGTATTTGCCTGATCCCTTCTTCAATCTCTTCCCAAATTTTGCTTCAATTTCATCAGGCTCTGAATCCTCATTCTCATCTGCCTTAAATGATGCTTCTATGGAGGTGGGTCTATCTTTAACTATTTTCATTTCATATGCAGTCAATGTTCCTATAAGTTGATCAAACTCTAAGGTTTTTAGATCATTAAGTTCTTCAATAGCAGAGACCTTCGGGTTGAACCTATCTAGTAGAGATCTCAAAATTTTCTGAACTAAAGAAGGTTCCTCAATTTTCTCACCAAGTGCTTTCATTGCATTTACCATTTCTTCTACTCTCAGAAAGTTTTTTCCAACAGTTTCATCTTCCTTCATCTTCAACTGTTCAAACTGTATTCTGTAGGTTTAAAGCTTGGCGTCCTTTACCTTCTCATTACCTTCACAACTGCTAATGAGTTTGTCCCACATTTATTTGGCAGTTCCTAGGTGCATAACTTTTACGAATTCTGCTTCTGCAAGCCCACTCAAGATGGCATTCATAGCCTTAGCGTTGAAGCTAAATTATATCTTGTCATCCTTACTAGCTAGTACAACTGGATTTACATACCCAATATCTACCACATCCCAGACATCTGCACCTAAAGCCATTATGTAGGTTCTCATTCTAACTTTCCAGAAGGAAAAGTTTGTTCCATTGAACAGAGGGGCCTTATTGGTTTAATTTCCTTTATGGCTTGACATGTTTAAGCTCTAGGATCTACCCTTAGATAAAAGGGGCCAACTCTGATACCAATTGTTGAACAACTAAAAGGGGGGGGGGTGAATCAATTGTACCTATTCTTAAACAATTACGCTTATTTTAAACTCTTTGCACAACATTTAATAACAGTTGTTGGAGCCGCCTTCTTCATTTGGTTCAAATATTTTTTAAAAGTCAAATGTTGGTTCTTAAGTTCTTTTTTGCTTCGTGGCATTCACCTACTGAAAATCTCAATAGTCCCGACATGCGAAATAGCGGGGGATGTGATGTTTCATAAGTTACCACTTTTTATCGTTAAATGAAGTTTGTTTCTTTTGGTACCTCAAAATATCGCTCCTCGGGAGTTACAAGTCACAATATTTACAAACCTTGATATGCGAGGTCGCGAAAAGTTTTAAAAGCCTACATCAGGTGAAAGCTAAGAGTAAGACCATGTAAACCCCAGTCAAGTGTTGTCAGGATTTCGCGTCTTAGCGTTCACTCTCTCCTAAAACATTACTGCTAAAACTCTGAAACATGAAGCCACAAAACGTTTACCTAAGTAACCCATGTTAGAGTCAGGGTTGTTTAGTTTTGACCATGATTTAGGTTTCTCGGGATTTCGCGACTCGACATACTTTCCTCTCGGGAACTATACCTTCGAAGTCCCGAGCCGCGAAGTCGCGATATAAATTTAAACATAATTAATTAAAACACTTAATCCTGGTTACGTTCTTTCTTAATTAAATCTAATCATCGCAATCTCAGATTTTAGAGGCTCGAAAGGTTAGAGTTAAAAGTCCCGATACAACGAATGTCGAAATGTTGATTTAAATCCCGATTAGGGAAGCCAAGACAACACAATATGTGTTTAATCCAAATAATAATAATGTGCAGTTTATGAGGTAATTTCAAATGTCCCTTGCACCAACTTGTGCCACAAATCGTCGAAATTTATGACATTAATTGGAAATAAGGCGAAATGGAAAAGTAAGGATATGGTTTTTATTGCCAAAATCTCTATCTAAATATGATTGGACTGTTCTGTTCGTAAGGATTTCCTAGAACTATTTTGATTTGTCTTAACACAAACCTAAACTCAGTAAAGAGAAAGAGAAAGTTGTGAAAGGGACTGTAGTTGAGTAATAAATATATTTGAGGATTGAAAAGCCTTATAGCAGTAAAAGACAAAAATCTTTTCTTCCCTCTGTTTATCTTTTCCCTAAAGAAAGTTTCACAGAAGTGAAACCAGTGACTCCATTTACCCAATACAGGCACGTGGTCTACTATTCTTCCCGCCTCATGGGAAAACGGGATCGCTAGTTGGAGCCTATGTTGGAGCCGTCTTCTTCATTTGGTTCAAATATTTTTTAAAAGTCAAATGTTGGTTCTTAAGTTCTTTTTCTCTTCGTGACATTCACCTACTGAAAATCTCAGTAGTCTCAACATGGGAAATAATGGGGGATGTGATGTTTCATAAGTTACCACTTTTTATCGCTAAACGAAGGCTATTGCTTTTGGTACCTCGAAATATCACTCTTCGGGAGTTACAAGTCACATTGGAATATGATTGGACCGCTCTATTCGTAAGGACATCGATATGTTAAATGGTCAAAGATATATATCTATTTCTTCCTATTTTATTTTTAAATTTTATCTCTAACCCGCACAAAGAAGTTTTTCTCGGTAAGCTAACTTCTATATGTATACGCATTTTTATTGCAGAAGAGATAAGTTACAATCTCCTATCATGGCCCCGCGAAAAGCATCCAAGGCAAGCATTGAGGTTTCAGGACAAGGTTCTGATAATGTTTCAGACACTTCACCTCGAAGCATTGATTCCATATGAACCTGGTCATATGTCTCAGAGGTTTTGCAATTAGATGTGGTGAACTATTCAGAGGATTCCGGTGACAATGAGAAAGATGGCATGACTACCAAATACAAGATCATCGTCTAGGCAGAGATGCACAAAGTAGCGTCCAGGCCACACTTTCTGCCTTACTATGACATGATCCAATGGGTGCTAGATCATGTAGACATCCCTACCAGAACCATCATCAGTGAGCAGAATGTCATTGTTGGGACCTTTAGACCAGAAAAATTACAGACGATGTACAAGTTACCACCCACGTCGGACTTCACATACAATGCATAGTTTCTAGAGGGTTTTAAATAGAAGGAATGTGAGCAATACATGAAAATTCTATCTGATTTGATCAAGGATTGGGTCTCACACTCAGCGAAGTTTAGGGTAGACAACAATGCAATTTATTCCATATCTTCTTTGGAACCACAGTTCAAATACGTAGCGATGATGCCTTGTAGATTGTACGGGAGGGAAGACACCATGCATTTTTTCCTCCCATGGGTGCCTTTGATATACACAGTAGTAGAAGGCTCTTCTTTCGACTGGGCCAAAATGTTATCAGATATTCTGACCTGTCGGATTATAGAATATCAGACGCAGAAAGCGAGCGGGAAAGCTGCTTCATTTTTTATGTCCGCATACCTCATTCACGCAGTATGTTCCATGACACCTTTTCCCTTGATGTATTGGAGATGGGATCCATTGCATGCTTAGCCAATCCATGTATACCATTCTAAGCTTTGGGAAGACAAGGCTTCAGATTTCGTATACGAAATCTTCAACTCGGTAATGGTACCGATGCATGTTGCCATCTTTGGTAATCCGCCACCCAGGATATCAGATAGAATCACGACAAATTTAAGCAGAGTGGTTGATTGGTACGTGGAGAAAGAATTTTCATAATCAAGGTTTTCGGTGCTTCTGTCCCTCTGCATGCTTTACCCTTACTTATACCCGACAGGTTGGCTTGTCATGAGATCGCCAGGCAAACCGTAATTGACGGTATAAGTAAAGAAATAAAAGGGTTTTCAAAAAAGGTATGGCCACCTTTTCCTATTCATTTAAACACCTATTCATTATTAGACTTCGGGCATGCAAAGGCCAAGGCAACAGCCCTAGAAGATATAAATTTGATTCACATCAAATTCAAGAAACATGATCCACACAGGGTCATGTGTAATCATTTGGCCAGTTGTGGCCTTAAAAGATTTAAGCACAAAAATTTTCCTCATGATGATATTTTCTGAGGCACGACATCTTATGACGAGGTTTTGGCCTGAATACAAGCCCTGTCGCCCGAGGAGAGGGCTGATGTTGTCAGATTCCAAGAGCATAGGTGGGTTTTCCATCCTCCAGTATTACGGGGTGAAGATCTGACAGTAGCAGAGGTGCAAAAAACAAAGGCCGAAGGCTCCAAAGATTCAACACCTGGCCAAGAAGAACAAAAGGATAAACAAGAGCAAGCTGGGGGGCCGAAATAGGAAGCCGAGGCTTCTGATCCTCGAAGCGATCCAACTTTGTTCATTACTCCGGGAAATCTTCTAAACAGGTCGGCGATCCCATTGCCTCCATTACCCCCCTACAGTCTGCAAAGGAGATCCCGGATGCAGGTTGGATTTTGGGTCAAAAATTGACACCTATATTAGTAGAAGAGCTACCTATGAATGAATTCTTCTTCGATAAGAAGAGGAGAGTGGTTGTGAGACAAGAACTCTACCAAGAGGTAGGTGTTGTCTTTAAGAAATTTAAAATTTTAATTGATGGGAGAAATATGAAGAAAGAAGAATTCGCGATGCAAATAGCAGGAACATTGGGGGATTTCTCCACAGTGAACCAATATTTAGTCGGAACTCTAAAATATCAACTAAAATGAAAAAATCATTTGATCAAGACGTTAGAGGCTAAACTAGCTACAATAGAGGTTGTTGCTAAAGATCAGACAAATGAGACTTTAGAGCAAGTAAGAATAGAAGATCAAAAAGAAATCGAGCAACTTAAAGTCGATCTAGAATGGACACAGTTGATGGTTCAGATGAGTCAGACTCAAATAGGCCAGTAAAGAGAATCGATAGACCAGCTTCGGTCCAAACTAGAATTTGTTGAAAACCGGGTAATCATTATCGGGATATTTCAATCCCAAGCAATAGAGATCAGAAAAAGGTTATCGGGAGTGCAACAGGGTCTGTTTGTTAAAGTAGAAACAATTCAAAGAAGTTTCCAACTCATTGATCAGATGTTGGAAAACCTCTCTCTTAGAGAAAGGGAAGTCGGAGCAGCTCGGGTGGCATTCCAGGAGGCTATTATAGCCACAATGAGAAGGGAAACAAGTAGTAGTTCTAGTTTTCCCATCGTAGAGAAGACCAGGGGTAATATCTTGTTGAAAGAATGGGAGCGAAATATATCCGAAGGAAAACAACAAGCTATGAAGATAAGGAAATCTTGCGAAGAAATTTTTGGCTTGTTAAGTGAGATTTGGTTGGGTTCCGATGGTGAAAGTGGCATGGAGGTACTGGGTCAGATCAATACAGCTAAGTATATACTAAATATCAACGAAAATGAAGAAAGAGAATTATCCAAAATATCACAAATAACTCAAATAGACATAGTGCAAATAGACAAATGGCTAATTAAACCGAGTATACTATTATGCTCTATCAATGCCAAAGATCAACAGGTAGAAGGAAAGTTGCCGCTATTGATGAAAGACTGCTATATTTTTGAGGAAAATAATCAAGTAGATCCCTCTAAGTTGATATCACAGCTGGTGGAGAAGTGCGTTATTTGCACGGAGCATGCGAAGAGGTAGGTTACGTGTACCAAATGAGAACAGAGATAAGGAAACGAAACGTTTCGACTTCTTTGATTGTAACCGAAAACCTCTGGAACTATTGAGATTCCGGTGCATAAAAATTTGTATAAATATACATTTTGAAGAAAGAAAAAGGGCTGGACCTTTTTGATTAATTGTAATAGAGACTGTCTCTTTTCGAGAATTAATACAAAGCAATCTGGAGATTCCTAATTTCGTCACTACTGTGTTATGAGTTTGTTCTCTCTGTTATTTCATATTCATTCTTATTTCACTTATATACATCTAATGAAGGTTGCATTGCAATTTAGTAAAACTTCTACTGCAGTGGTTAATATTTAGCTATCTATTGTTTACAGTTTTTCCTCTGTACAGGCTACTAGCATGTACAAGACCTATGAATTTTAGATTGTCATATTTTATGCTTCATCGGATCATTACTTATCTTATTTTCTTCTTCTATTTACCGAGTGAGATTCTCCCTCGATAGGAGCCTTATTCTATTGACAACTTAATGTTTTTCCCATAATTCATACACCATTTATTTCAAATATAATGTAGTTACGGAAAAAGGCCTTTGGTTTGCATTTTGTTTTTAATATTGATTTCTAAAGTTCTCTTTTATAAAATCAAATTGATACAGCGTAAAAAAATTGGATTTCTTTAAATTTTTCTGTTCCTCTATGACTGTCCCTGTTGTAAGACAACCCAATATTGAACCTGGCTTGACAGATCAAACCCACATCACTTTAAATCTCTTTGATACCATACTTAAAATGGATAACACCCGGGTAGAACTCATACGTTCATGGGTTGCAATTGAAAGGGATATAAACATCCAGGAATAGTTGTAAGCCAGACAATGACAACCTAGAAATCAACCCTTTTTACATCTTACTAACTTTCAGATGCCTAGACACTGTACTTTTTAAACCCTTAAGTACAGACTCTGGAACAACATGTTTTTGGCACCATTGTCGGGGACGAAGTTACAAAACCTTTTCCCTGGGAAGAACGACATATTTTCAAGTTTCACCCTTTGATAGTTAACAAAGAGTGAGCACTTCATAAAGGATTTTCTTATCTTTCACTTGGTGACTCTACGTATAAGTAAGTTGGCATCCAGTCGAAGGAATACCAGATAAAACCCAGAGAACAAGCAGACCACGCTTGTTTAAGATCCCAAAAAAATACTAAAAGCTAGAGGTTCTCTTAAGCCGACTACTGCAGTCTATCAAATTAAACACCCACAACCCAAGACCAAAATTTCTTGTGAACCTTCAACTTTGCATAATACACCTCCCGAAACCACTAATTCATTTTTATTTATCTCTATGGTTAAAAGTGAAATTCTTTCGAAAACCTCTGTCGGACACAAAGGTAAAAAATCGATAGTAAATTTATCAGCAGTTGATATGCCACCGACTCTCCTTTCAAACTTCCTAACCTCACCAAGTCTCAAAGAGTATACTATATACTCAAATCTCACACTTACGAGATCCCCTGATTACGTCTCCTGCAAATCCAAAGAGCCAAGTCCTCGGGTCTTCGTTCACTCTTCTTCGCTTCTCTCATCTCCCGAAGAATCTAAGAATCCATTTTTAGTTTTCCAGAACCCACTATATAACACACCCTATCCCCGTCAGGTAGTACCAATGACGACCGTCGGAGGAGGAGTGGGGGACCAAGCGCCTCCCCCATCCCCCATAGTTTTCACTAAAGTGGCTGCGAGATATGCACCTTTAGTTCTACCCGCACCTCTTCATGACCTTCCTGAAACTTATATAAAAAATTTACCAAAATTTACAGGGGAAGGGGACTTAACTGCAACCAAACATATAAATTTCTTTGATCAGTTTGCTGATATTCTAGGTCTAGAAAACGAAGACGTTTATTCGAGATTATTTGTTCAAACTTTTGAAGGACAGGTACGAACCTGGTTTTGAAGTCTACTTGCAGGGTCTATCCTATCTTACGATGCCTTAGAAGATGCCTTTCTTAGACAATGGGGTGAGAGAAAAGACCACTTATATTATCTAACTGAGTTCGGATATTTAAAGAAAAGGAATTTAGAAACAGTTATGGAATTTATCCAAAGATTTAATAAACTATATAATAAGATCCCAGTCGAAGTCAAACCCTCCCAACCTACAGCCAAAGTAACCTTTGTAGGATATTTCAAACCCAACTTCGCCCTTCTCTTAAGAGAAAGGCGGGGGGCTACCTTAACCCGAATGCAGGATGATTCTGTGGAAATTGAGTCTAACATGATGGCCTCTGGTAAGTTGAAATCTAGGATAGAAATAGGGAACAGAGAAACCAGACGTTTTAGGGAACAAGCGAGACCCTCAGGATCTAAGAGGTCTACAGACGACAAAATGGATGATATGGCTAGGGTAATTAAAGAATTGTCAAATAATATTTCCATAATGGAGCTAGACCAATCCAAGAGTGATCATTTCGTTAAAAGAGAATTCAGAAGAAACCCCAACCCTCAAAATCAACAAAGGCAGGTTAAAAATGAAGATCAGAAAATCCAAACCCCTTTAAAAAATGAAAATTTTATAGGAGGAAATGACCTGGAAGATTTCGAGGGACTTGAAGAAGACGTGAAAAATTTGGGTGATGACTGCATTTAGCCCTATGTAACTAAATAAGATTATGAGAGGTCGTTGAACACACCCCAACTGTCAAATGAAGAAGATGATATAAACAACAATGAATTCATTGTATGTCAAGAAATGTCTGATTCCATGACAGCTGGGGTCCAATCGAGGTATGACTTGAGGTCTAAAAACAATCCTACATCGATTCCTCAACCGAAGAAAATTATCCCTAGAGGTGAAATATATGTGCCTGCCCTGAAAGAGACTGAAACATCCAAAAACAAAACAAAGGAGGCAGACTCGTTGAACCTCAAAATGAAGGAAGTTGAGACCCAAACTAGGGAAATCAAGACAGCTAAGAAACCCTCACTAGTAACAAGGCTCGTGAGTAATAAGTCAGCTCAGACAAATAAGTTAGAGAAGAAAGAGATCAAGATTTTAACCAGGGAAATGGACAAAGGTGGCAGTGGTTTTAGTGTTGAAAATGAAATAAATAAGATCAAAATACCGATTTCATTGATTGAATTAGCAAAAAACCCTGTATATCGAAAAGCGATAACCAAGGTGATAGGTTGTTTGGATCAAGAAAGTCTATCAGACGAAATAAATATGGAATATGACAAGCTAAATATCACTTTCGGTCCACATTTTGAGGGCGCCAGAGACACCATTTCTGCTTTCTATATCACCCTAAATGTGCATGATTGACTGCTGCATAATTGCATGCTAGACTCTGGAGCTTCACATAATGTGATGCCCAAAGCTATTATGGATAGACTAGGCCTCGATATCACCCGACCTTACGGAGATCTCTACTCTTTTGATTCAAGAAGAGTCAAGTGCTTAGGTATGATAAAAGATTTAGTAGTCACCCTTGCACAGGTCCCAGTCAAAAGTGTTTTGATGGATGTAGTTATTGCTAATATCCCCCCAAAATATGGATTACTGTTATCAAGGTCATGGGGACCCAAAATTGGGGGATCCCTTCAACTGGACATGACTTATGCCACAATTCCTGTATTTGGTGGGCAACTCACTATGTTATACATGGAAACGAGGTTAGCCTATACCGTGAGCGATCCTCGGAATCCTAACAATTTCCTGTTTACATTGCTGATCAAGATCTAACAAATTATATTTTGTCTTTGATGATGGTATAGATAGTTTCATAGAAGAAAACTTCATAGACGAGAAAGATTCCGAAAATATGCATAGCACAGGGATCTGGAAAATGTTTTTTGATGGTGCTCTGTCATGTGAAGGAGCCGGTGCAAGAGTTCTTTTTGTGGCACCTGAAAATAGGTTTGTCGTCCCTTTTTCTTACAGGCTTCAATGGGATATAGATTACACTAACAATGTATGTGAATACAAATCCTTAGTATTAGGATTGGAAGCTGCCAAGAAGCTGAACATAAAAAACCTGTAAGTATATGGAGACGATGAGTTGCTAGTCAAACAAGTGAATCAACAATACCAGGCCAAGCACCCGAGATTGAGAGTGTATAGAAATTGTGCCTGGGATCTAATGGAAAATTTCTTCTCGTTTGTAAATATCCACTTCATTCCACGCACTAAAAATTTGCAGGCCGATTTGTTAGCCAAGGCAGCCTCGACGTTCGCTCCCCCCACAACTTTTAAATTAAAATACCATATAGAGGTAAGGCACAGACTATCCATCTCGAACAACATACAAGACTGGCAGGTTTTTGAGGATGACGAACAGATCAGGAAATTCCTAGAAGCAGTGGGAGACTTTTCTGAAACTCACATCGATCAAGAGAATCAAACAGGGATTATTTTAGGGGATAAATTTCGCTCATGGGCTAATTTTCCATGGTTTTTCCAAAAACGAGATTCTCTATTTTAAAAATGATTCGCCCAAATTCTATAGGATAAAATTATTTAACCTTAAAAATCGCCAAAAAATTATAAAAACTATATAAAATACTTAAAAATTTGAATATTTTTACAAAAATATCGCCAAACATTTATAGTTGACATATAAATGATTAGTAATACTCTCCAAGGTTTATACATTTTAAAATAAATTTCCATCCTTAAAATCATCCCTGGAATCAAAATGATCACATGTGGATCATGCAGGAAGGAGAGGACTCTCAGGAGTTTCGAGAAAAAATTGCCAACCATCGCATGTTAGTTTTAAAAAATAATCAAATTCCAAAGGGCCTAATCCCACTGGAGAGACTTTTTGATCAAAATGACATGCCTTTAAAATATACTCTTCAACCCCAACCAGAAGAGGTTGAAGATTGCGATATAGGGAAGAAAGAAGAACCGAAGATGGTGAAAATATCAAATTATCTTCCTCCTGAGGTGAAAAATAAATATAAATATTTTCTTGCACGATATAAAGGTGTTTTCTCCTAGTCTTACGAAGAGCTTAGGACTTATGACACTACCATGATCGAACACAAGATACCTCTGAATCCTGGTATCAAACCCTTTAGGAAAAATCTTAGACAAATCAACCCTATCTTATTACACGTAGTCGAAAGAGAAGTCAAGAAGCTTTTAGACATGAAAATAATAGTACCACTGAGATACTCCGATTGGGTGGCAAACCTGGTCCCGGTTAGAAAAAAGAGTGGGTAGATTAGACTGTGTGTTGATTTTAGAAATTTGAATAAATCTTCCCTAAAAGACAACTATCCTTTACCTAAAATGGATCATGTCTTAGAAAAGGTAGTCATAGCAAATAGGATGTCTATGATCGACGGTTTTTCTGGGTAAAATCAAATTGCTGTAAACGAACAAGATAAAGAAAAAACATCTTTCACTACAACCTGGGGTACATTCATGTATGATAAAATGCCTTTTGGTCTAATGAATGCAGGTGCCACTTTCCAGCGCGCTATGGATATCACTTTCGTCGGTGAAAGAGACAAGTTTATAGTTATCTACCTCGATGATCTAACCATTTTTTCTAAGTCTGACGAAGATCATTTAATACATCTCAAATAGACTTTCAAAAAATGTTGCAGGTTTGGTCTATCTTTAAACCCTAAAAATTCTCACTTCTCCATGCAAGAAGGTAAACTCTTGGGCCATATTGTGTCCCGAGACAGAATTAAAATTGATCCCAGCAGGGTTCAAGCTATAGACACAATAAATATTCCTAGAAATGTAAAGGAAATCTAGTCGTTCTTAGGAAAGATAAACTTTTTGAGAAGGTTTATCCGAAACATCATTGAAATTGTGAAATTAATCATAGGTATGTTAAAGAAAAACAAAGAGGTGAAATGGACATCAGAGGCCAAAGAAGCATTTACACGTATCAAGAGGGTTTTAAGCGAGGCACCTGTACTGGCAAGCCCCAACTATCTAAAGGATTTTCTCATTTTTTCATTCGCTTACGAGCACACCATTGTCGTGGTGCTCCTCCAGAAAAATGTCGAAGGTTTCGAACAACCGATAGCCTTTTTCATAAAAAGTCTCAGAGACACGGAACTGAAATACAATATAATGGAAAAACAAGCATATGCTATGGTAAAGGATTTTAGGACCTATGTATTGCATTCTAAGATAATCATGTATGTACCTACTGGCTCTGTAAAAGACATTTTAGTGCAGCCTGACAGTGATGGCAGAAGGGGATGGTGGCTCGCAAAAATTCAAGAATTTGATCTAGAAATAAAGCCGACGAAGCTGGTAAAGGGTCAAGGTTTGGATAAACTCTTAACTGAATCCAATTTCAGATCCCTCATCATAAATAGCATACAGGGATGTGGAGAAGATGAAGATATGAACGAGCTCCATGAACAAATAGGTGAAGTCATAATTGAAGAGAAGTTTACATCCTCTGACTGGTACAAAAACATAGTATCCTACCTATTGACTTTGAAGTGCCCAAGTGATTTATCTTCATCCAAAGGCAGAACGCTAAAATTACATGCGGTCAAATACTGTATATTTGAGGGTAAATTTTTTTCAAAGGACCCACTTGGTTTCCTGTTGGTTTGTTTGGTTGAATCTAAAACAGAGGAGGTCATAAGCAAATTCCACAAAGGAGTGTGTGGGGGACATCACGCTTAGAGAGAGAAAACTTATAAAATCATGAGGGCAGGGTATTATTGGCCTAAAATTTTCTTGGATGTAAATTCCAAAGTCAAGGCTTGCGACCTTTGCCAACTATTCACAGGCAAGCATAAACTCCCAACATTACCTTTAGTTCCAGTCAAAATAGAGGCTCATTTTCAGTAGTGGGGACTGGATTTTATAGGAGAAATTAACCCCCATTCTAGTGCTCAACACAAATGGATCCTAACTGCCACATATTACTTTTACTAAATGGGTAGAGGCTATTCCTACCAAGAGGGCTACAAATTCGGTGGTAATAGATTTCCTAGAAGAAAATATTTTACCTAGATTTGGCTGCCCCAGAAAGATAGTAACAGATAATGCTCACGCTTTTAAATCTATGGCCATGATCAGTTTCTGCCAAAAATACAATATTGTACTCGACCATTCTACGACATATTACCCCCAAGGAAATGGACTGGTTGAGTCTTTGAACAAGAGTCTGATCAACATAATTAAGAAAGTATTGAACGAGAACAAGAGATCCTGGCATGTGCATTTAAAATATGCACTATGGGCAAATCAGATTGGCACAAAAAAATCCATCGACATTTCTCCTTTCCAGATGGTATACGGGACTGACGTGGTATTACCTATAAACTTGGCACTTCCCGTAATTAAACTATGGAAAGATGAGAAAGAGGAACCAAACCACGTCATAAGGAGAATAAATCAATTGATCAAATTACAATAGCACAGGGTCGAGGTGGATGAAAGATTGCAAAAATATCAAGATGACATGAAAACGTTATTCGACCATAAGGAAATAGACAGAGAGTTTCTTCCAGGTGATTTGGTCTTAAGATAGGATGCTAGGAAGGAATATTTGGCAAAACACGGTAAATTCGATCATATTTTGTATGGACCATTTAGAGTCGCAACTTCCGAAGGAAAAAATTCGTTTTTATTAGAAAATCTAGATGGTAAAATCTTCAATGCCCCTGTCAACGGGCGTTATCTAAAACACTACATGAAATAACTGGTTCTCCAAGGTTTTCCATTGTATATAACGGTTTGTATTTGCTTTCTATTTCATGATTCCCTTGAGGTAAGTTTTCAATTTTTGTTAATTAGGCCAATATAAATAAAGATATGCAATTTTCAAATACATTTAACTCTTTTAAAGGACACTCTTTGTGTTTACATGATTTCAATTTGCAAACTAAACGAATGAAGAGAGAAAACAGAAGGTCATGTATCGAAGATTTTCATTTGCCGAAAACAGGTGACAAAAAAGGTTTTCGGTTATTTTAAAAATTGTAAGGTAAAGGTACGAACTCCTGAAAATTATGTTCCTTAAGAAAGCATAGATCTCCAAAACATCATAAAGGTCTCATAAATCTAATGTTTTTACTTAATTGATTATTGAAAAGTACAATTACTTGCTCTGGATCCTAATAATTTCAACTTAAAACAAATAGAAAAGTGAAGCATCTCTGGGAAAGGATTTCCAAAAAAACGGTTTTAATTTTTTACCCCTGCTCCTCAGCATACGAACGTCTGTCCGTCACCTTTCTTTCAGTCTTCAGTTTTGTCTTCTTAAAAATGCCAAATGTCTTTTCGGATTTATATACGTAGGGAGAAGAGATTATGTTTAAACTTTGAAAGCTTTAAGTGTGTTATGGAAAGAAGGTTGGCCTTTGCAACTCCTCGATCTCTTACTAAACAAGTTATGCATAGGTGGATCCTGACGTTTCTAGGTTTTTCAACAGTTTTGAAAGATTAAGGATTACTTGAAGGAAAACCCCCAGAAAAATGTTTCCCCTTTTTCTCCCTGTGGACCAAGGTGTTTTGAAAGTCAAAGGAAGGTTGGCACTGAGTAATCAAAGTAAGTTGACAGACCTACATTGAAAAATATTACGCAGATATCACCCCTCATCCAATATGATTGCCCCCGCTTCGTATTCTAAAAAGAAAATTATAAGACAGATGATGAAAGGAAAGTCATATCTAATTGTACATCTAGTCTGAAGAGACGATGAAAGGAAATTCAGAAATGATTTCCCTTGTCTCAACATTTAAATGCATAAATACATTTCGAAGTGGTGAAAGGAAATTCAGCAAAAAAGGGGCAGATAACTTCTCTGAGGTACTGAATAGGCCCGCTAGCAGTGAAGCAATATCTGAGATATATGTAAGGCTGTTATACATGAATTTCACTCAGCTCTGGTCATCAACTTTCTTGAGACTGGATCCACATACTAAGTCCAGACGGGAACCCCCCCCGATTAAAAAAAAAAATGTAATAAGTTTCGTCGGGTGTAAGCCAAAAACTACAAGATCTGTTGGATTTCCTAGAACTGTTTTGATTTGTCTTAATGCAGACCTAAACTCAGTAAAGAGAAAGAGAAAGTTGTGAAAGGGACTGTAGTTGAGTAAGAAATATATTTGAGGATTGAAAATACTTACAACAGTAAAAGACAAAAATCTTTTCTTCCCTCTGTTTATATTTTCCCTAAAGCAAGTTTCACAGAAGTGAAACCAGTGACTCCATTTACCCAATACAGGCACGTGGTCTACTGTTCTTCTTGCCTCACAGGAAAACAGGATCCCTAGTTGGAGACAATGTTGGAGCCACCTTCTTCATTTGGTTAAAATCTTTTTTAAAAGTCAAATGTCGGTTCTTAAGTTCTTTTTCGCTTCGCCACATTCACCTACTGAAAATCTATGTAGTCTCGACATGAGAAATAGTGGGGGATGTGATGTTTCATAAGTTACCACTTTTTATCGTTAAACGAAGGCTGTTGCTTTTGGTACCTCGGAATATCACTCTTCGGGAGTTACAAGTCACAAGATTTACAAACCCCGATATGCGAGATCGTGAAAAGTTTTAAAAGGCTACATCAGGTGAAAGCTAAGAGTAAGACCATGTAAACCCCAGTCAAGTGCTGTCAGGATTTCGCGTCTCGGCATTCACTCTCTCCTAAAATATTACCGCTAAAACTCTGAAACACGAAGCCATGAAACTTTTACCTAAGTAACCCAGGTTAGAGTCAGGGTTGTTTAGTTTTGACCATGATTTAAGTTTCTCGGGATTTCGTGACTCGACATACTTTCCTCCTCGGAACTATACCTTCGAAGTCCCGAGCCGCGAAGTCGGGATATAAATTAAAAAATAATTAATTAAAACACTTAATCCTAGTTATGTTCTTGCTTAATTAAATCTAATTATCGCAATCTCAGGTTTTAGAGGCTCGAAAGGTTAGAGTTAAAAGTCCCGATACAACGAATGCTGAAATGTTGATTTAAATCTCGATTAGGGAAGCCAAGCCAGCATAATCAATGTTTAATGCAAATAATAATAATGCACAGTTTATGAGGTAATTTCAAATGTCCCTTGCGCCAGCTTGTGCCATGAACTGTCGAAATTTATGATATTAATTGGAAATAAGGCGAAACGACAAAGTAAGGATATGGTTTTTATTGCCAAAATCTCTATCTAAATATGATTGGACCATTCTGTTCGTAAGGAGATCGATATGTTAAATGGTCGAAGATATATATCTGTTTCTTCCTATTTTATTCCTAAAGATAATCTCTATCCCGAATAGAGAAGTTTTTCTCAGTAAGCTAACTTCTATATGTATACACATTTTTATTGCAGAAGAGCTAAGTTACAATCTCCTGTCATGGCCCCGTAAAAAGCATCCAAGGAAAGAACTGAAGTTTTGGGACAAGGTTCTAATAATGTTTGGGGCACTTCACCTCGAAGCATTGATTCTGTACGAACCTAGTCATACGTCTCAAAGGTTTTGCAATCAGATGTGGTGAATTGTTTGGATGATTCCAGTGACAACGAGAAAGACGACATGACTACCAAATACAAGATCATCGTCTAGGCAGAGATGCACAAAGTAGCGGCCAGGCCACGCCTTCTGCCTTACTATGACATGATTCGATGGACGCTAGATCATGTAGACATCCCTACCAGAACCATCATCAGCGAGCAGGAGGTCATTTTTGGGACCTTTAGACCAGAAAACTTATAGACGATGTACAAGTTACCATCCACGTCGGACTTCACATACAATGCAAAGTTTCTAGAGGGTTTTAAACAGAAGGAATGTGAGCAATATGCAAAAATTTTGTCTGATTTGATCAAGGATTGGGTCTCACACCCAACGAAGTTCAGGGCAGACAACAATGGAATTTATTCCATATCTTCTTTGGAACCACAGTTCAAATACGTAGCGATGATGACCTGTAGATTGTATGGGAGGGAAGACACCACGCATTTTTTCCTCCCATGGGTGCCTTTGATATACACAGTAGTAGAAGGATCTTCTTTCAACTAGGCCAAAATATTATCATATAGTCTGACCAGTCGAATTACAGAATATCGGACACAGAAAGTGAGCAGGAAAGCTGCTTCATTTTTTATGTCCGCATACCTCATGGACGCAGTATGTTCCATGATGCCTTTTCCCTTGATGAATTGGAGCTGGGCTCCATCGCATGTTGAGCCAGTCAATGTATACCATTCTAAGCTTTGGGAGGACAAGGCTTTGGATTTTATATACGAAATCTTCAACTGGGTAATGGTACCGATGCATGTTGCCATCTTCAATAATCTACCACCCAGGATATCGGATAGTTTCATGACAAATTTAATCAGAGTGTCTGATTGGTATGTGGAGAAAGAATTTTCATACATTAGGGTTTTCGGTGCTTCCATCCCTCCGTATGATTTACCCTTAATTATACCCGATAGGTTGGCTTGTCATGAGATCACCAGGCAAACTGTAATTGGCGGTATAAGTAAAGAACTGAAAGGGTTTTCAAAAAAGTTATGGCCACCTTTTCCTATTCATTTAAACACCTATTCATTATTAGACTTCGGGCATCCAAAGGCCGAGGCAGCAGCCCTAGAATATATAAAGTTGATTCACATCGAATTCAGGAAACACAATCCACATAGGGTCGTGAGTAATCATTTGGCCAGCTGTGGCCTTAAAATATTTGAGCACAAAAATTCACCTCATGATGATATTTTCCAAGGTGCAACATCTTATCATGAGGTTTTGGCCTGAATACAAGCCCTATCACCTGAGGAGAGGGCCGATGTTTTCATATTCCAAGAGCATAGGCAGAGTTGCCTTCCTCCAGTATTACGGGGTGAAGATCCGATAGTAGCAGAGGTGCAGAAAACAAAGGATAAAGAAGAGAAAGATTGGGGCCCTAAACAGGAAGCTGAGGCTTCTAATCCTCCAAGTGAGCCAACTTCGGTCATTACTCCCGAGAAATATTCTAAACAGGTCAGCAATCCCATCACCTCCATTACCCCCCTACAGTCTGTAAAGGAGATCCCGGACGTAGGTTAGATTTTGGGTGAAAAACTGACACCTATATCAGTAGAAGAGCTACCTCTGAATGAATTATTCTTCGATAAGAAGAGGAAAGTGGTTGTGAGACAAGAACTCTACCAAGAGGCAGGTACTGTTTCTCAGAAATTTAAAATTTTAACTGATGGGAGAAATATGAAGAAAGAATAATTCACGACACAAATAGCAGGAACATTATGGGCTTTCGCCACGGTGAACCAATATTTAGTTGGGACTCTAAAAGATCAACTAAAATGAAAAAATCATTTGATCAAGACACTAGAGGATAAACTAGCTACAACAGAGGTTGCTGCTAAAGATCAGGCAAATGCGACTTTAGAGAAATCAAGAATAGAAGATCAAAAATAAATTGAGTGGCTTAAATTCGATCTCGAACAGACACAGTTGATGGTTCAGACGAGTTAGACTTAGATAAGACAACAAAGAGAATCGATAGACCAGATTCCAGCCAAACTAGAATTCACCGAAAGCCAGGTAATCGATATCGGGATATATAAATCCCAAGCAATAGAGATCAGAAAAAGGTTATCGGTAGCGCAATAGGGTCTACTTGTTAAAGTAGAAACAATTCAAAGCAGTTTCCAACTCATTGATCAGATGTTGGAAAACTTCTCTCTTAGAGAAAGGTAAGCCAGAGCAGCTCAGGTGGTGTTCCAGGAGGCTATTATAGCCACAATGAGAAGAGAAACAAGCAATAGTTCTAGTTTTCCCATCACAGAGAAGACCAGGGGCAATATCTTGTTGAAAGAATGGGAGTGAAATATATCTAAAGGCAAACAACAGGCTATGAAGCTAAGGAAATCTTGTGAAGAAATTTTCGGCTTGTTAAGTGAGATTTGGTTGGGTTCCGATGGTGAAAGTGGCATGGAGGTGTTGGGTCCGATCAATACAGCTAAGTATATGCTAAATATCAAGTAAAATGAAGAAAGAGAATTAGCTGAAATATCACAAATAACTCAAACACACATAGTGCAAATAGACAAATGGCTAATTAAACCGAGTATATTGTTATGCTCTATCAATGCCAAAGATCAACAGGTAGAAGGAAAGCTACTGCTATTGATGAAAGACCGCTATATTTTTGAGGAAATTAATCAAGCAGAGCCCTCTAAGTTGATATCACGACTGGTGGAGAAGTGTGTTATTTGCATGGGGCATGCGAAGAGGCTAGTTTCGGGTACCAAATGGGAATAAAGATAAGGAAACAAAACATTTCAACTCCTTTGATTGTAACCGAAAACCTCTGGAACTATTGAGATTCCAGCACATAAAAATTTGTATAAATATACATTTTGAAGAAAGAAAAAGGGCTGGACCTTTTTGATTAATTGTAATAAAGACTGTCTCTTTTCGAGAATTAATACAAAGCAATCCAGAGATTCCTAATTCTGTCACTACTGTGTTATGAGTTTGTTCTCTCTGTTATTTCATATCAATTCTTATTTCACTTATATACATCTGATGAAGGTTGCATTGCAATTTAGTAAAACTTCTACTGCAGTGATTAATATTTAGCTATCTATTGTTTACAGTTTTTCCTCTGTACCGGCTACTAGCAGGTACAAGGCCTATGAATTTTAGATTGTCATATTTTATGCTTCATCGGATCATTTATTATCTTATTTTCTTCTTTTGTTTACAGATTGATATTCTCCCTTGATAGGAGACTTATTCTATAGACAACTTAATGTTTTTCCCATAATTCATACACCATTTATTTCAAATATAACGCAGTTACAGAAAAAGGCCTTTGGTTTGCATTTTGCTTTTAATATTGATTTCTAAAGTTCCCTTTTATAAAATCAAATTGATATAGCATAAAAACTTTCGTATTTCTTTAAATTTTTCTGTTCCTCTATGACTGTCCCTCTTGTAAGACAACCTAATATTGAACCCATCTTGACAGATCAAACCCGCATCACTTTAAATCTCTCTGATACCATACTTAAAATGGATAACACCTATGTAGAACTCGAACATTCATGGGCTGCAATTGAAAGGGAATAAAAATCTAGGAACAATTAGAAGCTAGACAACGACAACCTAGAAATCAACTCTAGCTTCCTTTTCCAAAGGTCTACCCTCCTCCCTTTTTACATCTTACTAACTTTTGGATGCCTAGACACTGTACTTTTGAAAGCCTTAAGTATAGACTCTGAAACAACAACAGTCACAATAATGCAGGGAAGTAAGCAATAGAACATTCAACATCAGTCACATATATGAGATACACAGAGATATATATTTCTTGAGGAAACCCATACAAGGTAAAAACCTCTTCTTCTTTATATGATAAGTAATCTTTACATTCTTTACATTATCATACATATGAGCGCCAACTCATAATAAGGCTACAACCTCTGTTTTGCAAGCTGGTACTTTCTAAGAGCACCAACTCTTTGGATTCTCTAGCACCAACTAGAAGGAAGCACCAACTCCCTAGTTTCTCTAGCACCCACTAGAAGGAAGCACCAACTCCCTGGTTTCTCTAGCACCCACTAGAAGGAAGAACCAACTCCCTGGTTTCTCTAGCACCCACTAGAAGGAAGCACCACCTCACTAAGTGTTCCAACACCAATTGGATGGAAGCACCAACTTTGAGTCACACAGGCACCAACTTGTATAACAGAGAACAATAGTTCTCCCTTGCACCACCCTTCCACCCTTGTTTCTCTGGCTGCAACCAAATGGAAGCTATAACTCCCTATGTTCAAGCACCCACTTGAACCTCTGAGGACAACAGTCCTCCCTAGCACCTCCCTAACACCCTGAAATATAAATCTTTGTTATTGAAACTTATTACAGTGATATAATGTTCATCAATGGCTTACCAGTTTCATCATGGTTCTGCTACATTGCCCTACTCTTTGTGCCTCACTGTCTTCATGCACACATCCTTACGCTTTCTATTCTCCTTTTATGCTCTGTGGGCCATGTCCATTCAATGCACCATTCCTCTTCTTTGCATTTCAGCTGTTGCACTCTGCCTCATTCTACACTCCTGAATCATTGTCAACAACAATGCCATCTCTTCTTTTTTCTCCATACTTATAGTCTCTGTGCACCTTGTGCATGCTATCTCGCCATGCTTCTGCATTTTCTCCCCATATCTAGTGCTCTACCTCATAATCATGCCAACTCTTCAACTTCTCAGGCAGTTCAACACATGCGTCCATCATCACTGGGTGTTATTTTGAGATTCCTTCTCTTCTCCAGCAGTCAAGACTCTTTGTTTTATCTGTTATAGTTGATCTCAACCTCTCTATTGCAGTTACAGGCTTCAATGCTCTTCCATCTGTCAATTGCCTCTATGACCAGTCTTCCTCCCACTGGCAGATTCCTTGAAACTCTTCAGCTCCTCTGGCAATCACACTCAAGTCTCTTCAAGTCCTCTAGAAGAAGCCATCAGTCATTTCTAGTAGTTACACTCTGAAGTGGAATAGTAGCCCTCCAATCATACTTAAATTAACCTACACCGTGCGATTGGATCCATAGGACCTTGTGTTTATTTCGCATTCTGGCATTTCAGAATTTTGACATTCTTATAATGAAGAGTCTCGATTCTCCATTTCCCAAAATCCGAAATGGAGATTGTCTCTTCGAGTTATTCTCTATATCTCTTCAACGATGTGACCTCCGGTGGTGACCAAGGCTTACACCAAAAAGGTGTTTTCACATTTCGCATTTCGGAATTTTGAGATTCCTTTGATGAAGAGTCTCAACTCTTGACTCTTCCATCTCCCGTTATCTAAACCTCCGAAATGGAGTCGGATCATTGGTTCACACTCTCGATGATTCAACGGTCCAGATCTCTTCGTGATTTCACACCTCACGATTTCAAAATTCTTTATGTGAGAGTTCTTGACAACTCCAAGTCTCAGTATCCAAAACTCCGAAATGGAGTCAGATCAATGGCATTTTGACAATTCACGTTTTGTTGTTTCGGGACTCCTATGGTGAAGAGTCTCGGCGCTTAAATCATCCAACTCCTAGTATCTGAAGTTCTGAAATGGAGTTGGATCAAGGATCTGATATTTCATTGTTTCGCATTTCGGTGATTCGGCATTTCGACACTTATGTGGTGAACTATTTCAACACTTCAACTCCCGGTATCTGGGACTCCAAAATGGAGTTATTTCCTGGTCTGCGAAGCTCTTTGTTGATGTGCCTATTTCAGGATTTTGGCATTTCCCGTTTCGGCGATTCGGCATTTCGGCACTCCTATGATGAAGTGTTTCGATACTTCAACTCTCGGTATCCAGGACCTCGAAATGGAGTTATTTCCCTGTCTACGACATTCTTTGTTGGTGTGCCTATTTTGGGTTTTCGACGTTTCACATTTTGCAATTTCGGGACTCATGTAGTAAGAGTTCTTGACATCCCCAACTCCTAGTATCCAAAATCCCAGTATCCAAAACTATCTCAGGCTTTCGGTATTTCAGCGTTTCGCATTTCGTGATTCCGGGGCTCTTGTAGTGAAGTGTTTTGACACTTCAACTCGCAGTATGATCTTTCCATGCAATTATGCCTACGTTGTTGATCTTCCTTTCCTGCTTGTTTGTCATCAAATAAACAAGAACACTCTTGGACTCTTTGTGCACCTCTGCACTATCTCTTATGAGCTTACATTGTCCCTGTTTTTCCATTGCTACATACTCTAATCTTTCCATCAATGACAAGCACACCTACCTAAAAACATGCCAACAATATCCCCCTTTGGCATTAATGGAAACCCTAAATGACTGCGCTCATCTGCTTGGACCTCCAACTGAAGCATCCAGTCTGGACCACTCCATTTCTCCCCCTTTGACATCAATGTCAAAGAAATCATACCCCCCCTGAGATGTTGCAGTATTTTTTAGGGGGTATCATATATTCAATCAATACAAAGACCCCCCTAATAGGATGGACTCTCTTAGGTGTGAGACAGGATGACACCCAACTTCTGTCAGAGATATTCAAATGGTGTCTTGGCTAGGGGTTTAGTAAAGATGTATGCAATTTGTTATGTGGTTGTAATGTAATGGATCTGAACAACCTGATTGGTGACCTGCTCTCTCAGAAAATGGTATTTTATGGGAATATGCTTGATATTGGAGTGGAATAAAAGATTCTTAGACACACTGATGGCACTAGTGTTATCACAATGAATTGGGATCGGTGCAGCATATTTTACCTCCAAGTCTACAAGTGTCTGAATCATCCATAATACCTGAGTGAAACAGGTAGCAACATCAATGTACTCTGCCGCTGTAGTTGATAAAGAAATAGAACCTTTCTTTTTACTAAGATATGCTACTAATGAGTCACCTAGAAAGAATGCTCCTCCAATGGTGCTTTTTCTCTCATCAATACAGTTTTCCCAATCTGCATCTGAATAGGTAGTTAACTGAAAATTATGATTTCTGGGATACCACAGACCATAAGTCATTGTTTCTTTTAAATACTTGAATATCCTTTTCATAGCTTGAAAATGACTCTGTTTATGTGCAGACTGATATCTTCCTACCATTCCAAAAACATGCATTATGTCTGGGCGAGATGTTGTGATGTACAATAGGCTGCCTATCATTGACCTATATGAACTTTGATCAACATCAGGTGAGTCATCATCCTTGCTTAATTTGCATCCAGTAACCATAGGTGTACCCACAGTTTTAGAATCTTCCATTTAAAACCTTTTCAACATTTCTCTTAGATATTTTTCTTGAGAAATGAACATCCCTTCAAACCTCTGTGTAATTTGCAGACCAAGAAAAAATTGCAGTTCCCTTATCATAGACATTTCAAACTCAGACTCCATGCAGAAGAAAACCATTGTACCAATTGATCCTTACTACATCCGAAGATGATGTCATCCACATAGACCAACACAATAAGAAAATCATTACCCTCTGTTTTGATATATAGATTGTTGTCTATTGTTCCTCTCTTGAACCCTTTGTCTTTGAGATACGTATCCAGTCTATGATACGAGGCACAACAGGCCTCTTTTAACCCATATAAATCTTTCTTCAGCTTGCATACTAAGTCAGGGTTATCAGACGGTTCGAAGCCTTCTGGTTGTTCCATATAGACTTCTTCATTTAAATCTCCATTTAGAAAAGCCGACTTGACATCCATTTGATAGACTTTAAACATTTTATGACAAGCATAGGAAACAAATATTCTAATAGCTTCTAATGTTTCTATAGGCGCAAAAGTTTCATCAAAATCCAATCCTTCTATTTGAGCATACCCTTAACATACCAATCTTGCTATGTTCCTGACAACTTGTCCCTGCTCATTCAACTTATTCTGAAAGATCCATTTGGAACCAATGATATTTTTACCTTCAGGTCTATGAACCATCTCCCATGTATTGTTTTTCTCAATCTGATCAAGTTCATCATTCATTGCTTTAACCCAATGGTCATCTTTTCTAGCTTCATTAAAATTCTTGGGTTCCAGCATGGACATGAAATCTATATGTTATTGCTCGATATTTTCGATTATCTTTCTCCTGGTTTGTACACCTTTGTCTTTTTCACCAATTATCTGACTTGCAGGATGATTCTTTTGAGTGATTTTGGAGGTGGAATTTGAAGAAGCCTGCTGATTTGAGTCTATCTGAGTTTCTGTGTCTTCATCTGATTCAGAATCTTCATTTTCTGATTCTTGGACCTGGTCATCTTCAACTTTAGTCGTGTCCTCTATAGAAGACTCATTATTGTACCCCTCTCTTGCTGGGATTCCTTCATCAAATTTTATGTCAATACAGTCAACCATTTTATGAAGCCTCTTATTATAGCATCTGTATCATTTACTATATGTAGCATATTCTAAGAAAATACCTTCATCAACCCTTCCATCATATTTGCCAACATTCTCATCATTATTCTTTATGTAACATTACTCCCAAAGAATTTAAAGTGTTTGATTGAGGCAGGTCTCCCATACCATAGTTCATAAGGTGTCTTGTCACTTTGTGGTCTGCGGTGGGCTTTGTTAAGAACGTGGACTGTTGTGTGTATTGCTTCTACCTAGTAGGTTTGACCAATGTTCTTCTCATTCATCATTGACCTGGCCATTTCCTACACTGTTCTATTTTGCCTCTCAACTACTCCATTTTGTTGTGGAGTTCTTAGGATTGTGTATTCTCTCTTGATCCCATGCTTATCATAGAATTCCTTGAAATCACTTGACATAAACTCTCCTCCTCGGTCTGATCTTACTGCCTTTAATCTCTTGCATGTTTGAGTCTCAGTTAAATCCCTAAATATTTTAAACTTCTCAAATGCTTCATCTTTTCCTTTGAGAAAGGCAACCCAAGTAAGTCTGGAGTAATCATCAATAATTAGCATGAAGTAATGCTATTTCCCTGTGCCTTCCTGTCTTGATGGTCCACATAAATCCATATGAACTAGTTGGAGTGGTTTCTCTGTTGAAGTAAATCTCTTGGACTTAAACTCTGTCCTGGTTAGCTTTCCTACTTGGCAGAGTTTACACATTGAATCTTGGGGCTGTGATATTCTCGGAAGATCTTTTACTGCCTCAAGATTTTTGATTTTGATTAAGTGGTCAAATTTTATATGTCCAAGTCTCCTATGCCATAACCAACTTTCATTGTGTTTGCTTAGATGACACTCTTCTCTATTTTCTTTCAGTACATATACGTTATTTTCCGTCCTTATGACTTTGGCCAACACTTGTCTTGAGTTTACAGACTTTATTTTGTAGTCCTTGGACGTGAACACCACTTCACATCCTCTATCACACATTTGAATTACACTGAGCAGATTATGTTTCAGTCCATCTACAAGTAGAACATCTTGTGCTTTTCCTTTTCCGTTACTTAAACTCACCATCCCTTTACCCTTTATTTTACTTGGAGCATCATTTCCAAAGGTTACGTTTCCTGATTTGCTTTGACTTAAAGATAGAAACTTACCTTTGTCTCCCATCATATGTTTGGAGCATCCACTATCTATATACCAAGGGTTCATTTTTCTTTGAGTTGACAACACTAATCCACGCTTGTCACTTTCTTTCTTCTTCCAAACCTTGAAATTTTTAGTAGGGGAATTCAAATCTGGTTCATAGTTCCTTAATCGACAATCAACAAATTTATGTCCATAGTTATGACAGATGTAGCATTCAATCTCATTGTTCAATAGGTAAAAATTATTGTTACAACGTTGTCTACTCATTGACTGCTGATTATTTCTTGACGTCCTTAGTTGCATGTCTCTAGACTTAATTTGGCAATTTGCAATCTGTGAAGGTTTGTTACTTGGTTGTATCATTCTTTGTTGTGGCAAGTATTTATTCCTTTGAAATTTTAATTGCTCATGTCTAAGTCTTGAGGAACACTTTACAGCTTTGTGACCAAATTTAGAGCAGTAGAAACAATAGCCATAGAAAAATTCTTTGTACCTAGAAAATGGTTGTCTTCTTTGATAAAATTGATTTCTTCCATGCTGATGACATCTCTTAGCAGGGAGTGCATTATTTCTTTGTTATACAGATCCAGTCCTGGCACCTTTTTCTTTACTCGTCCTTGGTGGCTGATTGTCTTCCTTTGTTCCTGCAGGTTCGTTGTTGTCATTGGTTGTAGTTTTGACAAACTTGATGGGTTCTTCGTTTCTTGGCTTATCATTACTTGATCCCTCTTCATAATCCAGACTAGTTTTCAGCTTTGGATTCATTTGCTGATTCAGAATGGTGGCTAATCCTTCTGAGGCTTTGATACTTGATAGATTATGATTATACAAGGCTTGAAACTTCTCCATATCTTTCCTAGTTTTCGCTACTTCTTGTTCTAAGGCTTCACATCTTGCCTTCTTTTCTGATAACTCTCGTTTCAGAATGTCTTTGATTTTTATTGCCTCTTCTAATTCCACTTTTAGTAGGACAAGGTCTTCATTAGGTTCTTTACTGTCTTTCTCGAACTATATCATAAATTATCTTTTGTTTCTGTTCTTAATTCTTAGTCTGTCATTCTCTTCCAGTGCACTGATCAGTTCTCCTTCCATGTCAACCACAACTTCTTCTTCATTAGCATCACTTCCTGTGCTTATATTATCATAATCCTCTTTCACCATAAGTATGAAGTCATTTAGTTTATCTTCAATAGTGGAGTAATTATCTTCATCATCTGAAGGATTGATGTAGGAGCATCGTCAGCAACAAGCAAGCATGGAGGTGGAAGACAACAGGGATGAGCGCCATCACATTTTTGGCACATGTTGAAAATTGTTTGCAATATTTTGAAAATTTGGATGCGCAGACTTTAATGTAATAGTTAAGAAGGGCATACTTCCATATTGTAAACAGATCTTGAGCGATTCTCTCTCATCTGTAAGGTGTAGAGGCATTTATGCATAATTAATGAAAGTTGGTAGATTTAAATTCTAGATTAGAGAGTTTTAGGAGCTAGAGGGAAAACCAACTATAGACACCCTCATCTTGTATCATTGTAACATTATCAAGAATATCATAGAGCATAGAGAAGAGCTGTAGTAGAGAGATGTGCAGAAGAATCCATGTACAAAAGTTTTGAAATTAATACATGAAGATTTGATTCAGACTCATGGGGTTCTCATGTTTTCTGCGTATACATGCTGAATGCTATGCTTATGGATTTTTTACTCTTTCTGTTGTGCATTTTCTTTTATGATATGTATGTATGATTTCATGTTAAGAGTTTGAAGTCTGAGAGAGTAAGGAAATGAGTTTCAATTGTTTCTCTTCTTGAGTCATAGTTCCTCAAGGAGTGCAGTGAAGCGTCCACAAGGAGTGCATTGACGGGTTCAGAGTTCATCTCTAGAAGCTCAGGAGGGATATCGTTGTTCTCATTTCAACTGAAGTGCAATACAAGTACAGAAGCCGTGAAAGGTGTGCGCAGGTTGGTCGAGACCTTAGAACACATAGACTAAGGTTGAGAGGTTGAAGGACTATTGTTGCAGAGTTGCACAGAGTCAAGAGATTCAAATATTTAGGAATATTTGAAGAAGTGCCACAAGGAGTGCGTGCAGAAGTCTTTTAGGATACTTGATTTTGTGAAAGGAAACTCAGGAGGGTCATCACTTTCAAAGTGTTAAAGAGGAGGAGATGAGTTTTGGCCATCGTGCAGAGGCCAAGTCAAAGTGAAGAGTTTCGCTGAGGTGACTTATCGAAGAGGTTCTCGAAGAAGAAATTTGGACGGTCAAGGTTCTCCAAGGAGAATTCCTGAAATAGCGAGAACTGTAGGATCTACAGGAGTTGCAAGGAGGAAAAGGGATCAATGATATTGAATTATTGGGACGTCAGATCATTTCGGCATTTCGGGGTTTGAAAGTCCGAAGTGTAAGCTAAATCATTAACTGATCAAAGCCCCGAAACGCGAATAGAAGTATTCGTGTGTGGAAAAATCGAGGAAAGAATATAAGTGTTTCAGAGTTCAGGAAATTGGGGATCATAGTGACATAAGGTTGGGGTCGAGAATTTCAAACTCCCGATACCCGGAAACCCAAAACAAGGAGAAAGCGACACATGGAAGGACAGGAGACTTCCTGTGGAAGTTCGTGAAAGCAGCAAGGATAAGTACCATTTCAGTATTTTGGGACTTCAGAGACCGGAATATAGAGGTGACAGAGTATTCGATCCTTAGCATATCGAACTCCTAGTACACGAAATTCTGAAAGGATTTAAGGAGATGAAATTTCGGCATTTCGGGGTTCGGAGGTTCGAGGACCCCGAGGACATAGTGGAAGCGCTTTTCAGTGGTTGAAATATCGAAACCATGAAGAGCAAGGGAGGACTGAAACATTTTCATTTCGGTAAATCGGAAGTCGGAAGTTCGGGACTCCAAGGGTCGAGAGTAGAGTTGCATGTCATTGCAACTCCCAAATTTGTGAAAGCCAAAAAGACAAAATTGACATCAGAAAAGGACAAGTGTTAGTATTTTGGGTTTCGGAGGTTGAAGAGATAAGGTGCTCGACCATGGGATTTCCGAAATCATGAAATCCGGTATCCCAAAATAAAAGAGGAGTTTCCTCAAGGTTTGTTGTGGGTGTTGATTTTGCGAAAGGGAAATAAAAGAGCCAATCGAGCTCTCAGGGGTCAAAAAGAAAAGATCTTGTGCGGATCCCAACCTACGGGTCTAGAGAAGGGGGTCTGCGTCAGTTGTGGTATCAGATCATAGAAAAATTTCTTTGCTTTCTGTAGTAGGGAAAAGAGAAAGATTTACAACCATGCCGCCAAGAAGAAGAGACAGGCAAACACCCGATCCACCAGAGGAAAGGGAAATGCCAAGAAGAAGGTGTAGGCAATTACCTGATCCACCAGGGGCAAGAGAGATGTGTGAAATGTGTGCTAGGATTGATGCCATGGAAATAGCACAGAGGTGCACAGTTGGTGCTGGAGACATCAGTGAGTCTGAAAGTGAAAATGAAGTTGGACATGGAGGAGAAGAAGTTGTAGCAGAAGATGCAGCAGAAGAACGCCTATTAAGGGTTGTTGCAAGGATAGGTGCTAGAGCAAAAATGGACATTCTAGTATATGAAGGAAACCTGGATGTTGAAGAGCTTATAGACTAGATTAGAGCTCGGGATAAATATTTTTATTATGAGGATGTTGAGGAAGACAAGAAGGTCAAACATGTCACAAGACTTAAAGGGCATGCAACATTATGGTGGGATGAACTGTAGGCTGACAGACGTTGCAAAGGCAAGAAGAAAATTAAGAGTTGGAATAGAATGGTTGCAAAATATGAAGGCAAAATTCATACCCAAGGATTATCAAATCACTTTGTTTCAGAGGATGCAGAATTTGAGACAGAAGCTGATGTCAGTGAAAGAGTACACTGAAGAGTTCTACAAACTAAACATCAGAGTAGGTCATCACGAAAGTGATGATGAAAAGGTTGCCAGATATATGAATAGTTTGAGATATGACATCCAAGATGAGATGATCATGATGACCATCCAAACGATGGAAGATGCTTATCAGATGGCTCTGAAGGCTGAAGAGAAGTTGAGCCAAAAGAAAAGTCAAAGAGGGCAAGGTAGAAGTCAAATCAAAGGCAAAACAATTACCCAAGACAAAAATCAGAAACCTAAGGAAGAGTGGAAGAAACCTCAAACTCAAATTGAGAGAGGTGGAATCTCACAAAGGGCACAGTATGCAGACAAAAATACTTTTCCTCGAACTAGAGGAAGAGGAAGAGGCAGAGGTGGCGAAATAAAATGCTTCACATGTGGATAGAATGGACACAAATCCTATGAATGTCCAGATAAGAAGAAAGAAGGAGGTGAAACTCACATTGCCGAAGCACAAAGGTGGAATGTTGAGGCAGAAGATGCTGAAGGTGGAAGATCACTGATGATGAGGAAAGTTCTCTTAACGCCAGAGAAGGAGGCAGAAAATCCAGTCCAAAGAAATAGACTTTTTTGGATTGCTTGCAAGACCAAAGATAGGGTATGCAAGGTCATCATGGATAGTGGTAGGATAGACAATCTCGTTTCTACAGAGATGGTAGAAAAGCTAGAGCTAGAGACTATTGAGCATCCAAGCCCATATAGAGTTTCATGGCTACAAAAAGGGCATCAAGTAAATGTCACTAAACAATGTTTAGTTGAGATTAATATAGGAGGATATAAGGATGAAATACTATGTGATGTCCTTCCCATGGATGTTTGTCATCTATTGCTGGGTAGACCATGGCAATATGACAGGAATGTGATTCATGATGGGAGAAAGAACACATACACCCTGGACAAGAATGGAAGAACTCACATGTTGTTTCCAATTAAGGATAAATAAGTGACAACATAGGTAAGCAACACTATACTTCTCATTAGTGGGAAGGAAATTCTTAATGAGGTTAAGAAGAAAAAAGATACACAATTCATTGTGGTCAGGAAGCCTAGAATTGTTTTAACCAGCACAAGAGTGGATGATTTTCCAGAGGAAATCCAGCAGCTACTGGAAGAATTTGCTGATATAGTAGTGGATGAACTACCTCGTTCATTGCCACCTATTAGGAGTATAAGTCATCACATCGATCTTATACCTGGAGCTAGTTTACCAAACAAAGCAGCGTACAGATTTACGACACAGGAGAATGAAGAGGTCAAGAGATAGGTCCAGGATTTAATGGACAAGGGATTGGTTAGAGAAAGCTTGAGTCCATATGTTGTTCCAACAATGCTCAGTCCAAAGAAAGATGGAGGCTGGAGGATGTGTACAAACTCAAGGGCAATTAACAAGATTACCATCAGGTATAGATTTCCATTGCCAGGGATGGATGATTTAATGGATTGTTTGAGTGGAGCAATTTTTTTTTCAAAAATTGATTTGAAAAGTGGATATCATCAAATTCAAATGAAAGAAGGTGATGAATGGAAGACAACATTCAAGACAAATGAAGGGTTGTATGAATGGCTTGTTATGCCATTTGGCTTAACAAATGCACCTAGTACTTTCATGAGGTTGATGAATGAAGTCCTGAAGGATTTCATAGGAAAATTCATCATCGTATATCTCGACGATATATTGATTTTCAGTGGAACAGAAATAGAGCACTTGAAGCATTTGGCTACAGTGATGAAAAGATTACATCAAGAGAAGTTGCTAATAAATATGAAGAAATCATCATTCATGAGGACAGAGCTCATTTACCTGGGATTTGTTATCTCTACAAATAAACTGAAAATGGATCCAGATAAAGTGGAGGCAATTAAGAATTGGCCATTGCCAAAGAGTATATTTGAAGTTAGAAGCTTTCATGGATTGGCTAGTTTCTACATAAAATTTATCAGAAATTTCAGTGGAATTAGTGCACCAATGATGGACACAGTGAAGAAAAGACATAAATATTTTCAATGGACAGAAGAAGCGGAGAAAAGTTCAATTTGTTGAAAAGGAAGATTACTGAACAACCAATTTTGGAGTTGCCAGATTTCAGCAAGACATTTTAGGTCAAATGTGACGCTAGTGGATTTGCAATTGGAGCAATCTTGAGCTAAGAAGACAGGCCAGTCGCATACTTCAGTGAGAAATTGAATGAGGCAAAGCTTAAGTACTCCATGCATGATAAGGAATTTTATGCGATCATACAGGCACTGAAAAAGTGGAGGCACTATTTGGTTCATAAAGAGTTTGTCTTGTATAGTGACAATCACACATTGCAATTTGTAACTCAACAGGAAAAGCTGAATCAAAGACATGTTAAATGGGTTGAATACATGTAGAATTTTACTTTTGTAATTAAAGATATTTCTGGAACTGCTAACAAAGTTGTTGATGCTTTGAGCAGGAGATGTTTGCTAGTGCAAGAATTTAGAGTCAAAACTTTAGGTTTTGATAACCTCAGGGACATGTACAGAAATGATCCATATTTCAAAGAGGCATATGAGGCATATGAGAATCCAATTCTCAGGGAGAGAAGCCAATGGGCCGAATATATGATCTAGGATAGATTATTATTCAGGGGAAATCAGTTGTGTATTCCAAAATGCTCCATGAGGGAGAAACTGTTGAAAGAAAAACACAGTGGAGGATTGGCCAGACATTTTAGTCATGATAAAACATTCCTTAAATTAAATAGCTCATATTTTTGGCCGAGGATGAGGACCGATGTCAAAAGATATGTGGACAGATGCAGAATTTGACAGCACTCAAAGAGAAAAAGACAAAATATAGGGTTGTATCAGCCATTACCCATACCAGAGAGGCCGTGGGATGCAGTGAGCATGGATTTTATATTGGGGTTGCCAAGGATGCAAAGAGGGTTTGATTCAATCTTTGTGGTGGTAGACAAATTTTCTAAAATGGCACACTTTATACCATGTCATAAAACCAGTGACGTGACCCATATCGCGAACCTGCTTTTCAAAGAAGTTGTCAGACTTCACGGCTTACCAAGGAGTATCGTTTCAGATTGAGACACCAAGTTCGTTGGACATTTCTGGAGGAATTTATCGAAGAAGATGGGGACAAGTTTGTCTTTTAGCTCAGCTTATCATCCTCAGATGGATGGACAAACATAAGTTGTGAACATAAGCTTGGGAGATTTATTGAGAAGCCTAGTGACTAAACACCACAGTCAGTGGGATTACATTCTGCCACAGGTGTAATTTGCTTACAATGATTCACACAATAGAAGAACAGGGCAGAGTCATTTTCAGATTGTTTATGGAATACAACCAAGGGGAGTTTCTGAATTGAAAGATTTAGAACAGAATGAAACTAGAAGTGCTAGTGAAGAAGATTTTGCAGAGGCAATGAAAGAACTTCACAGCCAAGTGAAGGAGAGATTGCAGAACTCAAGCCAAGAGTACAAGCGCAGAGCAGATCAACATAGTAGAGAACTTCAATTTGAAGTTGGTGATCTGATTCTTGCACACCTAAGAAAGGAAAGCTTCCCAAGGGGAACATATAACAAACTGAAAATTAAAAAGATTGGACCATGCAAGATCATAAGGAAATTTGGGACAAATGCATAAGAGATTGAATTACCCGATGGGGTTGGAATTTCACCGATATTCAAAATCTCAGATTTGTACCCTTACAAAGATGAAGAAGATAGTGGACAGAAACAGGTTCAGTGGACTAAAAAAATGCCTGTAGCTGAAAAGCCACAGATGGATAGTATACTTCATAAGAGAGTCAGCAAGAGGACCAGGAGAAAAGAGTATTTTGAATACTTAGTCAAGTGGAAGGGACATCCAGTTGAAGATGCCAACTGGGAGAATGAAGGAGAAATCCAGAAGCATGGACAGACAGTGAAAGATCTCATGAACAAGAGTCCATGAAAATTTTCAAGAGAGGGAGTATGATGCAGGAGCATAATCAACAACAAGCAAGCGTGGAGGTGAAAGATAGCAGGGATGAGCAACATCACATTTTTGGCACGTGTTGAAAATTGTTTGCAATATTTTGAAAATTTGGATGCGCAGACTTTCATGTAATAGTTAAGAAGGGAATACTTCCATATTGTAAACAAATCTTGAGCGATTCACTCTCATCTGTAAGGTGTAGAGGCATTTATGCATAATTAATGAAAGTAGGTAGATTTAAATTCTAGATTAGACAGTTTTAGGAGCTAGAGGGAAAACCGACTATAGACACCCTCATCTTGTATCAATGTAACATTATGAAGAAGATAATAGAGAATAGAGAAGATTTGTAGCAGAGAGATGTGTAGAAGAATCCATGTACATATGTTCTTAAATTAATACATGAAGATTTCATTCAGACTCATGGGGTTCTGATGTTTTCTGCGTATACATGTTGAATGCTATGCTTATGGTTGTTTTACTCTTTCTATTGTGCATTTGATTTTATGCTATGTATGTATGATTTCATGTTAAGAGTTTGAAGTCTAAGAGAGTAAGGAAATGAGTTTCAATTGTTTCTCTTCTTGAGTTAGAGTTCCTGCAAGGAGTGCAGTGAAGCATCCGCAAGGAGTGTGTTGACGGGTTCAGAGTTCATCTCTGGAAGCTCAAGAGGGATACCGTTGTTATCATTTCAAATGAAGTGCAAGACAAGAATAGAAGCCATGCAAGGTGTGTGCAGGTTGGTCGAGACCTTAGAACACATAGACTAAGGTTGAGAGGTTGAAGGACTGTTGTTGCAGAGTTGCACAGAGTCAAGAGATTCAAATATTTAGGAATATTTGAAGAAGTGCCACAAGGAGTGCGTACAGAAGTATTTTAGGAGACTTCAGTTTGTGAAAGGAAGCTCAGGAGGGTCAGCAATTTCAAAGTGTTGAAGAGAAGGAGAGGAGTTTTGGCCATTGTGTAGAGGTCAAGTCAAAGTGAGGAGGATCGCTGAGGTGACTTAGAGAAGAGGTTCTTGAAGAAGAAAGTTGGACAGTCGAGGTTCTCCAAGGAGAACTCCCGAAATAGCGAGAACTGTAGGATCTACAGGAGTTGCAAGGAGGATAACGGATCGATGATCTTGACTTATTGGGACATCAGATCATTTCAAAATTTTGGGGTTTGAAAGTCTGAAGTGTAAGCCAAATCCTTGACTGATCAAACCCCTGAAACGCGAATAGAAGTATTCATGTGTGGAAAGAGCGGGGAAAGAATATAAGTGTTTTAGAGTAAAGGAAACTGGGGACCATAGTGACATAAGGTTGGGGTCGAGAGTTTGAAACTCCTGAAACAAGGAGAAGGCGACACGTGGAAGGATAGGAGACTTCCTGTCAAATTTCATGAAAGCAGCGAGGAGAAGTACCATTTCGGTATTTTGGGACTTCGGATACCGGAAGACGGAGGAGGCAAAGTATTCTATCCTTAGCATATCGAACTCCCGATACGCGAAAGTCCGAAAGGATTTCAGGAGACGAAATTTTGGCATTTCGGGTTTCGGAGGTTCGAGGACCCCGAGGACATAGTGGAAGAACTTTTCGGTGGTTGAAATCCCAAAACCATGAAGAGGAAGGGAGGACCGGAACATTTTCATTTTGGTAAATCAGAAGTTAGAAGTTTGAGACTCCAAGGGTCGAGAGTAGAGTTGCACATCATCACAACTCCCTAATTCCCGAAATCCAAAAAGCTGAGATTGACATCAGAAAAGGCCAAGTGTTATTATTTCAAGTTTCAGAAGTCGAAGAGATAAGGTGCTCGACCACGGGATTCACAAAATCGTGAAATCCGGTATCCCGAAAAAAAAGAGGAGTTTCCTCAAGGTTTGTTGTGGGTGTTGATTTCCCGAAAGGGAAATAAAATAGCTAATCGAGCTCTTAGGTATGAAAAGAAAAGATGATGTGAGGATCCCAACCTATGAGTTTTGAAAAGGGGCTCTACGTCAAGGATCATCATCATTGTTTACATAAATACTTTTCTTCTTAAAGTTATTCTCTTTAAAGAAATTTTTGTGTTTGTGCTTCTCCTCATCATCACATGTCTGATCCTTTCTTTTGTGGGGACATTTATTTGCAAAATGTCCTATCCTACCATAGTTGAAACATTTGAAAGGTAGTTTACCTTTGTATTTGCCTGATCCCTTCTTCAGTCTCTTCACAAATTTTGCTACAATTTCATCAGGCTCCAAATCCTCATTCTTGTCTGCCTTAAATGATGCCTCTCTGGAGGTGGGTCTATCATTAACTATTCTCATTTCATATGCAGTCAATGTTCCTAGAAGTTGATCAAACTCCAAGGTTTTCAGATCATTAAGTTCTTCAATAGCAGAGACCTTTGGGTTGAACCTATCTGGTAGAGATCTCAAAATTTTCTGAACTAAAGAAGGTTCCTCAATTATCTCGGCAAGTGATTTCATTGCATTTACCATTTCTTCTACCCTCAGAAAGTATTTTCCAATAGTTTCATCTTCCTTCATCTTCAACTGTTCAAACTGTATTCTATAGGTTTGAAGCTTGGCATCCTTTACCTTCTCATTACCTTCACAACTGCTAATGATTTTGTCCCACATTTCTTTGGTAGTTCCTAGGTGCATAACTTTTACGAATTCTACTTCTGCAAGCCCAATCAAGATGGAATTCATAGCCTTAGCATTGAATCTAAATTCTAGCTTGTCATCCTTACTAGCTAGTACAACTGGATTTACATACCTAGTATCTACCACATCCCAGACATCTTCACCTGAAGCCATTATTTAGGTTCTCATTCTAACTTTCCATAAGGAAAATTTTGTTCCATTGAACATAGGGGCCTTATTGGTTGAATTTCCTTCATGGCTTGATATGTTTAAGCTCTAGTATCTACCCTTAGATAAAAGGGGTCAGCTTTGATACAAATTGTTGAACAACTGAGAGGGTGGGGGAGTTGAATTAGTTGTACCTGTACTTAAACAATTATGCTTATTTCAAACTCTTTACACAACATTTAATGACAGTCACAATAATGTAGGGAAGTAAGCAATAGAACATTCAACATTAGTCACACATATGAGATACACAGAGACAGATATTTCCTGAGGAAACTAATACAAGGTAAAAACATCTTCTTCTTTATATGATAAGTAATCTTTACATTCTTTACATTATCATACATATGAGAACCAACTCATAATGAGGCTACAACCTCTATTTTGAAAGCTACTACTTGCTGAGAGCACCAACTCTCTGGATTCTCTAGCACCAACTAGAAGGAAGCACCAACTCCCTGGTTTCTCCAGCACCTACTAGAAGGAAGCACCAACTCCCTGGTTTCTCTAGCACCCACTAGAAGGAAGTACCAACTCCCTTGTTTCTCTAGCACCCACTAGAAGGAAGCACTACCTCCCTAAGTGTTCCAACACCAACTGGATGGAAGCACCAACTTCGAGTCACACAGGCACCAACCTGTATAACAGAAAACAATAGTTCTCCCTTGCACCACCCTTCCACCCTTGTTTCTCTGGCTGGAACCAGATGGAAGCCAGAAATCCCTATGTTCAAGCACCCACTTCAACCTCTGAGGACAACAGTCCTCCCTAGCACCTCCCTACCACCATGAAATATATATCTTTTCTATTGAAACTTGTTACAATGATATAATGTACATCAATGGCTTACCAGTCTCATCACTATTCTGCTACACTGCCCTACTCTGTCTGCCTCACTATATTCATGCACACATCCTTGCACTTTTTGTTCTCCTTTTATGCTCTGTGGGCCATGTTCATTCAATGCACCATTCCTCTTCTTTGCATTTCAACTGCTACACTCTGCCTCATTCTACACTCCTGAATCATTCTCAACAACAACCCCATCTCTTATTTTTTCTCCATACTTATAGTCTCTGTGCACCTTGTGCATGCTATCTCACCATGCTTCTGCATTTTCTCCCCATCTCCAGTGCTCTGCCTCATCATCATGCCAACTCTTCAACTTCTCTGGCAGTTCAACGCATGCGTCCATCATCACTGGGTGTTATTTTGAGATTCATTCACCTCTCTAGGAGTCGAGACTCTTTGTCTTCTCTGTTACAGTCGAGCTCAACCTCTTTGTTGTAGGTATAGGCTTCAACGCTCTTCCATTTGTCAATCGCCTCTATGACCAGTCTTCATCCCACTGGTAGATTTCTTGAAACTCTTTAGCTCCTCTGGCAATCACACTCAAGTCTCTTCGAGTCCTCTGGCAGAAACCATCAGTCGTTTCTAGTAGTTACACTCTAATGTGAAACAGTAGCCCTCCGATCATACTTAAATTAACCTGCACCGTTGGATTGGATCCGTAGGATCTTGCATTTATTTCGCATTTCGGCATTTCAGAATTTCAACATTCTTGTAGTGAAGAGTCTCAATTCTCCATGTCCCAAACTCTGAAATGGAGCTTGTCTCTTCGAGCTCTTCTCTACAGATCTTCGATGATGTGACCTTCGGCGGTGACCAAGGATTACACCAAAAAAGTGTTTTCACATTTCGCATTTTGACATTTCGCATTTAGGAATTTCGGGACTCCTTTGATGAAGAGTCTCAACTCTTGACTCTTCCATCTTCCGGTATCTGAACCTCCGAAATGGAGTCGGATCAATGGTCCACACTCTTGATGATTCAACGGTCCAGATCTCTTCGTGATTTCGCACCTCGCGATTTCGACGTTCTTGATGTGAGAGTTCTTGACAACTCCAAGTCCTGGTATTCGAAACTCTGAAATGGAGTCGGATCAACGACATTTTGGCAATTCATGTTTTTCCATTTTGGGACTCCTATGGTGAAGAGTCTCAGCACTTAACTCTTCCAATTCCTGGTATCCAAAGTTATGAAATGGAGTCGGATCAAAGATCTAGTATTTTTTTGTTTCGCATTTCGACAATTCGGGATTTTGACACTTCTGTGGTGAAGTGTTTTGACACTTCAACTCCCGGTATCCGGGAGTCTAAATGGAGTTATTTCCCGATCTATGAAGCTCTTTGTTGATGTGCCTATTTCAGGATTTCGGCATTTCGCATTTCAGCGATTCGGCATTTCGGCACTCCTGTGATGAAGTTTTTCGACACTTCAACTCCCACTATCCGAGACCCCGAAATGGATTTATTTCCTAGTCTATGACATTCTTTGTTGGTGTGCCTATTTCAAGATTTCGGCATTTCACATTTCGTGATTCTTGGACTCCTGTAGTAAGAGTTCCTGACATCCCCAACTCTTGGTATCCGAAATCTCGGTATCCAAAACTGTCTCCTGCTTTTGGGATTTCAACGTTTCGCATTTCACAATTCCGGGACTCTTGTGGTGAAGTGTTTTGACACTTCAACTCCAGTCTGATCTTTCCATGTAATTATCTCTTCACTACTGATCTTCCTTTTCTGCCTATTTGTCATCAAATAAATAAGAACACTCTTGCACTCTTCGTGCACCTCTGCACTATCTCTTCTGAGCTTACATTGTCCCTATTTTTCCATCACTGTATACTTTGATCTTTCCATCAATGACAAGCACACCTGCCTGAAAACATGCCAACAATCTCCCCCTTTGGCATTGATGGCAACCCTAAATGTCTGCGCTCATCTGTTTGGACCTCCAACTGAAGCATCCAGTCCATACCACTCCATTTCTCCCCCTTTGACATCAATTTCAAAGAAAACATGCTCCCCCTGAGTTGTTGCAGTATTTTTTAGGGGGTATTAGATATTTAATCAATACAAAGCTCCCCCTAACAGGATGGACTCTCTTAGGTGTGAGACAGGATGACACCCAACTTCTGTCGGAGATATTCAAATGGTGTCTTGGCTAGGGGTTTAGTAAAGATGTCTGCAATTTGTTCTGTGGTTGTAATGTAATGGACATGAACAACCTAATTGGTGACCTGCTCTCTCAGAAAATGGTATTTTATGGGGATATGCTTGGTCTTGGAGTGGAATACAGGATTCTTAGACACACTGATGGCACTAGTGTTATCAGAATGAATTCGGATCGGTGCAACGTATTTTACCTCCAAGTTTGCAAGTGTTTGAATCCTCCATAATACCTGAGTGCAAAAGGTAGCAACAACAATGTACTCTGCCTCTATATTTGATAAATAAATGGAACCTTTCTTTTTACTAAACCATGCTACTAATGAGTCACCCAGGAAGAATGCTCCTCCACAGGTGCTTTTTCTATCATCAACACAGTTTGCCCAATCTGCATCTGAATAGGTAGTTAACTAAAAATTCTGATTTCTGGGATACCACAGACCATAAGTCATTGTTTCTTTTAAATACCTAAATATCCTTTTGACATCTTGCAAATGAATTTTTTTAGCTGTAGACTGATATCTTCCTACCATTCCAACAACATGCATTATGTTTGGGCAAGATGTTGTGATGTACAATAGGCTGCCTATCATTGACCTATATGAACTTTGATCAACATCAGGTGAGTCATCATCCTTGCTTAATTTTCAGCCAGTAACCATAGGTGTACCCACAGGTTTAGAATCTTCCATTTGAAACCTTTTTAACATTTCTCTTAAATATTTTTCTTGAGAAATGAACATCCCTTCAGACCTCTGTGTAATTTGCAGACCAAGAAAAAATAATAGTTCAACTATCATAGACATTTCAAACTCAGACTCCATGGCAGAAGAAAACCATTATACCAATTGATCCTTATTACATCCGAAGATGATGTCATCCACATAGACCAACACAATAAGAAAATCATTACCCTCTGTTTTGATATATAGATTGTTGTCTATTGTTCCTCTCTTGAACCCTTTGTCTTTGAGATACGTATCTACTCTATGATACTAGGCACAAGGGGTCTGTTTTAACCCATATAAATATTTCTTCAGCTTGGATACTCAGGCAGGTTTATCAAACAGTTCGAAGCCTTCTGGTTTATCCATATAGACTTCTTCATTTAAATCTCCATTTAGAAAAGCCAACTTGACATCCATTTGATAGACTTTAAACCTTTTATGACAAGCATAGGAAGGAAATATTCTGATAGCTTCTAATCTTGCTACGGTTGCAAAAGTTTCATCAAAATCGAGTCCTTCTATTTGAGCATACCCTTTATAGACCAATCTTGCTTTGTTCCTAACAACTTGTCCCTACTCATTCAACTTATTGTTAAAGATCCATTTGGAACCAATGAAATTTTTACCTTCAGGTCTATGAACCATCTCCCACGTATTTGTTTTCTCAAGTTGATCAAGTTGATCATTCATTGCTTTAACCCAATGTTCATATTTACTAGCTTCATTAAAATTTTTGGGTTCCAGCATGGATATGAAATATACAGGTGATTGCTGTCTATTTTTAATTATCTTTCTCCTGGTTTGTACACCTTTGTCTTTTTCACCAATTATTTGACTTGCATGATGATTCTTCTGAGTGATTCTGGAGGAGGAATTTGAAGAAACCTACTGATTTGAGTCCGTCTAAGTTTCCATGTCTTCATCTGATTCAAAATCTTCATTTTTTGATTCTTGTACATGTTCATCTTCAGCTTTAGCTGTGTCCTCAGTAGAAGACTAATTATTGTACCCCTCTCTTTTTGGGATTCCTTCATCAACTTTTACGTCAATACAGTCAACCATTTTATGAAGCCTCTTATCATAGCATCTATATCCTTTACTGTGTGTAGCATATCCTAAGAAGATACCTTCATCATCCCTGCCATCATATTTGCCAAGATTCTCATCATTATTCTTTATGTAACATTTACTCCCAAAGACTTTGAAATGTTTGATTGAGGCAGGTCTCCCATACCACAGTTCATAAGGTGTCTTATCACTTTGTGGTCTAAGGTGGGCTTTGTTAAGAATGTGGACTTTTGTGTGTATTGCTTCTACCCAGTAGGTTTGACCAATGTTTTTCTCATTCATCATTGACCTGGCCATTTCTTTCACTGTTCTGTTTTGCCTCTCAACTACTCCATTTTGTTGTCGAGTTCTTGGAATTGTGTATTCACTCTTGATCCCATGCTTATCACAAAATTCCTTGAAATCACTTGACATAAACTCTCCTCCTTGGTATAATCTTACTGCCTTTAATCTCTTGCCTGTTTGAGTCTCAGTTAAAGCCTTAAATATTTTAAACTTCTCAAATGCTTCATCTTTTTCTTTGAGAAAGGCAACCCAAGTAAGTCTGGAGTAATCATCAATAATCAGTACAAAGTAGTTTTCTTTCCCTGTGCCTTCCTGTCTTGATGGTCCACATAAATACATATGAACTAGTTGGAGTGGTTTCTCTGTTGAAGTAAATCTCTTGGACTTAAACTGTGTCCTGGTTAGCTTTCCTACTTGGCAGGGTTTACACATTGAATCTTGGGGCTTTGATATTCTCGGAAGATCTTTTACTGCCTTGAGATTTTTGAGTTTGATTAAGTGGTCAAAGTTTAGATGTCCAAGTCTCCAATGCCAGAACCATATTTCATCATGTTTGCTTATATGAAACTATTCTATGTTTTCTTTCAGCACATATACGCTATTTTCTCTCCTTATGCCTTTTGCCACCACTTGTCCTGAGTTTACAGACTTTATTTTGCAGTCCTTGTATGTGAACACCACTTCACATCCTTTGTCACACATTTGACTTACACTGAACAGATTATGTTTCAGTCCATCTACAAGTAGAACATCTTGGGCTTTTCCTTTTCCATTACTTAAACTCACCATCCCTTTACCCTTTATTTTACCTGGAGCATCATTTCCAAAGGTTACGTTTCCTCATTTTCTTTCACTTAGAGATAGAAACTTACCTTTGTCTCCCATCATGTGTTTGGAGCATCCACTGTCTATATACGAAGGGTTCATTTTTCTTTGAGATGACAACACTAATCCACACTTGTCACTTTCTTTCTTCTTCCAAACCTTGACATTTTCAGCAGGGGAATTCGAATCTGGTTCATAGTTCCTTAATCAACAGTCAACATATTTATGTCCATAGTTATGACAGATGTAGCATTAAATCTCATTGTTCAATAGGTCAAAATTATTGTTGCAACATTGTCTACTCAATGATTGTTGATTATTTCTTGACCTCCTTAGTTGCATGTCTCTAGACTTAATTTGGCAATTTGCAATCTGTGAAGGTTTGTTACTTGGTTGTATCATTCTTTGTTGTGGAAAGTATTTATTCCTTTGAAATATTAATTAATCATGTCTAAGTCTTAAGGAACACTTTACATCTTTGTGACCAAAGTTAGAACAGTAGAAACAATAGCCATAGAAAAATTCTTTGTACCTAGAAAATGGTTGTCTTGTTTGAGAAATTCCAGTCCTGGCACCTTTTTCTTTACTCATCCTTAGTGGCTGATTGTCTTCCTTTGTTTCTGTAGGTTCGTTGTTGTCATTGGTTGTAGTTTTGACAAACTTGATGAGTTCTTCATTTCTTGGCTTATCATTACTTGATCCCTCTTTGTAACCTAGACCAGTTTTCAGCTTTGGATTCCTTTGCTGATTCAGAATGGTGGCTAATCCTTCTGAGGCTTTGATACTTGATAGATTTGGATTATACAAGGCTTGAAATATCTCCATCTCTTTCCTAGTTTTCACTACTTCTTGTTCTAAGGCTTCACATATTTCCTTCTTTTCTGATAACTGTCGTTTCAGAATGTCTTCGATTTTATTTGCCTCTTCTAATTCCACTTTTAGTAGGACAAGGTCTTCATCAAGTTCTTTACTGTCTTTCTCGAACTGTATCATCAATTGTCTTTTCTTTCTGTTCTTAATTCTTAGTCTGTCAATCTCTTCCAGTGCACTGATCAGTTCTCCTTCCATGTCAACCACAACTTCTTCCTCATTACCATCACTTCCTGTGCTTATATTATCATAATCCTCTTTGGCCATAAGTATGAAGTCATTTAGTTTATCTTCAATAGTGGATTCATTGTCTTCATCATCTGAAGGATCATCATCATTGTTTACACAAAGACTTTTCTTCTTAAAGTTATTCTCTTTAGAGAAATTTATGTGTTTGTGCTTCTCCTCATCATCACATGTCTGATCCTTTCTTTTGTAAGGACATTTATTTGCAAAATGACCTATCCTACCACAGTTGAAACATTTGAAAGGTAGTTTACCTTTGTATTTGCCTGATCCCTTCTTCAGTCTCTTCATAATTTTTTCTTCAATTTCATCAGGCTCCAAATCCTCATTCTCATCATCCTTAAATGATGCTTCTCTAGAGGTGGGTCTATCTTTAACTATTTTCATTTCATATGCAATCAATGTTCCTAGAAGTTGATCAAACTCCAAGGTTTTCAGATCATTAAGTTATTCAATAGCAGAGACCTTCGGGTTGAACCTATTTGGTAGAGATCTCAAATTTTTCTAAACTAAAGAAGGTTCCTCAATTTTCTCACCAAGTGTCTTCATTGCATTTACCATTTCTTCTACTCTCAGAAAGTATTTTCCAACAGTTTCATCTTCCTTCATCTTCAACTGTTCAAACTGTATTCTGTAGGTTTGAAGCTTGGAGTCCTTTACCTTCTCATTAACTTCACAACTGCTAATGAGTTTGTCCCACATTTCTTTGGCAGTTCCTAGGTGCATAACTTTTACGACTTCTGCTTCTGCAAGCCCACTCAAGATGGCATTCATAGCCTTAACGTTGATGCTAAATTCTAGCTTGTCATCTTTACTAGCTAGTATAACTGGCTTTACATACAAAGTATCTACCACATCCCAGACATCTGCACCTAAAGCCATTATGTAGGTTCTCATTCTAACTTTCCAGAAGGAAAAGTTTGTTCCATTGAACAGAGGGGCCTTATTGGTTTAATTTCCTTCATGGCTTGACATGTTTAAGCTCTAGGATATACCCTTAGATAAAAGGGGTCAGATTTGATACCAATTGTTTAACAACTGAGAGTGGGGGGGGTGAATCAGTTGTACCTGTGCATAAAAAATTATGCATATTTTAAACTCTTTACACAACATTTAATGACAGTCACAATAATGCAGGGAAGTAAGCAATAGAACATTCAACATCAGTCACACATATGAGATACACAGAGATAGATATTTCCTAAGGAAACCCATACAGGGTAAAAATCTCTTCTTCTTTATATGATAAGTAATCTTTACATTCTTTACATTATCATACATATGAGCACCAACTCATAATGATTCTACAACCTCTGTTTTCGAAGCTGCTACCTACTGAGAGCACCAACTCATAATGATTCTACAACCTCTATTTTCGAAGCTGCTACTTGCTGAGAGCACCAACTCTCTGTATTCTCTAGCACCAACTAGAAGGAAGCACCAACTCCCTGGTTTCTTTGTCACCCACTAGAAGGAAGCACCAACTCCCTCGTTTCTCTAGCACCCACTAGAAGGAAGCACCAACTCCCTAGTTTCTATAGTACCCACTATAAGGAAGCACCAACTCCCTAAGTGTTCCAGCACTAACTGGATGGAAGCACCAACTTCCAGTCACACAGGCACCAACCTGTATAACAGAGAACAACAGTTCTCCCTTGCACCACCCTGCCACCCTTGTTTCTCTAGCTGCAACCAGATAGAAGTTACAACTCCCTATGTTCAAGCACCCACTTGAACCTCTGACGACAACAGTCCTCCCTAGCACCTCCCTACCACCCTGAAATATAAATCTTTGCTACTGAAACTTATTACAGTGATATAATGTTCATCAATGGCTTACCATTCTCATCACTGTTCTGCTACACTACCCTACTCTATATACCTCACTATCTTCATGCACACATACTTCCACTTTCTATTCTCCTTTTATGCTCTGTGGGCCATGTCCTTTCAGTGCACCATTCCTCTTCTTTGCATTACAACTGTTGCACTTTGCCTTATTCTACACTCATGAATCATTCTCAACAGCAACCCCATCTCTTCTTTGTTCTCCATACTTATAGTCTTTGTGCACCTTGTGCATGCTATCTCACCATGCTTCTGCATGTTCTCCCCATCTCCAGTTCTCTGCCTCATCATCATGCCAACTCTTCAGCTTATTTGGTAGTTCAACGCATGTGTCCACCATCACTGGGTGTGTTTTTGAGATTCCTTCACCTCTCCAGTAGTCAAGACTCTTTGTCTTCTCTGTTACAATCAAGCTCAACCTCGTTGTTGTAGTTACAGGCTTCAACGCTCTTCCATCTGTCAATCACCTCTATGACTAGTCTTCCCGCCACTGGCAGATTCCTTGAAACTATTTAGCTCCTCTGGAAATCACACTCAAGTCTCTTCGAGTCCTCTGGCAGAAACCATCAATCGTTTCTAGCAGTTACACTCTGAAGTGAAAAAATAGCCCTCCGATCATACTTAAATTAACCCGCACCATTGGATTGGATCCATAGGATCTTGCATTTATTTCTCATTTTGGCATTTCAGAATTTCAAGATTCTTGTAGTGAAGAGTCTCGATTCTCCATGTCCCAAACTCTGAAATGGAGCTTGTCTCTTCGAGTTCTTCTCTACATCTCTTTGATGATGTCACCTCTGGCGGTGACCAAGGCTTACACCAAAAAGGTGTTTTCACATTTTTCATTTCAGCATTTCGCATTTTGGAATTTTGAGACTCCTTTGATGAAGAGTCTCAACTCTTGACTCTTCCAACTCCCGGTATCCGAACCTATGAAATGGAGTAGGATCAATGGTCCACACTCTTGATGATTCGATGGTCCAGATCTCTTCATGATTTTGCACATCACGATTTCAGCATTCTTGATGTGAGAGTTCTTGACAACTCCAAGTCCCGGTATCAGAATCTCCGAAATGGAGTCGGATCAATGACATTTCAGCAATTTGCATTTCATCGTTTCGGGACTCCTGTGGTGAAGTCTCAACGCTTAACTCCTCCAATTACTGGTATCCAAAGTTCCAAAATGGAGTTGGATCGAAGATCTAGTATTTCATTGTTTCGCATTTCGACGATTCGACATTTCGGCACTTATGTGGTGAAGTGTTTCGACACTTCAACTCCCAGTATCTGGGACTCCGAAATGGAGTTATTTCCTGGTCTACAAAGCTCTTTTTTGATGTGCCTATTTCGGGATTTCAGCATTTCACATTTCGGCATTTCAGCACTCCTGTGATGAAGTGTTTTGACACTTCAACTCCCGGTATCTAGGACCCCGAAATGGAGTTATTTCCCGGTCTGCAACATTCTTTGTTGGTGTGCCTATTTTGGGATTTTGGCATTTTGCATTTCGCAATTCTGAGACTCCTATAGTAAGAGTTCTTGACATCCCCAACTCCCGGTATCCGAAATCCTGGTATCCAAAATTGTCTCCTGCTTTCAGGATTTCGGCGTTTCATATTTCGCGATTCCGGGACTCCTGTGGTGAAGTGTTTTGACACTTCAACTCTCGGTCTAATCTTTCCATGCAATTATCCCTGCACTGCTGATCTTCCTTGCCTACCTGTTTGTCATCAAATAAACAAGCACACTCTTGCACTCTTCGTGCACCTTTGCACTATCTCTTCTGAGCTTACGTTGTCCTTGTTTTTCCATCGCTGCATACTCTGATCTTGCCATCAATGACAAGCACACCTACCTAAAAACATGCCAACATATCTTTGTTTTCTTCCTCGTTGTCTTTTTTAAGTACTTGTGTGGGGCGAGCATTCCATAATTATTGCGATCTCCTAAGTTGAAATCAATAATATTGAGCATCGAGATCTGTCCTAACTGCGATCCAACTACGCATATCCCCTTCGGGAAGTACACAGTGATTAGTGTATATTCGAAGTCTCTCGGGACGTTGTCATGAATAACTGCACCAGCCAGAGGCGAGATATAATCGGGCACGATTGGTGGGATGAGCTTCACGTTTTCCAAGTCATCACAATGTTTTCTTTGCTTCTCTATTGCAGTTCGGGAGGGTCCAGATTGACGTGTAGTAGATGGAGAGGCTTGAAATCCTCTTGTCGATGAGGCATGTGGTCCTACATACATGACCTTCTCTGCCATAATATCTACTATAATTTCCTCTATGGACTTTTCCACTGCACTTTGTTCCCCTGACATGCATGCTCGTAATCAAATAGTTTGGGTAGGCGAATGTTAAGCCCTAATATTGGCTCATTACCCATTAATTGGGGAATATTACATTAGTGATGTTATTTTATTTATGTCGGCTTTATTCCATTAGTTGTAATTATACCTCCTAGTCTCCTATATATACCAAGGAGACATTTTCATTTGGAATCATCTTGGAATTGTACATTTATGTGGGAATAAGGAGGTTTCCCCCTCGAAGAGGCTTATTATCTAAATTTCTCTATTTTTCAAGGTGTTGAGTGCTTATTCTGAGGTTTTTCTATGCTATATTGATATTTGGTTCTTAACATATGGTATCAGAGCTCAAGGTCTTGGGGTTTCGCTACTACATCTGAGACACCTTGGAATTTTCACTATAACTTTGTTTATACAAGGTTTCATAAGGAATGGCTTGGAGGATATTTAGTAGATGGAGCAAGGTATGTTGGGTTAAAATTTCATCTACGGAGGCCTTATAATAATTTCGTAGATATAGCCTGTGCAAGATAGGATTCTGGAATCATCCAGAACTGCGTCATTGCGGAATTTTCGCTACAAAATTTGGTCTGTAACATTTCAGACCCTGAAACATGGAGGATATTCATAGAAATTAGTAAGGTATTTGTGGTAAATGTTTCAACTTCTGGGTCATCTTACATTTTTAGATACACCCTATGGAATATAGGGTATCTGACTAGTCCTATTGACTAGTCTCAAGAAGGTGTTCCAGGTAAAACACTCATAACTTCTTCCTAGAGTATCCAAATTGAGTGAGACTGGTTGCATTAGATAGTGGAAAATATTTAGTATTTCTGGTATGAGTTTCAGAATTTTATATCAATTATTTTGTGTGCGAAACGCTATACAAGTGACATCTCCAGGAAAGGCCAAAAATCTGCAAGTTGTGGGGAAGTTACCGTACATTCCACTTGGCACATCCAATTTTGATCAGACCTATGGAATTTCAGAGAAGAAATATCATAGAACTATAAAAAATAAAGTTTCATACCCAGAAGGGTCGAAATTTTGGATATATAGCAGGATAAATATTGTCTACTAGAACCACCTCAAAATCAAGGTTCAAAATTGATACTTGGCCAACATGCCACCCAAAAAGGGAACTTCTACACCAAATAAGCCTCCATATAATCCTACATGGACTCTTGATGAAGGTGAAGAAATGCGTAGGGACATAAATGATTTACAAAAGAAGAAAGTAAAAAAAGATGAACTACAAGAGATGATGGAGGGTTTAAAAAGGGAGATCATGGAAGGATTGAAAAATTTCATAATATAGAGGACACCTGAAAGTGAAAATGTATCGCATGAAATTCATGATGAGGACACAAGGAAGGTGAATCAAGAATGGAGAAATTCCAAATTTGGGTTGAATACCAACCACGTTTCTAAGATTGATATGAGGAAGTTTGATGCTAAGGACCCAATCACATGGATACTTCAGATAGAGCAATTCTTTGATCTACATAATGTGCCACATACACAAAAGGTATGAATTACTTATTTATATTTAGAACCCAATCAATTGGTATGGTATCGATGGATTTGTTCTCACAAATCACTCATCACTTAGACAATTTTCACAAAATAAATGATAGCACACTATGAGGATAGAAGGAGCAATACCTTTTTTAGCCGATTGATAAATCTCAAGCAAAAGGGTTCAGTTACAGAGCACATTGAGAACTTCCAAAAATTGAATATAAAGGTAACATATATTCTAGATGAGCACTTGATTGATGTATTCATAGGAACTTTAAAGGATAACATTCAACATGAGGTTCACCTTTGGGAACCCAAATCATTGGAGAGTGCATTTAAGGTGGGAAGAAATGTTGAAAGTAAAAATATGGCTATGGCTACTAGAAGGACCAATCCCAACATCTATAGAGAGAATAATGTTCCTTATTCTAAAAAACCTCAACCTACAAGGTTGACACCTCAACAATTGGAGGAAATAAAAGCAAAAGGTTTATGCTTTAATTGTGACAGCAAGTATAGTAAGGGACATAAGTGTGGTGAGAAGAAATTATTTTACATAGATTGTGAAGAGGAAGAAGAAAAAGAACAAGAACCATCTCAAGATGAAAATGTAGAAGAAATTTCATCTGAAGAGTTGACTCCCATGATATCATGTAATGCATTGGCTGGAATTATCACTCCTCAAACCCTCAAGATTGAAGGATACATCAAAAAGAAAAAGGTAATAGTCCTAATTGATTCTGGCAGTACTCATAATTTCATTCACTATAAATTAGCCAAAGCTCTCAATTGATTTGTATATCTAGCGCCAGAGTTTCAAGTAATGATTTCATATGGAGGAACTATCAATTGCTTAGGAAAATGCAATAAGATCAATATTACTATGGGGGAATATGTAATTAATAATAGACCAATGATTTCTATACCCATGGGTGGTGTTGATGTTGTACTAGGAATCCAATGGTTACAATCATTAGGAACAATGGATTTTACTTTTCAAGAACTTTTCATTGGAAGGAAAATAAATTGAGTTAAGAGGTATCATAGGGAAACCCGGTAAGGTGATAATCCCTAATGACATGAAAAAATTATTGAAAAAGGGGAATCATGGAGTTATTGCACAACTATGATCACTATATGTTCAAACATCTAAGACATATATTCCTCAAGATGTACAAGGGATCATTGATAATCATTTCAAAGTATTTGAAGATATTCCCAAAGGTCTTCCACCAATTCAAAATCATGATCAGGAAATTCACCTAATTCCTGGGAGTGTTCCTCCTAACATCAGGCCATACAGATACCCTTATGCCTAGAAGAGTGAAATTGAGCGCATGGTTGAAGAAATGTTAGAGGATGGAATTATTAGACCTATCCAAAGTTCTTACTCTGCACCAGTTGTAATGGTATTCAAGAAAGATAACTCATGGCATATGTGTCCAGATTATAGAGAGCTCAACAAGATCACTATTAAAGATAAGTTTCCTATTCCTGTCATTGATGAATTGTTAGATGAACTACATGGAGAAATCTATTTCACAAAATTGGATCTTCGTTCAGGGTATCATCATATTATAATGAAGGAAGAAGATATCCCCAAAACAACATTCTGAACTCGTGAAGGCCATTATGAATTTTTGGTCATGCCTTTTGGCCTTACAAATGCACCTTCCACACTCCAAGGGTTGATGAATTCCATTTTCAATCCCTTCCTTCAAAAATTTGTGTTAATATCTTTTGATGATATACTAATCTATAGCGAGTCTTGGGAGGATCATGTGTGACATGTTGACAAGGTTATACAACTACTAGAGGAGAAACAACTATATTCCAAACCATCCAAATGTTTCTTTGGAGTGAAGGAGGTAGAGTATTTGGGTCATATTGTATCTCATGAAGGTGTTAAGGTGGACTCTAACAAGATTAAGGCCATGATGGACTGGCCGATTCCCAAAAGATTGAATAATCTTAGAGGATTTTTGGGTTTGACAGGTTAATACCGTAAGTTTGTTCAACACTATGGAAGAATAACAACACCTTTAACGACACTAACTAAGAAGGATGCATTTTCATGGACTCCAGAGGCAACTAAATATTTTGAACAACATAAAAAGGTGATGTGAAAAGCTCATGTATTGACCATCCAGACTTCACAAAAACCTTTATTGTGGAATGTGATGCCTCGAGAAATGGAATTAGTGTTGTCCTAATGCAAGAAGGAAGGCCCCTGGATTTTGAAAGTTGACCACTCAAGGGAAAGGACTTACACAAACCCATTTATGAGAAGTAAATGATGTAAATACTACATGCATTGAAGAAATGGCATCCTTACCTAATAGGTAGGCACTTCAAGGTCAAAACAGATCATGATAGTCTTAAATACTTCTTGGAACAAATACTATCTTCAGAAGAACAACAAAAATGGGTAACCAAGATATTGGGTTATGATTTTGAAATCGTCTATAAAAAGGGGAAGCAAAATGTTGTGAAAGATGCACTCTCAATAATGGATGAAGATGTTGAGGCCTTTCTCTGTGTTATCTTGATCATCCAACCCGATTGGATAATAGAAGCAAGGAATGAATGGAATAATGACGAAAAAGTGTGGACTCTCATTCAAAAGTTGCAGCGGGATTCCAGTGCATCAGATACATTTACATGAAAAAATGATTCACTATGGTACAAAGATCGCTTATATTTATGTAAGAACTCCCAACTCAAACAAAAGGTATTATTTGAATTGCACACCTCTCCAGTAGGAGGGCACTCGAGATTTTTGAAAACCTATCATAGAGTCAAGAAGGATTTTTTTGGGGGTGGCCTTAAAACTGATGTTCAAAGGTTTGTGGCAGAATGTTTGGTTTGCCAACAAAATAAGGTGGAAACAATTAAGGCCCCATGTCTTTTACAACCATTAGCCATCCGAAGTCAGCGCCGGGAGGAGGTTTCCATGGATTTCATCATAGAGTTACCAAAGTCTGAAGGAAAGAGTGTCATCATGGTGATTGTTGATAGACTGACCAAGTACGCACACTTTTGTGCAGTCTCTCATCCCTTCAAAGCTAGTACATTTGCCACCGCATTCATGAAGATAGTTCAAAAGCTACATGGCAGCCCAAAGAATATTGTAAGTGATAGAGATCCCATCTTCACTGGACATTTTTGGGCAGAATTGTTTTCTTGTTTGGGTACTCAATTGGCTCATAGCTCATCCTATCATCCTCAATCTGATGGACAAACCGAGATAATGAACAAATGTTTGGAAGGCTACCTTCGTTTCTTTGTCTTTGATAAAAAAACACAATGGTTCAAATGGTTACCCTTGGCAGAATGGTGGTATAACACTTCCTTTCATATTACAACAAAAATGACACCATTTATGACACTCTATGAATACCACCCTCCTTCCATCACTTCTTCTCTAAAAGAAAAATCTAAGGTTCAAGAAGTGGAAGATCACATCGAGCCTAAACAACAAGTTCTCCAAATATTAAAGGACAACTTGACCATGGCACATAATCACATGAAACAAGAAGAAGATCAACATCATAGTGAAAGAAGTTTTGAAGTAGGGGATTGGGTGTTTTTAAGACTACAACCATACAAACAGATGCCCCTCAAGCAAGACAAAAAGTATAATAAATTATCAGCAAAGTACTATGGCCCTTATAAGGTGCTGCAAAATATTGGTACTATGGCATACAAATTGGAGTTTCCTGCATCCTCATGAGTACACCTACTTTTCCATGTTTCATGCTTAAAGAAGGTTATAGGCGACAAGATCCCAGTTCAAACTATATTGTCAGAACCTGATGAGGAAGGAAAAATCATATTGGAGCCTGAATCCATCATTGACACAAGAGTTCGCCAGCTGAGGAATAGATCCATTTGAGAGTATATCATTAAATGGAGGAAACTATTGGCTGAAGATTCCACTTGGGAAGATGAGTCTTTTATACAAAAGCATCCAAGGTTACTCAAGCGTTGTGGACAACACTTGTCTCAGGGGGAGGGGCATGTTAAGCCCTAATATTGGCTCATTACCCCTTAATTAGGGCATATTACGTTAGTAATGTTATTTTATTTATGTCAGCTTTATTCCATTAGTTGTAATTATACCTCCTAGTCTCCTATATATACCAAGGAGACATTTTCATTTGGAATCATCTTGGAATTGTACATTTATGTGGGCATAAGGAGGTTTCCCCCTCGAAGAGGCTTATTATCTGAGTTTCGCTCTTTTTCAAGGCGTTGAGTACTTATTCTGAGGTTTTTCTATGCTATATTGATATTTGGTTCTTAACAGTGAACAAAAACTCAAGGTAGATGAACATGTGGTGAGGTCTCAATAAGAACAGCGCAATAACAATGAGTTCTCTGCAGGCTTGGATAATCAAAATTCGCAAAATGTTTCCTCGGTGCAACATTCGACGGGATAAATAGACAATGTCGTAATAGATTCCTCTAGCAGGTCAAAAATCCTCAATCAATACGATTCCATCTATTATGGCGCAGTCCTAACGGTCCAATGGTGATATTTCCCGCAATAACTATGTTTGTAGCCATTATGGAGCATTGTTTTAATGGTTGGGGCGCCTCCAATAGTCATATTTATTTTTCGTGAAGAAGTGCCAGTTTGCACTGTTTTGTTATACTAGTGAGGTTCCAGTTCTGCAATCCTTGTTTTTTTGAAGTCTTCTCTGGAACTTCCTACAATTTTTCAAACTTTTCTTTCTTCTTGATGAGATTTCTAGCCTTCTTTCCCATGATCTAAGTCACCGGGTTCCTTTTTCCATTCTTATTTTTATATGTTCTTTGCATAGTAACTTCGCACTACTGAGGGTATTTTATAGGGTTTGAGGGTAATACTTCTTTTGTTACTGTTTCTGGAGTAGGTGCTCTTTTCTAAGTATTTGGTCCTTAGTTTCTTTGACTTGTCATCCTATTCTTTTATTAAGTGTTCTATTCTTCTAGCCATGAAATCTCTTAATTCTTTCTTTTTCTGTTCTATAGCTTCCTCTTCTTCTTTCCTTCAGATCTGGTCTTTCTCAATCCATGTACTTCCTAGAAGAAGACCAAAGGGGGCATTGTTCTCAACAAACTTAATAACCTCGAATTCTTCTTTTGTCGATGTTCTGTGAGAAAAAATAGGTATATGGGTAAGTCTTCCACATAGGGTTATCATCTTTCCTTTAAACAATCCTATTCCTCCTAATGAAAGAACCATAGCAGGATTTCCCAAAATTTCCCAAGTAATTTCTGTCATGATATTCACCTGTGTTTCCTCATCTAGAACATAGTCTATGTTGAAGCCTCCTATTCTTGTTTCGATGCACTCCTTCTCTTTTAAGATCTTTGATAAACTGATGTCTCTGTGATTATTCAGTGTTTCTTTTATATGCAATGATATAGTCTTGGATTCTTTCTGACGTTCTAACATATTCTTAGTCTCATGGTTTTATTGTCTTATATTCATCTTTTCAACTTTAGCAATCATTCTAGGGCAATCCAAAACTTCATGGCCAACGGATTTACAATAAAGACAAATAGGGTCTCTACCAGGGAATTCCTTAGCAATATGTCCTAGTCTTATGCAACTATAACCAAGAGTCAATCCTCTCTTTCTCTTAAACGATCCCCAACCTTTCATGTACTGCGCAATGGTATCACAATGATGAGATTGCAAAAAATTCTTTATAGGATCCTGCATCCACTTGTTAGTCCAAACATTCTTTTTATTCATATGAATAACATTTCTTCCACTATTTATATCAAACCTATTCATTTCATATCTTCTTTCTTCTAGTTGTGCCCTAGTTTTCAGATTAGGACAAAATCTATCGAACATACCTAGATCCATTCTTTTAAAACAAAAATTTCCACTTATGTTACCTTTATCAGAGCACAAAGCTTTAATTTTTTACCTCTTTTCTTTAGATCTGATTCCCTTCTTAGCATAGAGCTTCGCAAGTCAAGTAGAATACTACGCACCACAATAGCAGATCTAGACACATAGCTTTCTCTTTTCTTCAGTTCCCAATAATCAAAGTTTCAGGTCCTGAAAACAGAACCATTTGTTGGCATAGGGGTAGACCCAGGGTTCATCGCTTCAAGAACACACCAAAAAAACCCTAACTACCTACACTTTCGACAACACCTACGAAGCAGATGAAGTCTCACCCGAGGTAGAGGCAGGGGGGGTTGTAGGACCCAAGTGTCTACAACCTAGATGGGACACATATCTATGATCACAATAATTAAAAGAGCACTTAGTAGTTAACATTCATTAGCTTTTACCCTTATTCACATCGTAGGTCAAAAACCCTAATTACAGAACAACGAAGTATTCTATAAGATCTAATCACAGCTAACCATTCAACACATAGAATTAAGCATATCTAGCATTAATTAATAGTACTAAGCGCTAAGCTACTACATCATATACATCTAACATTCATAAATATTACAACACCAATCATAAATCACATCAATAACATATGCACAAAGAAACCACAACACAGGATATACGTGGTTCACCCTAGTGTGGGGCTACATCCACCAACTCTTCTTTTTCTTTCATTATCTCCATCCAATATTCTTACATGCACAGAGCTACAAAACCAACTCCACATAGGACAAGAGATCTACGCGCACCTCACCAGATCCTCGTTCCCCGAGATTGGTACAACACAGAGCCTTCTTAAAATCACTTGCACTTAGCTCTGCAAGTTCTCAACACCATCTTGCACAAAGCCAATAGAGTCATGCACTAAGCCAATCTGATCACATAGACACAACAACTGACTGACTCCTACTTACATTGCCTAGATACTTATTTATACATTACAAATGGGGGCCTAAACATGGGTAAACCCATGGGTCGACATCCCATACCCATTACATAAACCCTAAGACCAAAAAATCCCACAAAAGGGGGCAAGATCCCACGATCTCCGCTTCTCCTACGTGCTCCGTCTTCAACCAACCTGTCGAAGCCCCAAAATTTGTCAAACATGAACAAGATTCTCCAAAACTTGGTGAAGGGGCAACATATTACTTTGTAAAAGGGGAAATATTAGGTTCGTTGACCCATAGTATTATGTTTTACCCTTAATTATGTGGACAAACTATATTAGCGACATTTTGTATAAATAAGAGATCATAAGATCTCATTTTGACATAACTCTCCCTCTTGTGAGAAGTACTTGGACTGAAATTTTCACTACACTTAGAGTATTTTTCTTCGTGTGCTATGGAATGAATGTATTTTGGTTATTTTTTATGATGATGATGATGTACTATCCCTTGGAGTTCATTTCTATCTTATTGTGGTGGTTTTCATTGTCATGTTAAGGCTTTTTCTTGAAATGGTATGGTTCTTTACTTTGTTATTATCATTGGTAATTCAAGTTAATGTTTTTTTGGCCAAGGCTAGATAGGGAGTATAAGGATATACACCCCTATCCTAGTTTCCACCATTATTATCAAGTTTTTAAAGTTATTTTGCAAGGGTTTTGTTGGGGAATTAAGAGGATTTACACCCCTCATTTTCAAACCCTAGCTAGGTTACTTACCTTGGGAAGTAAGAATATTTACACCCACAAGGGTTTGGTAGCCCTAACTCTTTCTTTTCACCCCATTAACCCATATTAACCTTTTGCAACTTAGATTGCGTTCCTTGTGCTTAGAGCTCTTCACAACCACTAGGGCATCCCCATCAAAGGGTTAGTTCTTGCTGCTGTTACAAGTTTGCATCTTCAGCCATGACAGATGTATAAATACTAATCTAATTGCTTGAATAAATCTCTAATCAACCACTGGAAGTTGCCCAAAGTTTGCACACTTATACTTCTTGTCCTAGCATATTTATTGGCAAAGTTTGGAGGAGTTTTAGTCGTTGATTTTCTTTCTGTAATAAGTTGATTGTTACAGCATAAGGCTGATATATATTTCTGCATAAAGTGTTTACAACAGACTTATATTATCATGTTCGTGTCTTGGTCTTTAATCTTGAGGTTTGTTAGTGTTTAGCTAGTCTTTCTCTTGTATCTTTCACTTGATTTATAGCATTTATCTCACAACATATTATATCATTTTATTTTCTGATATACATTGTTACTAGTTGCTTCTATTAGGGAGATCAAGCTTAAATTGCTTTTCCAATTGGCTATATTGCATCATATGCTTGTTTTTCTTGTGTCTCAGGCATGTAATTCACTATTTGTAGGTTACTAAACACATTTGGAAACCCTTGGACCTTCACTAGACTCTTTTCTAAGACTTTCATGCCACTTAGAATTGAGATTTATGGACATCCTATCCATATTCAATATTTTCATTCTCATTCCCCCTAGGGTCACCAGGATTCCCCCCTTGAAGTGACTACCTCACCTTTAAAATGACGGGGACACCTGCCTAAGATGATAGTGGGTAGGTGACCTCTTAGTTATCGCCAATAGATAGTTAGGTTGGGCTTTTCCGAACCTACAATTTGTGGGATAACACTTAGAATAAATGATATGGGGATGGATGTCTAGTGGTGAGGATTTGAATATGAGAGACTAAATCATGGGAGACCAAGTACTTTTGGCTACTATTTTCATAATCAAAGTGTTGATATAGGATTTGATATGACAACTTTGAATAAAGAGAAAACTAGGTGGGAGATTGTTGGCAACCCTACATGTTTTTTCTATTTTTAATGAAAAACGACACTTCCTGTAGATGCGTACACCTCATAACTGTAAACATCGCTATTTGGGGATCATTACTGGACTATAAAATATGTTTGAATTTTCTTGTATTATTTTTATCTTGCATTTTCATGCTTGATTCATGACTTAAAGCATGAATCAGGCATAATTTCATATCATATCCCTATTCAAACATCGTTTTTAAAGGTTCAATCCACTTAAATCTTATTTAATACTTGAATGGTTTTTCCTTTTGAGTTTGTTTGAATGTCGATGTAATACCCATGTTGATTTTCATTTGGACGGTGAGCTTATTTATTTGAGTCCCATGTAAATCACCTATAATATCAAATATTGATTCACAATTGGATTATAAAAACATATTCATTTTAACCCTTTGCAAATCAATTATCTCCATTATGTGATGTGGGAATTAAACACACCAGGATCGTATCCTGTACTTCATTTTAGCTGGAATGTTGAATTGACAAGCCTCTCATTACGAGCTAAGCTCTTGTGTTATGCTCTATACTCAAAACGTTCATTACCAGAAACACCTGAATTTTGTGACTGAAACCCTTATGCTTATGTTATGGTCATGTTGGTATGTTGCTACATTTGTTTCCATGGTATCAGCTCAGAATTGCCTCTTTTACTGCTACCTCCTAATCCCATAGTTAGTTCGGATCGCCCTTGTTACAATCTATTCAAACCCTTCATGGTCCCTGTCATCCGAATAGATCCAAATGGCTCTCAAACATTATCACTTTATGATGATGCGAGTGAGGATATGAAGAGCCAGGGTTGGGATTTGTTTATTAAGAAGTTCTAGGGGTATAACTTGCAAGTGGCCAAAGAATTCGCCCTAATGTTTGATGGATACAGAGCCAAGGTTGGTGATTTGCAGTTGGAGATCACTGCAGATTTTTTGAGTGAAGCGACAGGGTTCCCTCTCATTAGTCAAAAGTGGTTCAAAAATTTAAAATTGGACGAAGTACCCTGGAGTCTTTTTGTCACCTCTAGAAAGATTGACTGATGTGACAAAGATATTCTCGTCTCCCTGCTCAAGGTTAGATGGCACGGTCTATTAACTGTTTTAAAACAATTTATTACCTGTGAAGGTCGTTATGGCCTGGTTTTCCTTTACCATGTGTGATTTCTCATGCATTTTATTGGCTTCCATTTAAACATGTCATTTTACTTGGTAAGGCATTGGTACAAAATGTCAAAGAGATACAAGAATAAAAACCTAGATTCTAGCCTTTTTCACCATGGTTTGATTAAGTTACTATTGGTTCATCGTTTGAAAACTTTGGGCGATGATTGGAATGGGTTCTTAGCTCGAAATGGTTTTGTTACTGTAAATCCTATAGAAACCCCTGTGATGGATAAGCCTATGATAGAAAAACCTCTTGATTTCTCAAGTGGCAAGCCAAAGTTTTTGGATAAAAACCCTCATGAAGGGGCATTTCCTGATCAACTTTTATGTGGGCAACAGGGTATTAGTATTGAGTTTATAGAAACTCCTGTGCATGAACTGATTGTCTGCCCTAACCCTACTATAAAATCTGACAGTAAAAACCCTCGCAAAGAGTCAAAAAAGGATCAAGCAATGTTAGGGTTTTGTAATAAGAGGGTTGGTCGACTCATTTCAAAGAGTCTACATAATAGATCCAAGCCTCATGTGAGCTCGATCGATTCGATCGAGATCCATGAGGATTCAAACTTCGAGATTGAAAGATTTCTAGTAGAGGAAGATTCGAGTTGTCCCAAACTAGATCCTAATCAACCATTCGATTATGTCAATAATATCCCACCATGTATAAAAGATAGCAAGGGGTTTACTGGTATCAAGCACGGTCAAAGGCCGACAACGGGCATCATTGATGTTTTGGCACCTAATTATACGATTCCTCAAAAGATCACCCCTACTATGCGGTGTGAAGTCTGCTTGCATTGGATAGGGAAGTACTATACGGATATCCCCATTCTCAAAGGAAAGATCAAAGCTCTCACAACTCACAATGAATTGCTGGGAAATGAAAACTATGAATTCAAGGCAAATGCACAAAGATAAGCGAAGCGTCTAAAAAGGACAGGCAATATTGTTATAACAAATGCTGACAGTGTAAAGGGCATGATAAATTCTGAGATATCGTGATCCATTTTTTGTTATTAGTTAAATGGTAAGATTGATTTTTGTTATAGTCATGTTTTCTTTGTTGTTTTTTCTAATCAAATGGGATCAATTTGGATTTCTATTACCAATAATAAGACTGGCTACAGAATCGAGAGATTTTGTAGCCAAGTCATTTCTCATATAAAATTTAGGAATTGTTAGTTAATAAAATATTTAACTTTCTCTCATTTTGTTTTTGCAGGACAAGGTATATATGATGTTGATATTACGAGATGGAGCATGCTTGACTTAGTTGATTAGCCATCTCTTTTGTTTATTTTGTAAATAGAAAAAATACTTTCAGAATTTTTGAAGATATAGTTTGATTATGAGTGGCTCTAGGCCCTCTATATTTGTAATGTTTAGATATTTTGAGATCTGATCCTATCTTACAAGATAGGAAGTTTAGATTTCATAAAATATTTAAATACTCTATACTTTGTAAAGGAAAGCATCTTGGCCTAGAGTAGAATATGGATGTATCATTCCAAGACTTAATGAAACACCATATGGCATTTTGGCTTTAGCTTTTTGTAAATGATGTTTTCATTTGTGTTTTGTTAATCCTGATATATTCATAGGTCTGGTAGATTTAGAATTAATGATCTGTTATGTTTGGGATACTTGTGTAATAAATATTGTCTATAATTTGTTGCTCTAGATATAAATACTGTGATCATATCTCCAATTCGAATGATAGGATTTATGTTTGAATTTTAGTTGGATGATGAAATGCAATAAGTTGCACCCAGATTTATCTTGTTGTAATTATTTGCGATCATAAGATCACATGGTTCAATTTGTGTTTCCTTCTCTATCATTAAACCTCAGCTGCCAATACATGTTTTGAATTTATTTAATACAGTCATAAAGTCTATTGCATATTTTTCTCATAGGCATGGCAATTGGATGTTCTTCACTCATACAGACGCTTGGATACATCTCACAAACTAACAACAGGTTAGCTCCTTTGTGTTTCTCAATTCTGTCATTTACATATTAATGAAACCATAATGTTTGGTTCAGCTTTTGACTACCTGCACGTCTGCGTTTCATAGTTTATTCAATTCAAGGTTAGTTAGATTTATAAAAAAAATAGAAAAGATTTAAATGTGCTTTCTTTATCTACTTCTTAAAAGTAATCATTTTCGCATTGATTTCATAAGTTTCAATTAAAACTTGCAATTTGTAAATGATGTACATAAGTGAGATTTGCATATTTTCTGTTTAAATACACCTACAATAGTTATATTAGAGTATATGTACATATATAATATAGTGTTTAGCAATTAATTAGTTATTTCTTTCTTTTGTTTGTTTTTCTTTTTAGGATTTTTCATTGGCTAACAGAACCATTAAACCTATCAGAAGGAGTTACACCAAATGACTTGGGTTACTTAGATAACCCCGTACCGGACTGGTTCTTCTAGTCGACAGATGATCAATTTCACTCGTAAAAAAATGGTGCTAGAAGGAGGGCCTGAATACAATTGATGGCAGGTGGAAGTTGCAAAACTCCACCCCCACAGACTCTCTCCCCTACAATAACACGTAGTCGCTCAGACAACAATGTTACTTCTGAAAAAGCAACTACCTCGAACAAAAATCCTGATATTCCCATTGAGCTAGTAACACCAAATCTTCAAGGGGCTGATGTACGAGAAATTGTTCATTAGTCACCCTTAAGGACACACAGTGCTTTGGCCCATATGAGACAACCTGGTAGGCCTCTCAATCAACCTTTAGATTTCTTAGATATCTGGGATTAACTTGAAGGCACTAGTCTATGTTTATATCCCTTATGAGATAATACCACAAATCCTGACCATACCCTTACTCTTGGAGTTGGAGGATCCAGTATTCCACCTTCTCCACCTCATTCATCTCCATCTTGTTCAAGAGGAGAATCCTCTGACAAAGGCAGTTCCTCACTTGAACCATCTCGGCCTTCGACACCACCCACACCCATGGAAAATGAAAACAATCTCGCTAGACCATGGCTTGATGAGGATGTCATGGTTGTACCTGGAGCCCAACACCTATTACCAAAACACCCGAAAAAACGGTTACCTAAATTTGATCTGGATTCTAAGAAATTTGTTGAAGATCACATAAATAAATTCATGTTTTCCATTAGACTCTGAAGTGTAGAGAATGAAGATGTAGTATGTATACTCTTTCCTTATACGTTTGAGGACAATGCCTCTACATGGTATTTCGCCCAGCAGCCCCAAACCATTGTCTCTTGGGACAAATTCAAAACTTGTTTCTTAGAGATGTTTGGAGACGATAAAACCCCTGAAATATTGGTAATGTAACTCTCCACCCTAAAATGAACCCTAAGGAGAAATTAAAATATTTTAACCAAAGTTTCCTCACGTTAAAGAATCGAATTCTCGCAGATTCAATGCCTGCGAAAAGTCTAATTGTTGCATATTACACCAAAGCCCTTCATAATAATATTGCAATTTGGGTAAAATGGTCTAAAAAGTCTATATTACTGGAAGCCTTTGAGGAGACAAGCCAAATCGAAAAGGACATATTAAGTTTGAAAGACAATCTCAATAATGAAGCTAAAATAACTCCATTCTCTAAAAAGAAAGTCAAAATCCTTGCAAGGCCTCCCCAAGCCAAAAGCCAACCAGAAACTCTAGACTTAGAAAGTTTGCAAAAGGTTGTCCAAACATTATCAAATCAAGTTGTAGAATTGAAGAGATTGGCTGAAGAAGCATCCTCAAGCAAAGGAAGTTTTAAACCTCCTTTTAGAAAATCTTTTCCCTCCAATCGGCCAAATCCTACCCATGAAGGTCTTAATTTTGAAAGTTTACAATATGGTTTGAAAACTATTCTTGAAGCACATGATAAATCTACCCCTCCTGAAAGTTCTGAAGATGTAATTGAGGAAGAAGAGGAGTCATCTACCAATATCTTTGAACATTTTTCTGACAGTATATTTCAAGAAAACTTTGAAACTGTTCATCCTTACAACACCAGAAGCAAAGAACAGAGAAAACCATCTTCCGAAATGAGTAATAATGTGCCTTCAAAACAATCAAAAGATGCTGAAATAAAACAGCGTTTAGTAGCCCCAGTTTTAGAATATAACTTGATCGAAGACCTGAAAAAACTAAGGGCTAATATTTATGTTTTTGAACTTTTGAAATTTAATCTTATTCTGTAGAAAATGCTTCAGAACATCACAAAAAATAGTAATAACAACGATCTTGAAAGCAAGAAAAATGCAGAAATCAATTCTAAAACAGCCCACAAGATCCCTACTAAAACAACATCCGAACCCCCAAATAAAAGGGATTTGACTGAAAAAATCGTATCAAATGTAAATGAAATTGTTTCAGGGACAACGACTAAAAATAAACAGAATTTTGCTGTTAAGACTCGTAAAAATGTCCCACCTTTCTTATTAACTTTTGAATTTTTTAATATAAATGTACATAATTGCATGGTGGATTCTAGCGCATCATCGAATGTGATGCCTTTATCTGTTTGCCAAAAAAATAACGTAGAAGTTCAACCTTCTAGTCTTAAAACCATTTAGCTCGATCAGACGAATGTTAAGGTAATCGGTGAACTGAAGAATGTTCTGGTTAGGTTATCTTCTAATCCTAAGGTTCATCAAATTATTGACATCATTGTTGTTGACATCCATGAATTCTATGGTTTGTTCTTGAGTAGGGACTGGTCTAGGCAGCTGCATGGGTACTTTGCCACAGATTGGTCTCATTTGTGGTTACCAGAAAATGGGATGCCAAATAAAATTAGAATAAATCGTGAATGTTGTCTGAAGCATACCGTGACAGATCTGAATGACCCAAACAAACCTTTTACCACAACTACTAATTCACTTGAAATGTAGGGAATGAACACCTTCTTTAGTAACTTCATGTCTGAAACCTCCCCCATCACTGATCCGAAGAAAAAATCAAAGGTCATGACCTGTAATCAGTCAGTAGCTTTGCCAAATGTGCGAAACACTGCCGATGAAACTCATATATGGTCACTTTACTTCGATGGATCCAAATCCAAAGAAGGAGATGGTGCGGGATGTTTACTCATCGACCCGACAGGTAATAAAACTTTCATTGCCTGTCGATTAGAGTTCGAATGCACTAATAACATTGTCGAATATGAAGCACTTCTAGAAGGGATTCATAAATATTTAGATATGGATGTAAAAAATTTAATAGTGTTCGGTGATTTGGAGGTAGTGGTCAGACGGGTAACAAACTCCATACCCTGCTTGTCACCACATCTGAGAAGTTACCAAACCAAGGTATGGAGTTTGATACATAAATTTTTAGCATTTAACATCAATTCCATTCCTAGATTAAGTAATTCTAAGGCTAACCTATTGCCTAATGTTGCTTCTAAACTTTTTCCCATAGAAGGACTCTCTCTGAATGCATTTTCGATTGAATTATTGTTTAGGCCATCGATCCCAGACAACATGACTAATTGGAGAGTTTTTAATGAAGATCAGTAGATCATCAACTTATTGCATATGGAGGACACTCTCCAAGGTGCAATTATCGATGAAGGCACTCACAATGAAAATCTTCGCAACTTCACGGTAATATCAGATCCTAGATCTCCTAAATCGACATCTAATTTGGTAAAATCTATTCCCAGATCCATTGTAAGACTAGAAAAGTTTTATGATTTACATGATAAATTTAGAGGGTCAGTCATTTGTAAGACGAACAGTTCTTCCTTGACTTATGAGAAAATAAATTTCAGAACTAAGGATAATCCTCAAAATATCAATTTGGTAACGGGGGGCTCTGAGCAAGAACGATCTTCTTTTATCAAACTATTTAAAGAGTTTAAAGACGTTTTCTCTTAGACATATGATGATTTAAAAACATTTGATCCGAACATAATACAACATATCATCCCCATGAAACCACACACTCATCCTTTTCAGCAAAAAATAATAAAGATGCACCCCAAATTGGAACCCACTGTCAAGAAAGAACTAAATAAATAACTAAATGAAAATATAGTCTTTCTCGTGAGGCACACACAATGGGTGTCTAATCTAGTCCCTGTAAGAAAGAAAAGCAGTGAAATTCGACTCTGTGTCAATTTTCGTAACCCGAACTGAGCATCTGATAAAGACAACTATCATGTTCCTCCAATGGAAAAAATTCTTTAGTAGGTATCTGGTTCCAAAAGAATGTCACTGTTAGATGGTTTTTTGAGATACAACCAGGTCCTCATGTCTGCACCAGAATAATTAAAAACAACTTTTCATACCCCCGAGGGCACTTATGCCTACAAGAAGATGCCTTTTGGACTCATAAATGTCGGGGCCACTTTCCAGAGAGCAATTGAGATTTCTTTTCATGGCCTTATAAACCAATCAATAGTGGTATATCTTAATGACGTTACCATTTTCTCCAAAAACAAGAGAGATCACTTGTCTAACCTTAGGACCGTTTTAGAGCGATGTCGCAAGTATGGCATATATCTCAACCCTAAGAAGTCTATCTTTGCGGTGGAACAAGGTAAACTGCTCGGGATCATAGTGTCCAGTGACGGAATGATCATTGATCCTAAACAAACTCGAGCCATTGCCAAACTCCCCCCCACCCTCCTCTAAAAAATCAATGCAATCTTTCTTAGGCTAGATTAATTTTGTCAGAAGGTTTGTACCATGTTTCTCAGAAATGGTAAGGCCATTGCAGAATTTAATTAAAACGGATGTTCAGTATCATTGGGGACAACAAGAAAATCAAGCCTTTGATTCCATCAAAAAAATCCATACTGGAATCCCCTACCTTGATGAGCCTTGATTTCTCGTAGTATTTCACTCTTTACACTTTCACCTTCGATCAGTCTTACGTTGTTGTGTTAACACAAAAAAATGCCAAAAGCAATGAAATTCCCATTGCCTTCATGAGCTCATCTTTTAAAGGGGTTGAACTAAATTATCCAACTATATATCAAAAGGCTTATGCTGTTTTTAAGGTAGTGAAACACTTCCGATCATATTTGCTGAAATCCAGAACTAAAGTCATTGTTCATTATCCTATTGTCAGAAACTTGTTAGTACAAAAGGAATTGGGTGAAAAACGGGCAAACTGGATGACATCATTACATGAGTATGAGCTCAAAATAACCCCTGCACAAATTGTCAGAGGTCAAGGCCTATGTAAATTAGTTGTTGATTCAGTTAAAGAACAAGAAAGTCAAATCAATTCCTCAACTATAAACCAAGATGACAGAAAACAAATCAGTTGTACACAAGTTGTTGCTAATTCTTGGTTTGCTGATATTAAGTTTTATTTAATACATGGTTCTTCTCCTCTCCATCTTGACCAAAAAAAGAGAAGAGCATTAAGACTAAAATCTACACCTTTCCAGTTGATAAACGACATATTATTCCGAAAGAATTTTGATAGTGTTCTCATGCGTTGTTTGGAAAAAGACGAAGCAGAGAAAGTATTATCTGAAATTCATGTAGGTGAAGTTGGTGGGAATTTCAGTGGAGACACCACTTATCACAAATTATTAAGAGCTAGGTACTATTGGCCCACGTTTTTCAAGGATGCCCATTCATTACGTCGTAAATGCATAATCTTCCAAAAGGTTGTTGGACATGTAAAAAAGGCAGCATTCTCTTTGGAGCATGTTTCGGTTGATTCACCTTTTTAGCAGTGGGGTCTTGACATCATAGGGCCAATTAAACCAACTTCTTTGTAGCATCATAAATACATCATTACAACAACAAATTATTTTACTAGATGGTCTAAGGCTACACCATTGAAAGTAGTAAACACTAATCAGGTAATATCTTTCCTTAACTCGAATATCATTACTAGATATGACATTCCTGAATGTTTGGTCTTTGATAATTCTTCTTACTTTTCATCCCTCGGTATGAGTGTTTTTATTTAGAGAAAGATATCAAACTGAAGTATTCTGCCAACTATTACCCCCAAGGAAACGACCTAGTAGAATCAATGAATAAAAATTTGATAAAAATCATCAAGAGGATAGTTTCTGAAAACAACAAAAAATGACACAACATCGTTTTTAATGCACTCTGGGCAAATAGAGTGACACCAAAAACCTCTATTGGTAATTCTCCTTTCTTTCTTGTCTATGAAAGAGAAGCAATTCTCCCTCCTCATGTTCTTTTTCCCTCTCTACAATTATCGCGGAAAGTTCAAGAAGAGGAATGCCCTCCTCTTGAAAGTCAAATTAATGCTTTGTTGAAACTAGAGGAAGTAAGAACACAAGCAAAGGAAAGGCTGGATCAACATCAACAGATTGTGAAAAGCTAGTTTGATTCAAACTCTTCTTTAGATAGAAACTTTGAGGTAGGAGATTTGGTTCTCAAATGGGATAAACCTCGTGAAGGAAAAGGGGAACACACCAAGTTCCAGAACTTGTGGTTGGGGCCTTTCGTAATCGTTGGAAACTAGGTCCCAACTCTTTCCACCTAAAACTTTTGGAGGGACAGCCAAAGACCTTCTCGGTGAATGGCCAAGATCTCAAAAGGTATTTTTCCTGATAAATTCCAGATCCACCTCTGTACACATTTTCTTTTAATTTTTCTTTTGTTTTTTGGATTTTGGTTCTTTTCATTTTGCTTTTTTTCGTTGCTTTATGATGAAACTCATGTCTGTGTCACCTTTTAGTTCATGGAGGGAAACCATAATGCCTCATTATGAAGCAACAATCAAAGGTCTTTTCAGAGCATCGATGTGTAAATTGTTGAAATGCAGACTAGATAAAAAGACTTTTTGTTCATAATAGGTTTATTAGTTTCACTTTATAATTATGAACATACATGACCCTCATTAAAGCTCTTTACGTTGTCCCTGTTTTAAACAAAACACCTCAAGTATGCCTTCCTTTCCTTGAAAAATTAGTTTCATCAGAAAACTAATTTCAGATCATAATGAAGGTTATCAAGTGATAAATTAAAGGCTGGACAATATCAAGGTTCTGAAAACTGAAATTTTTAGCATCACCCCACTCTTCTGAATATCACTAAATTTATGTCAAATTGTAAATAATTTCCAGAGATTCATGCGAAGTGTCTGTAAACCCATCGGGATACTGAACAGGTTTGCTGACAGTAGGTAAATGCATGCATGATTCCAAGAAAACTTCGTCGGGGTACTAAACAGGCCTGTTGGCAGCGAAGCAATGTCAGGTTCAAGAAAATTATCAGGTATAAATTTTGATATTGGTCATAAGTGCCCTTCATGTTGTATTTAAAATTATTGGACAGGGTAGAGGAGTCAGAGTCGGTTAATTGACATCCATTTCGAGGCTATGGATGCCTGCTGGCAGCAATGGCCCTGTCAACAATATCAGAGACATTAATTCGAACATCGTTTCTCTCGTAATTAAAATTTGTCACCAGATTTCATTTGAATAGAGAGACATATGAAGTTGGACTGTGTGATATTTTTGGAATTTTATTGGGATGCTTGATTAAATTTCGACTATTCTTTAATTTTTAATCATTCTAATTAGTCCTAACATGAGCTCGTCGGTAATGCAGAGATAACTGCTTCTCCTAGTAATTTGCCACTGTTGGCAGCCCTACATGTTTTTGCTATTTTGAATGAAAAATGACACTTCCTGTAGCTACCTACACCTAATAACTGTAAATATCACTATTTGGGGATAATTACTGGACTATACAATATGTTTGATTTTTCTTGTATTATTTTTATCTTGCGTTTTCATGCTTGATTCATGACTGAAAGCATGAATCAGGCATAATTTCATATCATATCCCTATTCAAACATTGTTTTTAAAGGTTCAATCCACTTATATATTATTTAATACTTGAATGGTTTTTCCTTTTGAGTTTGTTTGAATGTCGATGTAATACCCATGTTGATTTGAATTTGGACTGTAAGCTTATTTATTTTAATCCCATGTAAATCAACAATAATATCAAATATCGATTCGTATTTGGATTATAAAAAAATATTCATTTTACCCCTTTGCAAATCGATTATCTCCATTACGTGATGTGAGAATTAAACACACGAGGATTGTATCCTATACTTCGTTTTAGCTGGCATGTTGAATTGATAGCCCTATCATTACGAGCTAAGGTCTTGTGTTATGATCTGTACTCAAAACGTTTACCAGAAATGCCCGAATTCCATGACTGAAACCCTTATGCTTATGTTATGGTTGCACTGGTATGTTGCTACTTTTGTTTCCATGGTATTAGCTCAGACTTGCCTCTTTTACTGCTATGTCCTAAGCCCACAGTTAGTTTAGTTCTCCCTTGTTACAATGTGTTCGAACCCTTAATGGCCCATGTCATCTAAATAGAGCCAAATGGATCTCAAACATTGTTTCTTTATGATGATGTGAGTGAGGATCTAAAGAGACAAGGTTGGGATTTGTTTATTAAGAATTTCCAGGGGTATAAATTGCAAGTGGCCAAAGAAGTTGCCCTAACATTTGATGGATACAAAAAAAAGGTTGGTGATTTGCAGTTGGAGATCACCGAAGATTTTTTGAGTGAAGCAACATGCCTCCCTCTCACTGGTCAAAACTGGTTCAAAAATTCGAAATTGGACAAAGTACCCTGGAGTATTTTCGTCACCTCCAGAAATATTGACTGTAGTGACAAAGGTATTTAGGTCTCCCTGATCAAGGTTAGATGGCATGGTTTGTTAACTATTTTAAAACAATTTATTACCTATGAAGGCCATTATGGCCTGGTTTTCCTTTACCATGTACAATTTCTCATGAATTTTATTGGTTTCCATTTAAATGTTCCTCTTTACTTGCTAAGGAGTCTGTATAAAATGTCGAAGAGATACAAGAAGCAGAACCTAGATTCTAGCCTCTTTCACCATGGTTTGATTAAGTTATTGTTGGTTCATCGTTTGAAAACCTTGGGCTATGATTGGAACGGGTTCTTAGCTCGAAATGGTTTTGTTACAGTAAATCCTGTAGAAACCCCTATGATGGATAAGCCTATGATAGAAAAACCTCTTGATTTCTCAAGTGGCAAGCTAGATTTTTTGGATAAAAACCCTGGTGAAGAGGCATTGCACGATCAACTTTTATGTGGGAAACAAGGTATTAGTGTTGAGTTTATAGAAACTCATGTGCATGAATCGATTTTCTTCCCTAACCCTACTATAAAATCCGACAGTAAAAACCCTCGCAAACAGTCAAAAAAGAATTAAGCAATGTTAAGGTATCGTAATAAGAGGGTTGTTCGACTCATTTTAAGGAGTCTGCATAATAGATCCAATCCTCATGTGAGATCAATCAATTCGATCAATATCCATGAGGATTCAGAATCCCAGATTGAAAGGTTTCTAGCAGAGGAAGATTCGAGTTTTCCCAAACCCGATCCTAATCAACCATTTGATTATGTCAATAATCTCCCACCATGTCTAAAATATAGCAAGGGGTTTACTGGTATCAAGCTTGGTCAAAGGCTGACAATGGGCAATGTTGATGTTTTGGCACCCAATTATACGATTCTTCAACAGATCGCCCCTACTGTGCATTGCGAAGTCTGCTTGCATTCGATAGGGAAGTATTGTACATATATTGCCATTCTCCAAGAAAATATCAAAGCTCTCACGACTCACAAAGAATTGTTGGCAAACGAAAACCATGAACTCAAGGAAAATGCACAAAGACAAGCGAAGCGTCTAAAAAGGATAGGCAATATTGTTATAAAAAATGATGATAGTGTAAGTACCATGATAAATTCTGAGATATCATGATCCATTTTTTGTTATTAGTTAAATGGTAAGATTGATTTTTGTTACAATCATTGTTTCTTTGTTGTTTTTTCTAATCAAATGGGATCAATTTGGATTTCTATTACCAATAATAAGACTGGCTACATAATCGAGAGATTTTGTAGCCAAGTCATTTCTCATATAAACTTTATAAATTGTTAGTTAATAAAATATTCAACCTGCTCTCATTTCGTTTTTGTAGGACAGGGTATATTTGATGATGATCTTATGGGATGGAGCATGCTTGACTTAGTTGATTAGCTATCTGTTTTGTTTATTTTGTAAATAGAAAAAAAACTTTCAAAAATTTTGAAGATATAGTTTGATTATGAGTGGCTCTAGGCCCTCTATATTTGTAATTTTTAGATCTTTTGAGATCTGATCCTATCTTAAAAGATAGGAAGTTAGATTTCATAAAGTCTTTAAATACTCTATACTTTGTAAAAGAAAGCATCTTGGCCTAGAGCAGAACATGGACGAATCATTCCAAGACTTAATGAAACACCATATGGCATTTTGTCTTTATCCTTTTGTAAATGATGTTTTCATTTATGTTTTGCTAATCCTAATATATTAATAGGTCTAGTAGCTTTAGACTTAATGATCTATTATTTTTGGGATACTTATGTTATAAATATAGTCTATAATTTGTTGCTCTAGATATAAATACTGTGATCATATCTCCAATTCGAATGATAGGATTTATCTTTGAATTTTAGTTGAATGATGAAATGCAATAAGTTGCACCCAGATTTATCTTGCTGTAATTATTTGTGATCATAATATCACAGGATTCAATTTGTGTTTCCTTCTCTGTCATTAAACCTCAACTTCCAATACATGTTTTGAATTTATTTAAAATAGTCATAAAGTCTATCACAGATTTTTCTCATAGGCATGGCAGTTGGATGTTCTTCACTCATACAGATGCTTGGATACATCTCACAAACTAACAACAGGTTAGCTCCTTTGTGTTTCTCAATTATTTCATTTACATATTAATGAAACCATAATGTTTGGTTAATCTTTTGACTACCCTCACATCTGCGTTTCATAGTTTATTCAATTCAAGATTAGTTAGATTTATAAAAGAAAACAAAAAAGATTTAAATGTGCTTTCTTTATCTGCTTCTTAAAATAAATCATTTTCACATTGATTTCGTAAGTTTCGATTAAAACTTGCAATTTGTAAATGTACATAAGTGAGATTTGCATATTTTTTTCTTAAATACACCTACAATAGTTATATTAGAGTATATGTACATATATAATATAGTGTTTAGCAATTAAATAGTTATTTCTTTCTTTTGTTTGTTTTTATTTTTAGGATTTTTCATTGGCTAACAGAGCCATTAAACCTGTCAGAACAAGTTACACCAAACAACTTGGGTTACTTAGACAACCCCGGACCAGACTCATTCCTCCAATTGACGGACGGTCAATTTCACCCGTCAACAGAGATGGAAAAAGTGTTTTTCCATTAAGAGGAGAATGGGATTGGGAGGGGTGGGAATGGGTATGGAAATGAATTCAACTTATAAATAAAGGGTGACAAATAAAAGGGATACCAAAGAAGCAACTTCCGATAGATCAATAATTTGAGGAGTTGAACAATTTGATAATACATATAAGAATGTGATGGGGTATTTTTCTAGTGACACTAATACCTCGAACGAGGCTATGATCCAACAAATGGGTAGGTGAATCCTTTGTGTGGGAAAGGGGGAGGTGTGGAGAAAAAAAATGAGGTGAAGAGAGTCAAGGAAACCAATCAAGCTTGTTTTCCACTATGTGGGCATAAAGGAAGGAAATGTCTAGTGTAGCTCTCTCAAATGAATCAACTTCATGCCAAAAAATAGCAAAGAGGCCATAATTAAATTTTAAATTATCACCCTTTTAGATTCATAGATATGGAGTTGAAGTGAGAGCTTGTATAATATGGCATTTATTGTTGAATAGACTACCTAGAGATCAAATACAGTTGGATCCACTTGCACATTAGGTTCAACAAATAACCAGGAGGATAAAAATGCCTATGATGGGTTGACAAAAATCATCCCATATTTGTACCTCCTTGGATTTAGAACTTCTATATTGATCAAGATTGAAATTGATATACACTTATAAAGTGTTAGACTAAGTCCTGTACCAAGTCTAGGAAATCCCCTTCTACTAGAGATATATGTTTTTTGCAATTTGGTGGCGTTTGGTAGATATGGACAAGTCTTAAAATAAGAAAAAAGATTGTGTATCTAGGAATATATTAGGTCTCCCTACATTTTTCCACCATAATTATGAAAACAAACATGAGAGTCCAATTGAAATTGATAATTCTTAGAACACAATTATAGGTTCACAATTTTATTAAAATCTAGAGTTTTTTCATCGGCTAAACTAGTAGTTTTGGATGTAGATTCCTCAAGAATAGACTCACATAAAGAAGGAATTATGGTTGAAAGTACTGGTTGAGAGTAATGTTTGTATAATGTTGTGACTACCTGCACAACATATCTAGCTAGCAGAAGACCGAACACAAGTTGCAAAAGTGAGAAGATGAGAGAAAAATTGGAGAGAAAAGAATCAAATTATATTAACCAAATGAATGAATGATAATTTACACATGATATACTCTGTATAGCTCAACTAATTCCCACTGGAAGAGAATACAATGTGCCATAACACTGGTCTAGAAATATTTGGACATACAAAGGTAGTTACATAAGTTAACTTCCACCAATGTCTAGTTAAGTAGTCATGCAATCTTCAGTTAACTCACTCACACATGTGGAAGTGAGAGAAGAACATGCAACTGCTGGTGACAAAACTAACGTTTCCATGCATAAGTTACTTCCACTAGTATTAATAAGTGTAACTGGCTCTAAATTGAAGAGAATATTCTCCTATAATGTAGGAGAGGTTCCTAAAAAATAGGAGACCCTAATAATGACTAATAAACATAGGAATGAAAGGAAAGAATATCATAGGTGTGTGTAATATCTCCAACATCGCCCCTGAACACTACTATGGGGTAGTGAAGAATGGGTACCGACAACAAGGGCCATGTTAGGTACCCACGAACAATGTAAATAATGAACACTGAAGAAATAAAGTGAGGAAAGAGGGAAAACCTCATGGGGAAAACCCCCTCAAAGTACAATGTATCAAAAGAAGAGAAAGAAAGTTTCTAGGTAATTTTGTCCTTCACTACAAGAAGATCGCGCAGAGAGTGAAAATTCTAATAAGTGAAATTTTTGGTGAATATGTTAGCAGTATGTTTAGAGGATGTACATAACTACAGGTTGGTGATCCTCTCATGGACTATATCTTTGATGTAGTGCATATGGATCTCGATATATGATTTGTACACTACCACTACATTGGGTCTCTAAAAAACTTGAGATTTCTCTAGTTGTCACACCAAATGACAGTCAATATATAGACCTGGATTCCCAACTCTGTAAGTAAGTTCCATAGACACAATGCCAATTTGGTAGTGTTAACCACTCTTTTGTAACCAGCCTCGGCTAAATATAGAGAAATAGAAGATTTCTTCTTGCTCGACCAACAAATAGGATGTAAACCCAAACTGAGAGTGTATCCAGATGTGAACTTGTGATCAATGTTTTTTCCTTCTAGTTATAATATGTGAATCCTATGAGATCCAACTTGCAACCTACTGCATAGTGGATCCCATAATTGATGGTTCCCCGAACATATCGAAGGATACATTTTGCAGCCTTCCAATGTAACTCATGCAACTCTTTCATGTACCTTGAGACTGCTCCCACTACATGTACCTAGAGGTTGGGTGCTTGTCTTCAACATGACTCACATAGGTTGTTGAAAAATTTCCAACATGACTAGAAGAGGTTAGTTTTGCGCTTCAAGCATGACTAGCAAAGGTTTGTTGCTGAAATGCAGTATGAATTGCAAGAAATAAGATCTTGCACCCAACATGACTTGCATAGGATGGGTGTTGGTCTTCAACATGACTTGTAGAGATTGATGACCAATATCCAACTTGAATCTCAAAGGTTGGTGACTTATTTTTCTTACTCTTCCTCTTCCTATTCCTTTTAGACTTATGGTTACTAGTACCAAGACTTTCACCAGAAGAGGGAGAAAAGGAAGGAGAAGACTTCATTGGTGCAGAAGGTGAAGGATCAACATCTATATGATTCCCTGACATAATGTTTTTATCTGAGAATCATCAAGAGAATTCGAGACATTTAGAGTGGTCCAAAACCAAATCAATGGTCCTACATTCAACCCAAGAATGTTCAGAGAGGCCATAAAGGGAGCACCAATATTTTCAAGGAAAGTAAAAGCACAAGAATCCCCTTGGGTAGGGGTCCCTTGGTTGGTATCCTCAGGAAATTTTGAAATATCATTCGTATTCATAGGTTTTTCCCTTGTAGGACTGTTCATGTCCATAAAATTCTCACACACTAACTTTGGAGAACTAGTGGTATAAAAACCCACATCTTCTAGGAGTCAGCTCTATTCTTTAAAGAAAAATACTAGGGGTCCTTCTGGACCAGTGGAGAGGTTGGTAAACCACACTGAATAAATCCTCCAAAAGCAATGATACTGAAACAACCTAAGGCCAACTACACAAAGAAACAATCTAACAAAAATCCCTAAGAGAAACATTGGAAGAAAACAACTTTTCCAAATCTTCATCCCAAGTGGATGAGGTCATGAGTCCAAAGAAATGAAAAAGTGTAAAGGGACCTTTTGGACAAAGGCACGAGTTGATTAAGTCTCGTGGACCAATGAATGAAGGAGTGAGAAGCAGTTATCCCGACCTCCACTAACTATCCTTATTCGGTACAAGCTCCCATGTCTCGCGGGGAATCCTCCAACAATACTGAAAAGTGTGATACAAAATTTACCCTAGGCACCACGACAAGCCCCGACAGTCACCTATGATATCCATAGGAAAATCCACTAAGGTTACCAACTCATATTCAATGTCCAGGGGTTACAGTATCAAGTCGGGATCAAACATATGGCCAAGGTAACAAATCCCAAAGCTTCAAAATTTTTGCCTCTTATGAAGGTAAAAGAACTAGTGAAACCACTAGTATACGATCTCTCCACTACGCTTAGTCAAGCTTCAGAGGGGAAATCACCTTGGCTCTCCTTCACACAACATTGTGTTTTCTCTTGTGTTAGAGGAGGCTCCTTGCTATACTTGTATGATAGTTGGATTTGATATTCTCTCTAGCTCAGATTCCTATGTTTTTTCAATGGCCTTAGAGACTCATCCCTCCAATCCTAATCTAAGTCCGTAACCCTACACTTGTTTTTGAACCCTAGAAACAAAGTATAGTACATGTTAAGTTTAGTGTTTGTTTTAGTGATTTTTTTTACTCAAGGGGTATGAAGGTGCAACTGATGTTGTTTGAGACTCTTGCAAAAATGAAAGTTGTAAGAACACTGGAAAATAAAAAATTACACTAATTCCTCAAATGAAAAATATTTTCAACAAGAAAATGCATGAACAATCCTTCAAATCTTTAAATCAAAATTTTTTCTTTCTAATGCAAGATGACAATTCAACCTTTTGAGAAAATAAAAAGAAGAAAACAAAGGATGTTATTACTTATTAGTCCTTGATGGAGGGACTATAGCGATGATTTCGTCGTTGAACATATAAGAGTTCCTTTTGACTTTTAAATTTTTTTGAGTTATGAAACTTTTTAGGTTATAGTGGCCATTTTTTTATTAAATAATAAAATTAATATTTGTTTATCTCGAATTCTATTGGGTTTGAACTTGGGGGTCTTATTGCAAACCCGAAAATGAATATCTTGGGATTGAGAAACTTATTTAATACAACCAAATGATTGCAATAAATTAATGTCCTAGGTTTAGCTGGGTGAAGTCTCGTCACACGATTGAGGTTATGAAGGTTGTAATTATCAATATGGAAGTATCCAATTCTTTTCCAACTCCATCGATCCATTCCATGTATCAGTTTTCATCCTCCAGTGCCAATCATACAATGATACTACTCACAACATCTAATCTAGGGCTTACAATGAATGGTTCATTAAGATGATGGTACCTATATTCCTTACGACCACTAAATTCCTTACTATAAAATCAGGATAAAAATAATTAAAATTATTATTATCCAATTCATTGGGTTTATTATTATCATAAAGCAGAAAAACTATAACTACCTTCATATTATTATTTCCTTGGGTAAGAAACGTTGTAATATGTCTCGATGAGCATGTAAATGTGTTAATGGAGCTATGTGTCATTTCAAATTGACTTATAATCCAAGTGCACTTAAATTGCAACAGTATTTGAACACCATATTTTAGCTTAGTGTGAGAATCATATTTTATGTTATTGCGATTGGATTTTAATGTATATATTAAAAAGATATCATTCTTACAAATGTAGATAATAAATGAATCTTAATTGAGATTGTTTTGTATTTTATTTTTTACAATTTCATGAAAGAGAATGAATGTTGTTGGACACACCGACCACACTGAGAGGGGGGGGGGGTGAATCAATTCGAGGGATATTTTTACACTTATTACAAAACTATAGTTACCAATCACCATTCACAACATCATTACTCATTACTTCCATTCACACTAAGTTTCTTGCATGTAAACATATCTCAATAACATACATTAACAATAAAGAACTATGCACCATCACAATAAAGAACACAAGGAACAACAAATATATGTACAAGTTTCTTTTTTATTACAGACTACAATCCTTGGGGTTTATCAACAACAACTAAAATGAGCACCAACTCAAAGAGAACACCAACTATCATTGCAACACCAAGGCTGCAGATCTTAGCACCAATTGAGAAGAGTAATCCAACCTTCAAGTACAAGACCCAACTTGTAGATAGAAATAATTCTTTCAAACTGTACCAACAATCTATACCAACACAAGTGCATCACCTATGCACCACACAACATTTCACATCAATCTCATCATCCAAATTAGATCTACTCACCAAGATCAATCACCAAGACAACTCTCAATAATATCACCAAGAAAACCAACAAGATACTTCTAGAAATACACCATACTCTCCATAAACCAAATACCATAAGTTTTTGCGATTCTGTTGTTGCGATTCTACTGTCACGATTCGAATGTTGTGATTCTGTTGTTTCATTTTTTCTCTTGCAATTCTTCTTCCACGCATTTTTTGCTGCACTTTTTCTACCGCAATTTTTCTGCCGCACTTTTTCTGTTGCTGGTTTTCTTCCACACTTTTTCTATCGCACTTTTTCTACCGCTAATTTTCTCTATCAATAATACCTATCCAAATAAACTTTCAAAAATGGATATTCAATATTCTGAAAGATCATACACCTAAGAGACCATTTCTCTCTTATTTATATTTCTCCAAGTAGCTTCCTCTAGAGATTATCTTCTAACCAACTTACCCAACTTCCTTCTTTTGGGGATAACCCACTTCTAACCACTTTGTCCACTTACAACCACTTTATCCAAAAATAACAAATTTCTCCACTTCTAGTTGTAACTAATTTATTTTTAATTGTTTTCTTGTTGCAACCACTTAACCCATGACTAACCACTTTGACTATTCATTCTTCTCATCATAACTACTTTACCATAGTTACCAAGCTCACAACTTCTTGTTGCAACTAATTTATTTTTAATTATTTTCTTAATGCAACACTTATACCCATGATTAACTCCTAGTTACCATCAATTTTACTAGTACACTTCTTTTAGGAGATTCTAAAATAATTCGACTTCTTTGACCTTCTAGGGGATTCTAGATAACTCATGAGGGTTCTCCAACTTCACATGGCCATAACTCTCAAACCATTAGGAGTTATGTGTCATTCCACATATCACTGGAAACAACATGATACATACTATTCATATGGAATAATTTCTCCTTCAAATTAAAAGATCTTCATTACATTATTCCTTAATCAAACTTGGCTTACCTAACCACACTATTGGGATACTCAATCACCTAACTATTCAGACTGCACAAAGCATCTTCCCAAGGGGACCACATTGGATTTTATCCATTTGGTTCTTCTTATCAACCAGAACATGACATCAATGATACAACTCCATTTAAGATCAACACATCATTATGACACTACTTGACATCAACCCTTTGAAAAAAATTACATCAGTGGCCATATAACCAATAACCAATATATCAATGATACAAAAACATAACTATGACAACACTTGACATCAAACTTTTGACATCAATGACCACATAGTACAACAATCTACCCCTTTAGCATTGATGGAAAGACCAACATTGATGTTGAAACCAATCATTGATGGCAACACTTGGACATGGAAATGTTAATGCTCCCTCTGTGATCATCATTCCTCATCAATGTTCATATCACCACATCAATGTGACTATCTCTCCACCTTTGAAATCAATGGAAAAGGTAGTTCTCTCCTTGGGACTGCTCCCCCTGCCTGAACTCTCCTTACGGTTGATCCCCCTTTCTAGATGCCTTTGAGCTACCTATGAATATTGTATCCCCCTTTGGACAAGGGATATCACTCTAATGCAATGTTGATGGCATGGATGCCAGTCATCTCTCTTCCTAGAATTATGCTTCTTCAACATATCATCGGAAGAGGAATAACTCTCCCTATGGGTATGTCTCCCCCTATCTTCTCTACAAGATGAACAATATGATACCACTATAATATGCTTCTGCTGCAAATTCTACTGCTCAACTGAAACACAGATCAATTGCTCAAGAATGACCTACTCTTCCTATGACGATCCTTGGACCTGTCCATGCATAAAACTCATGCCATACCATACATCATGAAGCAAAAAATATGACAACAATGAATAGAGAATCATGAACAAAGAATCAACCATGTACATCATGTCCATACTATGTGTCAACATGCACAACACCCATGTACATCAATACCATACAATATACCATAAGATATCATCAATGGAGTGTATCAACCATATGTCTCTACCAACATGCCTATCATGTTCCTCAACCATCAATATATCAACCAATCATCTCAACTATATCATCCCATACATCATGTACCAAATCAAGTATATAATCATGAAAACCTACAACAAATCATGTCAGACCCTTCAAAACAGAGTTATACCATCAAACCATGATGCAACTCATATGTATACTCATTTTCTTAAGGATATTTCCACAGGTGCATGCCCTGTTCCATGGAAAACTCGTGTATGTAAGAGACCTTTCTATAGGCCACCTCACGTATGTACGCGACTTCTCCCATGGGAGAACACGCATGATTTACAAAGAGTGAAGATTTCTTGATTCTTTATTTCTTCATTCATGTCTAGTTGTTCAGTCTTCTTCATCCACTTCTGAGAGTGTCTTGTACTCTGAGCTTCCATCCTTTCAACATTTTCTTCCTTCCAAGTTACATGTGATATTCTTTCCATGCTATATGAAACACTCTTCATTGATTGTCTCCTTGAATTCCATAAATCCTGAGCTTTGTGTCCAAACCCACTGCAGTTGTAACATCTCATGGTGTGACAATGAGCAGATATGTGTCCTACTTGATTACATCTCCAACATCTTAGGATTTTATGGTGCCTTCCAACATCTCTCCTTGCATAATGTTTTTAATCCAAATCTTTGTGACCATATTCATTACATGAGTAGTGACCATGAAAAACATTTTCATACCTTTGATTTGGTGTCAACCTTGAAGGGTGTCTCTCTTATGAATTTGCTTTGAGGTGTAAATGTGTCTTCTTGATGTATTCTTTGCTCTATTCTTCTGAAGGTTTCCTTGTTTTGTGTAGGTTCTTTACTTTCATCTTTTCTTCCAGTTTTTTAGAATGAAGGACTTAATTCATGTTTCTTAGAAGTGCCAACAACTTCCTTGTTGTCTCCAAGACCTGATTTATAATTTGAATATCTTTGGCTATCTAGGATTTCATCAAATATTGTTGAATTGTTCATGAATTTGATGTGAATTTTTTACTTCTCTACTTTCTTTATGAGATCAACAAATTCATCTTCCAACTTATGGCATGAATCTTCCTTTTCATTTACTTGATTCTTCAATAGTTCCTCTATCCTTTTGGCTTCTTCAATTTGGGTCTTCATATTGACATTAACTTCAATACTTTTTCTAAGCTCATCATCTAGCTTTTTATTTTCTTCTTCTTGAATGATTATTTCATTCTTTAGTCTTTTGATCTCCTCTTCTTTTTCTTCTAATTGAGTCTTTTTACTTTCTTCTTGTTCTTTGATCATTTGCTTTAGTTCCATGATATGCTTTGGATACTTTTCTAGGACTTCATTAATGCATTTTTCCAGATACTTAAAAGAAATTGAATAATGTCCTATTTCCATGCTAACATCTCCTAACTCATATAAAACTTTTTCTTTAAACTTCAACAACTCTCATTCTTCATCTACAAAATCTTATACTATATCTTCTTCTTCATTTGTAAGATAACATTCAACTTCACTATGAGTATTGAAATTAGAATATTTTGGAGAGTCTTTACCTTCATTTTCCTTGATGGAATCATCTTCTTTGTCTTGATATACCTTCTCTAGCTTCAACCATAGATCCTTGGCGGAAGTACATTGTCCCATGATTTATTTGAAACATCTTAAGAGTCCATTGAAAATGGTCTTGAGAGATAATGCATCATTCTTATTTTCTTCCTTGTGAGCTGCAAACTTTGACTTATTATTCAAGGGAACTGATCCACCAATAGCTACTTTCCAAACACCTTCTCCTTTTGTCTTCAAATACCCTTTCATTTATATTCTCCATGATGAATAATTTGTCTCATAAAAAATTGGAACTTCATCATCCATTTGTGTGTCCATGGGTCTCCTTCAAGATTGTAAGGATTATAATGAAGGCTTGCGCTGACACCAATTGTTGAACACACTGACCACACTGAGAGGGGGCGGGGGGGAGTGAATCCATGTGAGGGTTATTTTTACACTTCTTACAAAACTTTAGTTAGAAATCACCATTCACAACATCATTACTCATTACTTCCATTCACACTAATTTTCTTACATGTAAAAATATCTCAATGACATGTACATTAACAATAAAGAACTATGCACCATCACAATAAAGAACAAAAGGAACACCAGATATATGTATATGTTTCTTTTGTATTACAGAGTACAATCCTTGGAGTTTATCAACACTAACTGAAATGAGCACCAACTCAAAGAGAACACTAACTCTCATTGCAAGACCCAACCTGTAGATCTCAACACCAACTGAGAAGAGGAATCCAACCCTAAAGTACAAGACTCGGCTTGTAGATAGAAATAAATTTGTCAAATTGTACCAACAGTATATACCAACACAAGTGCATGACCTATGCACCACACAACCTGTCACATCAATCTCATCATCCAAATTAGATCTATTCACCAAGATCAATCACCACGACAACTCTCAACAATATCACCAATATAACCAACAAGATACCTCTAGAAATACACCATACTCTTCATAAACCAAATACCATAAGTTGTATCGATTATTTTGTCATGATTCTGCTACTGCGATTCTTCTACCACATTTTTTCTGCCACGATCTTTCTGCTGCACTTTTTCTGCTGTGATTGTTTTGCCACACTTTTTCTGCCGTGATTTTTTTTCCACACTTTGTTCGCCGCACTTTTTCTGCCGCAATTGTTTTTCCACACTTCTTCTACCGTGAATTTCATCTATCGATAACACCTTCCCAAATAACCTTTCATAAATGGATATTCAATATTCTCAAAGATCATACACGTAATAGACCCTTTCTCTCTTATTTATATGTCTCCAAGTATCTTATTTTAGGGGTTATCTTCTAACCAACTTACCCAACTTCCTTATTTTGGGGCTAACCCACCTCTAACCACTGTGTCCACTTACAACCACTTTATCCACAAATAGTAAACTTCTCCACTTATAGTTGCAACTAATTTATTTTTAATTGTTTTCTTGTTGCAACCACTTAACCCATGACTAACCACTTTGACTATTAAATCTTCTCATCATAACTACTTTACCATAATTACCAAACTCACAAATTCTTGTTGCAACTAATTTATTTTTATTTATTTTCTTAATTCAACACTTATACCCATGATTAAATCCTAGTTACCATCAATTTGACTAGTACACTTATTCTAGGAGATTCTAGAATAATTTGACTTATTTTACCTTCTAGAGGCTTCTAGATAACTCATGAGGGTTCTCCAAATTCACATGGCCATAACTCTCTAACCGTGAGGATTTATGTGACATTCCAAATATCACTAGAAACAACATGTCATATACTATCCATTTAGAATAGTTTCTCTTACAAATTCACTGATCTTCATTACCTTATTCCTCAATCAAACTTGGGTTGCCTAACCACACTATTGGGCTACTCAAGCACCTAACCATTTGGACTGCAAAAATCATCTTTTCAAGGGGACCACTTTGAGAACTTTATCCAAGAGTGTCTTCCTGTGAGGGCTTTCACCATAAGGGAACCACTTTGGAGTTTATCCATTTGGTTCTCCCTGTCAACCATGACATGAAATCAATGATACAAATCCCTTTAATATCAACACATCATTATGACACTACTTGAAATCAACCCTTTGAAAACAATTACATCAATGACCATATAACCAATAATCAATATATCAATCATACAAACACATCACTATGACAATACTTGACATCAACCCTTTGACATGAATCATTTGACATCAATGACAACATAGTACAACAAATGTGTCATAGAGGAATTCATAGCAACTAAAGTAGTTATTTAATCCTGCACTTATGAACCAAATTATCAGCTATAAAAAAATTCTTAGTTACTTATAAAATATTAGATTACAAGTATGAAACATGCAACTTAAGCATCATATTTCATCTTATTAAAAAGAGAAGCCACCCTAATGTGAATGTTATTTAGACAAAAATTTTAATTTATCTGCCGCATATTCGATTCATTCTTTAGTGGATTAATTTTTTAATCATTTAAAATTGTTGTCCTTTTTGAAAGCCATAGTATAAACATTTTACAAAATGATTATTTTCCAACGATATTTTCCAGGGACATTTTCCCGAAATCCAATGAGAAATTGTTAGATACATAGATTTAAGTGATTATGTTTTTGTAATCCAAGTGCCTCGGTGGTTTTTCAGCATGATGAATCCATTTATGCATTCAGAAATGGATTTTAAACAACAAAAAATAGTGATTTTGTGCAAATTTATATCATCAAATTCCTGTGAAAAATGTCATTTTGTAAAATAGTTAAACAATGCCTTTTTGAAATAGCATTAAGGAAGTTACATAGAAATTTGTGTATATTAAGAACGAAGGTGTAAAATTAATCCTAGTGGTAAATAATTTTTATTTTATATGTTTAGTAATCGTTGTGGCATATGAATTTTAGTGTATCATGAAAGAAAGTGGCGCCTCCTAGAATGGATGAGTAGAATTCCACTCATGGTAAACCAATGGCATCCATTAGACTGGATAACATGGAGGTGAACCATCGGGAATATAAATAGCTACACGTTAGCGCTCTGAGCCTCGAAAAATACATCTCTGGTGTCATTTGTTTCGAGGAGACAATTTACCAGTTCACCATCGATAGCAAGAAGATGGTAGATATCCTCGTGCAATAGGACATAGTCCCTATCGCCAAACTTGAAAAGCCTTACTCCACTTGTTTACACTTCCTATAAAAGAAATTATACAAATCATATTTGAAATTAACAATAGGATTAGATTGTTCAGGGTTTGGTTCCTTTCGCTGGCTCAAATGATGAATATAGTTCCACGGCCTAAACAATCTCGCATTGAGGTGCATATTCAACAGGGTGCTCACTTTGCCAAATGGTAAGTTACACTATTTTTTCATTTCTATTGGTTCATGTGTTGCTCAATGTTTGGCTTTTATCTCTAGGTTAACTACCTTAATTACTTGTGTTACTCAATATTGTTTGTATCAAGTGAAACACCTCATCAATGAGACGTTGTAATCAGGGTCTTAAACACTGTAATCAAAATTGATAAAGTGTTATAAGCAACGTTTATGAGTTTAAACATATCACCATTGGTGTTTCCATTGTTTTTCATTTGTTTAAGTGCTTCCTTAATTGGGCTCTACATGCATACTTTTGTGAGAATTTCCAATGAACCCTCTTCACTAGTTGTGAAAGAATCCGCATGGGGTCTCACCCACTGCGTGACAATTACTCGTAAAATATGCTCTTATCTTCATTTTCCTTGACATTCGTTTACCCTACCATGCCAAATTATATTTTTATATTTCCTTCTACCACGTTAGATGACATTTGGGCTAACAATACATCACCGCGAGACACCGACCTGATTTCCATAATGGTTCCAAAGCTCTTGTTGGATGGAGACCGCGACATTGAGAGGAATTTTGAGGTAGTGTTGAAGGTGTGGTCTGAGTTGTTCTTTTACCTAGTAGAGAACAACCTAATGCTCAAAGTAATTTTGTTAAGGCCAAAGAATGGTCACCCTGAGTGCCAAGTCCAAGGATAGGGCCACCCCAAGAACTATTTCTCAATATATCCTCAACCTTCTCCTAAGAAGAGTTTCATTGGTTTTTCCCGGTATCACGGTATGCCTTAAATAAATATATATAAATATTTTATATTATATCAAGTACCTTTTAAAATTCAATGTACAATGATGTTTTGGTTTTTGCATAGTTATTATTTGGTGGAAAATCTGATGTGGAGGCCATGTTGAACTTGAAGGTGATGATCCAGGCATCGAGCATGCCACGTATCATTCTCATACGCTCATGCACCACAAAACACATGCTTAAATACATGTTTTGGCAAGCCCAAAAACGCATGCCACGTATCATTCTCATACGCTCATGCACCACAAAACACATGCTTAAATACATGTTTTGGCAAGCCCAAAAACGTGGACGCAGACTAGAAGATGTTGTTGGTTTGGGGAAAGTCTAATTCTCTTTCACAGCTTGGAAAATACTCTATTGAAGGAAAGTTTTCATAGTCGGAGGAAATTTTCATGAAGGGCTACACTTACCAAGTATACTAGTCGTGTCGAGTGGAGTCTAGTCTAGTATGAGTGAAAAACATTGTTTTGATCTATTTGAGTTTTCTATAGTTAGGCATTTTATGCTATTTTGTAAGTTCACTATAATATGGACTTGTGAATTTACATAATTTATTATCATTTAACATAAACTCTTAAAAAATAAAATATTTATTTCCAAATTATTAAGATTTCCATTTCAAAAAAAATTAAATACTTTTTCATCAACACTTAGTTTGGTTTATGATTTTTTTTTAGTGGACATTTTACTTATTGGTCCTTGTCAAGGGACTATATGGATGAGTTCTACATTGGATGAGTATGAATTTGGGTTGAATTTTAAATATTTTCTCTTATGGTAAGGTTTTTTATAATCTTTTGTAATTTTCAAATAATAAAACTAAATGCATTTGTTTAGATTTACATTGGATGTATACTTAGAATTATTATTGTTGCACAAATCACAAAGTCTTGGAAAAATGCATTTTTCATTTAATAATATAGGTTTCTCATTTAATAAGTCTACAAGCCGCAAGCCACATAGTTGGAGGCACGTCCACCAAAGATTGTCGATTTTTCAGATGCTATAATTATTGCACAAACTTTACGCCATTTGATAGTATTGAAATATGATTAGCATTGATTCTGTATGTAATTGACTTACAAAAGATAATGTTGACATAATACTTGGTGCAAAATTCATAGTTTCAGCGTTTACTAGGAGTGCTATTAAACAACTTTTTCCTTGTTGCAAGGTGTTGTCCTTATCAACTCTCCAGCCAACCATGTTATAATTTCTATGGGATTGGATCCCATTGATGTAAAAAATTGTACCCTAATGTTTAGATGGTCTGTGTATTTTCCCTAATGTTTCCTCTTTTGTTGTTTTGTCACGTGAAAATGGCTATCATTCGTGATTCTTCGATTGCAAAGAAATTGTTTAGATAAATATCTGTTTCTATGGTTGAAAGTTTAGAGCGAAAACATTTGGAAATGTAATCTCATCCGAGGCATAGTGCCTAGTATTCAGAGTAGTTCCATTGGGAGAGCATGACTCGTTTGGCAGATTATTATTGTCTCAGTGGTAGAGGCAATGGTTTCATTTCCAACGAAGCCAGAGACAATACCTTGTTTTGATAATCTCAACACCTAGTAGTTTATTTACACATCAATACATAGATTTATTTTTATTCATTTGATTATTTCATCTTGTATCGTTTTTTATAAACTATGCTAGTTTTTGTTAGATTGACAACCAAATGTCTTATATTTTAAATTTTTTTATAATATTTTTTTCTACTCAAACTCTTAACTTTTAACATGGTATTAGATCTTAAGGTGTAAGTTTTTGTTAGCTTGACAACGATCTGTATTATATAGTTTGTTATAAATATTACGTTCTTTCCAAATTTTAAACATGTTATTAGAGCTTCAAGCGTAGATACCTAGGAAGTCTTGATTTATGTATAATAAATTTCCCTCGACCATCCTTGACCATGGTAGACCATGGAATCTAATTGAATATAGGTGGAGTGAATCGATGGTGTGGGTTTTAACTTATGTCAACTCAGAATGAAGTTGTAACTATTCTCCTAGAGCATCAAGTTATTGATATATCAACCAATTCAATCAGTTATTTTCCTTTCATATCCTATGAATCTATTTCTTGTCAAAAGCACAAACACCTTTATGTTGAATGCAAGAGGGATCAACCGATCAAAACTTTCGTAATATTTCTTAAAAAAATAAACACTAAGGTAATGTTAAAGTGTTTCGGTAGGGACTATGCTGCCATGCAACACTTGTTTTTCTTTTTAAATTCTTTAAGGATGAGAAGAAAACAAAACCCTATGCTAATATTTTTTCTTTTTCAAATAACAATGCCAAACAATACAAAGATAGAAAGAGACCTAACTAGCAAAAAAACTAGGTTTTTTCATTTTCTTTCTATCAAATAAAAACTAACAAAAGATGCTAAAAGAAAGTGCAATATATATGATTCATTTGGCCCCCAAATGCAAATCATTTCCCTTCAAAATGCAAGCTAAAAATAAGCCAAGAAAAATGGTAAACCAAGATGAAGATATTTTATGTGACTTAGAAGTTTTCAAAGATATTAAGAAGACTGAAATATACCCTCACAAACAAGCATGCACACACAAAATAAATATTTCTTCACTAGGAGAGATAAGGGAAGGGAGAAGGAGAAGACTTGAACTTTAAACCATTCGTTTGATGTCGATCCCTACTCCAGTTTCTTGAGGAGATCTATGTCTCTGTCGGAACCAGCCTGCAATAAAAAACCAATATAGTGTTGCAACAAGGTAGTTATAGATTCAAGAAGAATATATCAAGTGTATAAATCAAAGCATATATGAAAAATAAAAACATATAACATCGCAATGAACACAAAACAAGAGGGAAATAGATCTCTTCTATTGTTAACAATATATGAAAGTTGGTTACAACCTGGTTCAATTTCCTGCATTGCTTCGGAGCCAGCCTCTCGGGTTCCTCCAAAATTCCTTAGAGCATAAACTCAACAAATAGCTCTTCCTCACATAACCCAATAAGGATAGGAGCACACCATATGGCTATATAGGAGAGGAAGGAACACTGGAAAAGGAGTTTCTAGGTCAGGGGATGATACTCAGAGCATGAAAGGATTAGGGAAGCTTGCTAAATCTCAACAACATAACCTTGCATCATCAATTTTTTCTTTATCTTTTACCTAAATGGTTCTTTTATACCATCCAAAATAGGTTAGGGAGGTTGACATTTGTTTAGTACAGGATCATGGACGTTGGGAAACAAACCCAGTCGAAAAACTTGCCCAAAATTGTGGAAATATTTTATTTTTCATAATTGTTTAGGGCATCTGCAGGTTGTACACTAGAAAGTTCGTATTTCTGCATGTTGAATAAAGGAAACCCATAGATATATGAAAAATACAAGTTTTTAAATTAACTTGATGAGGAAATTTTGGGATTTTGCTTAGAAAGCTAGGGAAAAAGGTAAGGCCATGTCACAAATGCATAGGTGTGGCAATTTGTGCTATAATAGAGAGATAAAATGATTCAAATTTGTTTTGAGAACAAAATGAGGAAGAGATATAAAAATGAAATATACAAAGATATTGCAATAAATACATAAATACAATAATGCAATTTTTTTTATTAATGAGAGATTGTACAAAAACTGTAAAACCATAGAGTGAATGACTCGCTAGAATGGTGGCAACTTATCTCTAAGAAGAGATGTGATGGCTACACTCATTCACAGGAAGAAGATGATTTTTAAAATTAGGCTCTATAGGCCTTTTTAACATGAAGAAAATCCAAAACCCTAACCCTAGAAGATGAAACAACAAAATTCATGTGGGCCCCGATGGGGTATGTTGGTACGTCAACTTCCCAAGGGCGTAAATTTTTCATACAATCTTTGTTTGGGGTGCACGATAGCTCATTTGAAAGGTCTATCCAAGGAATACAATTTTTTTCATCACACTCTATCCAAGGAAATCCCAAAACACGTTGTTTAGGGCCTCAAAATGACCCCAGAAATTTAGGACCCAAAAAATATGCAGAAAAACTGCCAAGGTGGAAACCCTTATTTTAAGCTAGTGGAATATGTGGGTGGCCACCAATTTCCTCTTGGATCAATCCTGTACCCTTAAAAATAAATGACCTCCATTACGTGAAATCCATGGGGAAGCTTTTGTTGAATATGAACCTTGGTGAGCTGCTTGGCTTGCTGAAGAAATTGTCCTACCTAGCTTGTGGAAGAATGTTATGAACCTATTGTTGGAGGGGTTAGATGTGTTTAACCAATATAGTTGCATGATCTTCCTGAGTGTTGTAGGAATCTGTCGGTGAATATGGAACATGAAGAACAAGAAGGGATTTATCATAACTTGGAGACACCCTTGTAGGTGCAGTACGAATATCTTGGTGCTCTTATACAATCTTGTTGATATACTTATGTTGGAAAGAAGGGTCTTGGACCAAGGCTGAAGTGGTTGTAGTGTCCTTCTCTTTTGACTAGGTTTTGAAGAGGATAAACTTTTAGGTATGAGATATTACTTTGCAACACTGTTTTGTTGGTATAGTAGTCAGAACTACCTTTGGTATCCTGTGGGGATGACCCCTCAGAGTAACAATGATGCTATGGGTTCGAGACTCATAAACATCATGATGCCTTTGCATATATGGATGGCCTAACATAAAATTACATACTTCTAGTGGGGAAACATCACACAGTACCTCATCTTTAAAGGGATTGATTGTGTATGATAGGAGGCACTATTGGCTGACACAAATATCGCGTCCCTGGAAGAGCCATGCAATATTGTATGGATGCGAGTGTGGTGTTATTGGAAAATCCAACATCTTTACGACCTCTGCTGAGATGGGGTTCTTTTGGATTTTGCTATCAAAAATAAAATGCAGCAGGGTCCCCTTTACCCACATATGTGAATGGAAGAGGTGATCCCCATCCTCAGGATCCTCTGGCTCTTCTGGTTGGATTGTTGTGGTCGTGATAGTATCAGTGGGGTTTTCATCAATTATATGTATCCTTTTATTATTTTATGAATCAAAGTTTGAGTTGGGGCTCAACTCTGTTTCTTTGAGCTCTACCACTAATGACTGTTTCGAGCGACATTCATCGGTGTTGTGCCAAGGCATTTTGTTGAAGTTGCAACACCTCCTAGTGTCCTTCTTCCTCTTCACGTTTCTCTTCTTTTACTGTGTCTTGTAATGGTTCTATCGAGGTTGTTTTTTTTGTGAATTAGGGATTCCTTTACCATACTTTGGTTGCTGCGTATTTGTTGACCCAAAATACTGCTTGTTTTGCTGCTTAAATTTCTACTCAATTTTGATAACATCTTGATAAGCATCTCCCAGTGATAAAATGTCCATAAATTCCATTTCGGTTTGAATGTGCTTGTGTAGAGCCTCGTGGTATTTCATAACCAGATGATAATCAGAGTCTTTGATACCCAACTTGGTGCGCAAGGTATGCAAGTTATTTGTGAACTCTGACACTATTTTCTCCTACTTTTGATGCAGCATCGTGCATCTCATGTACTGGTCATCATAGTTTCCCATAGGGTAATATTGCTCCTTGACCACATCCATAAACAAATTGCAAGTGGGCTCGACCCCAAATATTCTATACTCCTCTATGAAATTTTTCTCCTAGTAAGTTTCCCACCAATGTTTGACATGGGGGAGAGCCTTAAGGAGTGCAAGGGTGATATTTTCTCTATCGAAAAAATTGTGAACAAAGAAATAACCTTCTAGAAAATTTAAGCATCTTTCCAAAGAATCTGCATTGATTTGACCTTCAAATACAGGAATATAAAAATTAACTTGTACCTTGAATGGGGTAGTGTCTCCAAAGAGATTTCTTGATGAAGACACGCCTATTATTGTCAACAATTGTTGAAGGATTTGGGAAAAAATCTCCAACATCGTGTTCCTCTTCTACAAGAAGGATTTCATGAGAAATGACTTGATGGGATCTTCTTCTCCCATGTCTCTCTTCTCTTCCTCCATGGGAGGATGCTTGGGTTGGCGAGAGAATTTTTCCTCAAGATAAACTAGCTCTTGACCCAAGTATCTATACCCTGATCTCATCTGGGACATGTACAAGAAACAAAAAGGAGTATCCTGCTCTGGTAACAATGATCCAGATTTATTTTGAGAACAAAATGAAGGTAGATATATAAAAATGAAATATAAAGAGATACTGGAATAAAAAAATAAATACAATAATGCACAATTTTTATTAATGAGAAACTGTCTAGAAACTAAAAAATTACAGAGTCAATGACTTGCTATAATGGTGCCAGCTTATCTCTGAAAAGAGATGTAATGGCTACTCTCATTCACAAGAAGATGATGATGTTTAAAATGAATCTCTAGAGGCCTTTTTAAAATGAAGAAACTGCAAAACCCTAACCTCGGAAGATGAAATGCCAAAAGTCATTTGGGCCTCGATGGGGTAAGTTGGTACGTCAACTTCCCAAGGGCATAACGTTTTCATACGATATTTGTTTGGGGTGCATGATAGCACGTTTGAAAGGTATATACAAGGAATACACATTTTTCCATCACACTTTGGATAAAACCTATATTGTGACTATGGAGAGCCCAAAAAATGACGTTTGGAGCCTCAAAATGGCCCCGGAAATTTAGGACTCGAAAATATGTAGAAAAATTGCAAAGGTGAAAAATCCTATTTTGAGATGGAATAGGTGGGTGGCCACCAATTTACACCAATATCATACCACAAACTCCCCACTAGATATATGTACATAGTGTTTTCAACCAGTGGAGTGTCCCTACCATCCTCAAGTCTCACCCCAAATAGGAAGGGTGTAGGGGAAGACTTGTAGTATGTCATGTGAAATATCTCCATGAGATATCAAGCATAATTATCTTGAGATATTGATTCCTGAAGAATCCTAACTAATATCAAGACTAAGGAAGTAATGGAGTGGACCCATGTCTGTCATAAAAAACATGTCATGTAGAATCCTCTTCACCGCAACAATCGATGAAGTTGAGTAACCATTAATCAAATGATTATCCACATAAAGAACTATAATCAAAATTGAATCAATAGTCCTAAGAATTTAGAAATTTCGATCATATTTTCATCTCACAAAATTATTGGACAACATGTAGGAGTCCATCTTCGCTTACAATACTCTCAACACCTACTTGAGGCCATAAAGTGAATTCTTGGGCGTGAAAACCAAATATGAATCCCATTTGAAACTATGTGGTTGCTCCATGTAAACATCCTTTGAGATATCTACATGAATAAATGCATTCTTCACATCCATTTGATGGAATTCCAATCCTATGGCTTTCGCAATAGGAAGGGCCAAATAAATGGAGTCCATCTTCTCTACTGGAGCGAATGTCTTATTGTAGTCTATGCCATGAACTTGTTGAAAACATTTGACAACCAACATTTTCTTTTATATACTAACCTTTCCATATCCATATGAAAATATTCCTTCCTAAAGGAAGCAAAACCAGATCCCAAGTGTGGTTCTCGAGGAGGGATTTGTACTCCTCCTACATGGTTGATTCCCAAAAGGGATTCCTTCCAGCCCCACCATAGTTCTATGAGTATGAATATTGATCCACTAATACACATAACAATACATAGACAACATGTGCTCAGTGGCTATGAGTACACAAGGGGAATCCTTGAACTCAGATCGAGTCCTCCTCAGATCCATTGGAACCTCAACAGGATCTTCTACATCTTAAAGAGTGGTCTATTCCCACTTGGGCCTCTGTTGTGGCTCATCATCTTCCTATACTGACTGTGCATCTGTATGTTTATAATTCTCTGACTTTGTATCAGAAATAAAATATGAGGTAGAGTCTGAATGTGTAGACTCATCATCTCTAACTGGAAGAAGGACAAAAGTACTTGCATGCAACTCATGTGGAGCATGCGAGAGATATTCCTCAAACTGAACACTAAGTTCAATGATGAGATGGTCTATAGAGGGATCAATGAGTCTATATCCCTTCACACCTTATGGGTATTGAACAAATATGCATGCAATACTTTGAGGATCGAGCGATTTCCTTTTTTTCATAGGGAATCTGAGCCCATTCACATGAGTCGAAGACACATAACTAGGTGACTTCTAGTTTGTTGTTTCTCCAAGTTTCGAAAGGAGTCCTATCCTTAACATATATGCGAGGGGATATATTATGAATATGATTGAAATAGTTAAGTGCCTCAACCCAAATCAAGGGAGGAAGTGATCTTGCATGTACCATGCAAGATGCCATCTCTTTGAAAGATCTATGTTTGCGCTCAGCAACGATGTTCTATTGCAGAGTATATGGTACTATGTGATGCAACTATATGCCATCCTCAAGACAAATATTTTTAACATCTATCTTTATGAACTCCCCCCCATTATCTGTACGAAGGGATTTTATCTTTCTCCCTAATTAAGTCTCAACAAGTTCTTTGAAATCTTCTAGATGCTCAAAGACCTCAGACTTCTTCCTGAGAAAAAATGCCCAAGTACAACATGAGTAATCATCAAAAAATGTCAACACGTACCTTGCCTTATTGATGGATGGATGTGGGAATGGACCCATGAGATCACTATGAATCAAATCTAATGTAGAAGAGGCCCTATGGTCTTTCCCCTTCTCGAACTTCTCTTAAGGGTGTTTTCCCAGGACATATCCTTCACAAACCCTTTTGGAAAAGTCGATATAAGGTAATATGGTGACCATCCATTTCTTGTTAAGTTTCTCCATGTACCTAAAGTTTAGGTGATGAAGAATCTTGGTGCATAGTCTACTACTATCATAAACATGTTTAAATAGTACATAGGAATCAGGTTCAATAAACTTAGAAAAAATTCTATAACCGAGATTGATGATTTACCCCCTAGACAACAATCCTAGAGTTGTCTTGCATGTCAAATATGGACATGGATTCTGCTATGAAATCCAATTTTTTTCCTAAGCCTGAGTGTGTAATTTGATACACCAAGAGCATATTCACAGAAACTTGAGGAACATGGAGAACATTCTAAAAAATTCTATGATCTAGTGTTACTCTCCCTTCTCTGGTGACCTCAATTGGAGAGTCATCCCTCATGAGGATATGACGACCATTACATGCAGTCAAAGAAGATAAGATATCATATCTGACATCCATATGGTGGGATGTGTCTGAATCCACAATAAAAGCATCAGGTGAAGATTGAACAACAACTAATACATGATGATTACTTTTGGGAGCATGATCTGTTGGCTTCCTCTTGGCACCCTCAGGAATTTGATCCTGTGGCCTCTGATATCATCTTGTTTTCCAAATAGTCCTTCCATGGTGGTCTAGATCTCGTTTGGCATTTTGCAAGAAGATACATGAAAAAACAACTCAAGGGATATGTGCATGCATAGGGCTCTGTAACCCTCATCCATTCTAATTAGGTATTTGGATTTTTCAATGGATAATGTGGGTTATTTTTCCATGTCCATGGTTAAATTTTACAATCCTTTATCTCAGAGCCAAATATCCATCTTTTTGTTCCGTTCAAACTAGTTGTACGGTGTTAGCATGACAAACGACAAAGATTCCATTCTTTTCACGTTCTTCAATCTTTGGTATTGACAAATTAGAAATGTTGGTGCACCTTCTTCCTAGCAACCTGCCGGATGTGATACCATGTAGAATGTGGTGAGTAACTACAAAAGATATATAGCTAGCAGAAAAACAAACACAAATTGCAAAAGTTAGAATATGAGAGAAAAATTAGAGAGAAAACAATAGAATTGTATTAACCAAATGAATGAATGATAATTTAAACATGATATACTCTGTATAGCTGAACTGTTTCAAACTAGAAGAGAACCCAATGCACCATAGAACTGGCCTAGAGAGATCTTAATTGTCACCTAGTCATAGTTAACTAGTTATGTGGTCTTCACTTAATTGAGTACTGCTTGTGGAAGTGAGTTAAGCACATGCAATTGTTGGTGATAAAAAGAAGATTGCCATGCATGAGTGACTTCCACTAGTCTAACTAAGTGTAACTCTAAGAGAATATTCTCCTAGAATGTAGGATAGGTTAGTAAAAAATAAGAGACCCTAAAAAATGACTAATAAACATAGGAAAATAAGGAAAAAATTTCCTAAATGTGTAATATCTCCAACAACATTATAGTGGAAACATAGCTCCAATATATAAAATAATATTATTAAAAGAAATAAAAATATTAAAAAAATATATATTATTATTATAATTTTGTATATTGATACATCTTTCTATAAATATTGATACATATTTATTTACTTATTATAAATAAATATGCTTGCTTCAATATTTATAGAAAGATGTATCAATATATAAAATTATAATAATAATATTTATTTCATTTAATATATTTTTTTCAAATTTAATTAAAATTAAAAAAAAAATCTAAAAATAAAATAAAATTGTATTTACATTTTATTAAAAAAAATAATTTATCTTTTTATTAAACTGCTTTATAATTATAAAATTTATTTGTATTTATATTTATATTTATATAAATAGAATCAATTTTCAAATTTATTACATTCGTAGATGGTAATGTATAACTTAATATTTTATATTATTAACTTATAATAATTATAAAATTAATTTAGTTTTAATTTACAGTATTATTAACTTACTTATAATAATTATAAAATTAATTTGAATATAGATATATGTAAATTAAGTAGAATCATTGTACATGCTAATGTATAATCTAATATTTTATTATTAACATTTATTTAATATAACCATGGAAAAAGATATCTCGAAAGCATTTAAACCTTAGTTTTTTACCATCAGGTAAAAAACTGATACACCGAGTGCAAGGTTTAAAGTTCTAAACATATACACAAGTGCAAGTGCAAGGTTTAAAGTTTTAAACGTGGATATTAGAAATATTAGTAGGTGATAATAAATAATGATATGGGATATGTGTTGCATTATTTTGGACGATAAAGGGAAATGGATTTGATAAAGGTGGTTTACCATCAAGTAAAAAATTGATACACAAGTGCAAGGTTTAAAGTTCTAAACATATACACAAGTGCAAGTGTAAGGTTTAAAGTTTTAAACGTGGATATTAGAAGTATTAGTAGGTGATAATACATAATGATATGGGATATGTGTTGTATTATTTTGGACGATAAAGGGAAATGAATTTGATAAAGGTGGTTTATGGAGAATTTTTTTATTTTTTAAAAATTGATTGTGATATTTATTCATTAAATTATATTTTTATTTATTTTTCATAATTGTATTTTAATTTATTTTTATTTTTATATAATAAATAAAAATAATGCATTATATTTGGTTTTAGTGTAAGTTAATCATCATCATGAAAAAGTGATAATAATTTAGTAATAATTAAAGAAGTGAAATAGATATAAAATTATATAAAATTTTAAGTGAAAAAAGATTTAGATTGAAATTATATTTAATTTAAAATTTTAAATTTATATAAATCTATTTTTTAATCTTAAATCTAATAATTATAAAAAATAAATTACAAAAATTTTAACTTAGAAAATAATTATTTTATTATAAAATAATTATTATTAATATTTAATGATAATTTTTTTTCCATTTAATATACAATAAATTTAAAACGATACAACTACCTAAATTAAAAATATATTTAACTTCTTTCCATTTAATAAATTAATATATACAAATTCATTTGTATTTCCAAATTGTATACATCCAAATGTTAAAAAGAGTTTTAAAAGCTACTTAGTCACTTTATTCATAAAGCAGTTTTAAAATTGTAAAAATAAGGTGAATATATTATAAATATTAGATGGAGGAATGTGGGATACATAAAATGTATAAATGTTCTATGAGGTGTCTAAAAAAATAGAACATAAAGAATATCTAATAAAAATTATAAATTTTTTTTATTGAAAAAATTAATAAAGTTTAACATATTATTTTTGACAAATATTTTTCAATATCTAAAAAAAAATGAAATATTTTTTAATACCTAATAAACACACATCATATTATAAACTTATTAAATAAATACCCCTACTTTATACCATAAAATTAATAAAATATACAATAATCGAATATACCACATTCTTTAACCAAAAAAGGGAATTGTTTGCAAGGATAGTAATTGTATTTTTCCCATATCTTTTTATTGAATTACAATAGGAGTAGATAAACAAAATTAGCCAAGCAGGCTTTGCAATTACAATATACTGAGTATTTAAAATATAAGGTCAATACGATTAGCTTCGGTTTGAATGTGCGATTTATCCAGGCTCAATTATCAATGTATTTCGTTCGTTTTCTAATCCAAATAAAGGTTATCCTCTCTCCCACCTTATCAGAGATTTGTATACTCTTACAGTTTAACAGAGATTTGTACTCTAACTGTCACCTTGGCAGATATTTATACATTATTTAATTTGTACGCATTTACTACCATCTTATCAGTTTACAAGATATTTTTACATTATTTGATTTGGACACTTTTACTCCCACCTTATCAGTTTATAAGATATTTATACATTATTTGATATTTAGACTCTTACTCTCACTTTATTAGATATTTAAACATTACTTAACATTGGCTTACAAGATATTTATACATTATTTGATATTTAGATTCTTATTCTCACTTTATTAGATATTTAAACATTACTTAACATTGGCGTTGGTTAGTTGGTTAATCGTTCTATGTTTTGGGTTCTTTTATTTAATTTGGTAATATAAATTTGGACAAAATCGTTATTTTCTGTTGTTTAATTTGTATTTCTGAATGCATAAATGGATTTGAAAAACCTCTCGCACTTGGATTATACAAACTTAACCACTCAAATCGATATTTAGACTCTTACTCTCACTTTATTAGATATTTAAACATTACTTAACATTGGCTTACAAGATATTTATACATTATTTGATATTTAGATTCTTACTCTCACTTTATTAGATATTTAAACATTACTTAACATTGGCGTTGGTTAGTTGGTTAAACTTTCTATGTTTTGGGTTCTTTTATTTAATTTGGTAATATAAATTTGGACAAAATCGTTATTTTCTGTTGTTTAATTTGTATTTCTGAATGCATAAATGGATTTGAAAAACTTCTCGCACTTGGATTATACAAACTTAACCACTCAAATCTGCAGATCCAACCATTCATCACCAGATTTAGGACAAAATCAAACAATAAAAATTACCAAAAAAACCTCCAAAAATTAAAACATTTAGACTAGTACGTTAAAATTACTACACAAATTACAAAACACAAAACACTTTTTTAGATTACAATTACTTGATTTGTCATTTTATCCCACTTTATCAGATATTTACACATTATTCGAGATTCGGTACAAAAATTACAAAATATTTTTTTAGATACTCAATTTGCTGTACTCAATATATAGAAATCTGCGTTTCTCCAATATTTTTCGAAAATCAACTACATAAGTTAACTATTAGGTCTTCGCAGAAGTCCTCAAAAGGGCACTGCGGGTTTGCATGATTAGGTTTGAATAGTGTTCGTTAATGACAGTCTAATATTGTGGAGTGTTGTTTTTCCCCAGATTTTCTCCATCCTATCCTTCAAAGTCCTCTATAATTCTATTACAGCTGAACAACTCAACAACCGAAGCCTCTGCTCGAAATTCCTGCAAACATTTTTTTGCATGTCCTGGAGCAACTGCAGCCATTTCCGACTGAACGCCCCTCTGCGCTCTTCTTTAAAATCATCTCATACAGCATCATAGAGCAGAATGCATATATCAGGAGCATTATAAAAATTGAATTACATATACGTTAGCAAATTCTCATTACTGAGCCGGTAGACTACATAACCCAACTCGTTCTCAGCAAAGGAGTACAGAAGAGGTCTCGAATCTTTGCCCAACAATATTCCCTCGGCTTCCGCCGAACAACGCCATTCGTTACAGAAATTGTTCTTAACTGCCTGCAAGTCGAGATTCCTCACGCCGGCATGATCTTTTCGGTTGAAGAGACTCAGAATGTGCTCGAACAGGACCTTGTTGCAGGGAATCACTAGGCGGTCTTGCCGGGCGTGACCGAACTCCTCCTCGGCCTGTTCCAGCAGTAACCTAAACACCGGGTGGTTCAAATACGCTGCCCGGATCACAAACCGCTCACAATACTGTCGCCCAACGTACACCGCCATGTGTCCGGGCGGCACGTCCGGCGGCACGGCCGACACCGACCAGCGAGGCCGGTTGTTATAATTCTTCCCCGCGACGACGTCGAAATGGGCGTCGTCGGAAACATAGGAATCTAGACACGACCGCGAGAAAAGCAACTTGCAGCACAGAACCTGCGCGGCCTTTCGGACCCTAATCAGATTCCGCAATTTTCTCACGATTTGCTGCATTTTCACGAGTTGTCGGAGCGTAAGCCCGTTCATGAGGAATCACGATTATAATACAAACTCACTCAAGAAACCTTACTCAAAAGGTCTAGGTTACTTTCAGGAAGCCAGGAAGACGAGCTCCTAACGGGGCAAAAACGAACAGAGTCTTTTGCACCGGGTATATATTCAGCGAATATATCCTACCGATTGATAAAATTATAGAGTCGATCGGTCGGATAATGCGATACAGAATAAGACTAGATTTATAGGCTTTTACCATTGAAATTGCGTTGAATACCGTGTCTGTAGGGCGCTATTTAAAGACTCTGGATCTCCTCACACAGTTCGATGGTCGGTACTGACAGACAGGTTATCCTTTGTTGTAAATACTATGTGCGGGTTCTTTCCAATGGCTGAATTACATTGCGCGGATTTGTCCCCCACTGTCACCATGTGAAAGTCACGTAAAAGTATACGAACGGTACGTAGACGGTAACATAATGCAAACGGTTTTGGGATTTTTCAGGAGTGTTTGTCGATGGTAGCTATTGCTAACATGTGAACTTCCAAAAAGTTTCTCCTTTTCAATTTAATTACTTACTTTTCAAGGGTGGATATCAGGATAAATGGTAAACCGTCCTAGGAAAAAGGCGGTATTTTACTGGAAGAAGGGTTGAAATGCATCTGTCATTTTTCCTGGTTTTGCCAGGCGTACTTAATGAAAGAGACCCATGTGCACTTGTCCTTCCGCTTTTATCTTAGAGTGGGGAAATTGGAGTGTTCATACTTCTCAAAGCTTATCAATCCCTGGTTTTCGAGATCAATTGGAGTCTTCGTACCCCTCAAAGCTTACCGATCCCTGGTTTTCGATCTCGAAATGTTCGCCGAGACATGATGCCCAGTGATGATGTTTACATGTATTCCTTCGTATGGGAAGGTTCATTGTGACGAGAGTCATCAGATTTTGATTTATTAAGTTGAAAGGCCTACACCTATGGGTTACATTTAATGATTTTTTAATTTTAAATATTAATTTTATGGTCAACAATTAAAGATGTCGGTATATTCTTAATCATCCTTCCAAATTAATGAATGAGATTTAATGTTCATAATTTCCTTATATAAATTAACATGTTTACTTTTTCACATTTACCTAATCATATTAAGAAATTACTATAAAACCATATAATTACCAAGTTAAAATGATTGACAAAAATTAATATCTATGTAACATTTTATTACCACGTTTTAATGATTAATTAAACGTATAACTGCTGGGATGGGATGTGAACCTTGGCCACGTTTGGCCTCCGTTCAATTTATGGATCGATATGTTTCTGGCGTTCGAGTTTAAAGTCGTCTTTAGTTAATGCTGATCGATATTTTTCTGGTGTTTCAGTTTAAAGCCGTCTTTAGGTAATGCGAATCGATATTTTTCTGGATTGAGTTCAATTTATGGATCGATATTTTTCTGGCGTTGCAGTTACAACCATCATTATATTTTGTATTGGGTGACATCAGGCTTCAATCATGTTTGTATTAACTTATCCATTCTACATTGGCGTAAGAACGCGCAAGGGGGAGGTGGGTCTTCAAAATTAGGTAGCCCACACAACAGTCAAGGATCCGGCTTGGCTATTGATTCAACCCCATAAATTGCAGCTTCACACATGATGTCGCAGCTTTCGCTTTGAGAGGCCACTCTGTTATTCTGAATTTTCTCGACTTCTTTTAATTCCTCCCTACTACGTTTCGCTCAAAGACATCAAAGCTGCCACAGCAGCAAAATTTAATTATGAACTCACCAGATCCGAAATCAGGCTGACACGGTCAACGTACGCATCTATCAGAACGCAATCGATAAATCTTGTCGATCACAGCCAATAACGGGATGTGTTGGTGGATATATATCTTCTGCACAATTAAGGTCGGAGCAGTCTGTCAAAGCACTAACAGGGCCTTTAAATCACGGGCTGCAGATTGTAATTTTTTCATATTTATATTTTTACTGTGATTGTCCAGATAACTGTGATTGTTTTTTCTAACTATTTGTTATGCCAGCATAATAAATGTGGTTGGGTTTTATTGGGTTAATATTAAGTTTGTGTAACAATGATATTATTATATTGTTGCTTGAGCCCATGTAAACCGTATAATACGTTGGAGCTCATCTTAAAATTAGTAAACAACTAGTCTTGGACCTCATTGGCACGTTTACTTAGTTGCATATTAGTAGTCAATTAATAAGTTGTTCATTTTAAAATTTTAATTAAGATTTCTGTTAAAATTAGAGTTTGTTTGTTTATAAATTTAATATATTAATTAAGATTTGTTTGTAAATAAAATAGGTAAAAAAAAGAATTAGGGTTTATTTGCAGATGAAATATTCCTTTTAACGTTCATCAGCCACAACCACAATTATGTGGTTGTGCTAGTTATTCTCTTGTTAATTTAAATTCGACGATGTGTATCCATTTTCATGAAATGTTCAATGTTGTGTAGTAGGGTATCGCTATTATATTTGTTGGTCATATATATGGAGTTGATGTATGATAACTATGAATATGATTGTTGGGTAGGCAGTGAAGGAGATAAGGAGCAATTACATGAGCAGTTGATCTTGCCATTTTCTTCACAAACTGTTGAGCCACAGATACACGAATGTAGAAAGCCCACATCTACTATTCTTGAACCAATGTCTGCCTCAAATATTCAACAAAGACTGGAAAATGATGTGAACCATGAAGAAAAAAGAATACATAAACTTCTCATGCACATTGGAAAACAGAAAGAAGAATTGGCAGATTTCAAATATTGGAAATTTTCTTATACTTAAGCAAAGGGGCTGAATTGATTAGTGTAGGAAAATGTATATAAATAAGCTTGTTCCGAGCATTATTTTGCAGTGTGGTTTTCAGATCAGTTTGCAGTTGATATGTAAATTAATTATGACTCCATATCCTAATGGAGGCACTGGCCCAAAGTCAATTTATGGGCAGTTTTGGATGACAAGGTATTGTTTTTGAACAAGCACAGATATAGGGTTCAGAGTTGATAGAGAAAACTTGAAAATACAACTAGATGAAGTCACGTGGTTTATTGTTCTTGGGACTTTGCAGGAAAGCACATTGCCAAAATTTCAATTAGGTGCTTCATTTTGTGCCAAAATCCCCCAAATTTCTCATCATGTCAAAGCATGATGTTATTACTGAAATCGAGTTTGTCAAATCTTGAGTTTCTCAACAAAATTGAGCAAACTTTGCCAAATATTTCAACACATAAAAAATCCAGTTGGTGACTCTCTATAACTCTTTCTAGGCTTGTGAAGTTTTGTTAGAAATAAACTTCTTCGTAATTCCCTCGTGTAAGCTCTATTCTTGTTCAAATAAAATAAAACTAGCAACAACCACTTTATAAAAGTGTTTGATATACATGCCTCATTTATCCACCATTTCAAACTAATGGCATCGATAGGCTTATATCAACCACTTTTATAAAGTGGTTGTTACTAGTTGACGACTTACATACATGGTGGAAGAATAATAAATCATTAATAAATTAAAATATATAATTAATGATTTAATGTATAAATTAAAATAATAATGTACAAAAATATTAATATAATAATTAATTGAAAAATAATGTTTTAATGATTTATTAATATCTTAATTAATATTATTTTATTAATTTATTAATTAATAATACTTTATTAATGTGTTATTAATATATTAATTTAGTAATAATATAATATTACATTATTAGTAAAATATTACTTTATTAATAGATTTATACATTATTAAATTATTAATAAGTTAATAATTAATTAATACATTAATATAATGTTTAAATTAAAGTATTAATAGATTAATATATATTGTAATGTATTAATCTAAGTAATAGAAGACATTAATTAATGTTAGTAATTAATTAATGTTTTTACTAATAGAATATATTAATTAAACATTAGTACATTATTAAAGTAGTAATATATTAATAATGTATTATAATAATACATAAATAAAACATTTATACATTAAAAATAATCAGAATATTCAAAAGTACATTAAAATATTAAATTATATTATATTAAAGTATTAATACATTAATAAAATATTTAAACAATAATAAAGTAAATACATCAATTTTTTATTATTATATGGGCAAATTAGTAGAATGTATTACCTCATTATTATAATGTTTAAATATATTATAATTATTAAATAATATATTATTAAAATATTATTAAAGTATTCATATGTTAATAAAATATTATTAGTTAATATATTAATAAAACACTAAAAGGTATTTAAGTTATAATAGTACATTAGTATATTGAAGTAATAAAGTAAAAATACATTAATAATACATTATTACATAAATTAATAGTTCAACGTGATAGCCTATGCTTGCCCAAGAGTATGATTAACTCTGGTAAACCATGACTTCATGGTTTACCATGATTGTGACTATGGTTAACCATTAGATTGGTTGACTATGGTTGACTCTAATCATGGTTGTTATAGTAGACTATGCTTGATCATGGTCATAGTTCAGTGGAATTGATGATGACCATGACAATAAGTATGGATGATCATGAATAGGGTTGACCATGACCATAACCATGACTATGATTAACCAAAAATAACTATATATATATAAATATATATAGTCACAATGTGACATAGGAAGATATTTCTCACGGTGGAAGAATAATAAATCATTAGTAAATTAAAATACATAATTAATGATTTGTTGTATAAATTAAAATAATAATGTGAAAAAATATTAATATAATAAATAATTGAAAGATAATGTTTTAATCAAATATTAATGTATTAATTAATAATACATTATTAATATATTTAGTTAGTAATAATATATTATCACTTTGGTTGTAAGATCAAAATTATCTATCTGTTTTGCCCAGTGTGAAAAAAAAATAAGCATTGCTAAGATAAGAACAAATTCTCATGATCTTCATAGTGAAACTGGGCCTTGGTCAATTCTTAAAACGCCATGAGATGAAAGAATGTGTCACCTTTGTGACACTAAGAAGGTTGAAGATGAAAAGCACTTTCTCTTAGATTGTCCACCCTATACCCATATTAGATCTCATTTTCAAAATGTTGATCACACTACCAACCTTCCTAACCTCTTAACTCAACAAAAGTATGGTGATCAGGGAAAGCTTCTCTTTATGCTTTCTTTATGCTTTTCGAGCACAGAAATAAAATTCTAAAGAATCACGTGTAATCACTTACCCTTTTAAGATTCGATAGACCAATGAGGTCTTAGTGGACATTAATCATCATCATCATCATCATCATATTACTTTATTAATATATTTATACATTATTAAATTATTAATACTTTAATAATTGATTAATATATTAATATTTATATTAAAATATTAATAAATTAATATATATTATAATGTATTAATGTAACTAATAAAACACATTAAATAATATTAAATTAATTAATGTTACTAATAATATTAATTAAACATTAATACATTATCAATATATTAGTAATGTATTATAGTAATACATTAATAAAACATTCATACATTTAAAAATAATCAAAGTATTCAAAAATACATTAAAGTATTAAATTGTATTACAGTAAAGTACTAATATATTAATAAAATATTGAAACAATAATAAAGTAATGATACATAAATTTTGTATTATTGCATAGGTAAATTAGTATAATGTATTACCTCGTTATTATAATGTTTAAGTATTATTATAATTAATATATGTATAAATTATTAAATAATGTATTATTAAATAATATATTAATAAAATATGATTAAAGTATTAATATCTTAATAAAATATTATTAACATGGGGAGATATTTCGTTGCATTGTGGCAATCAGAAATGTTTATGATATTGAGATGTTCATCACAATGCAATAATAAGAAATGTTCGTTACATTGTGACGTTTGAGAAATGTTCATCACAATGAGACGTTTGGGAAATGTTCGTGACATTGCAACGTTTGCAAAATGTTCGTGGCATTGCAACGTTTGGGAATTCGTTGTCACAATGTGACATAGGAGATATTTCGTTGTGTTGTGACAACCAGAAATGTTTATGACATTGAGATGTTCATCACAATTCAACAATAGGAAATGTTCATCACATTGTGACGTTTGGGAAATGTTCGTCACAATGAGACATTGCTCCATTGGAAAATGTTGGTCACGATGAAAGATTGGAAAATGTTTTTCACAATGAGATGCTCGAAAATGTTTTTCACATTGTGATGTTGAGAAATGTTTGTCACAATGCGACATTGGAAAATGTTTGTCCCATTGCAACATTAGGAAATGTTCTTCACAATACAAATTTTGGAAATGTTCATCACATTGCAACATTGGGAAATATTCATCAAAACGCGACGTTGGAATTTTTTTATCATAATGTGATGCCGAGAAACACATGACACATTGTAGAATCATCTTTTTATTTTTCAATGTTAGGAAATGGTCGTCACAATGCGACGTTGGGAAAATTTCATCACATTGCGACAATGGCAAATGTTCATCACATCGCGATGTTTGGAAATGTTCTTCAGAATGTAATGTCTGGAATAATCTTTTACTTTGTAGACAATGATTTATACATGTCATAATGACATTGATAGAAAATCATCTTCAACTTTGTTGATAATGAATTATACTTGTCATAAAAACATGGATAAAAAATAATTAAATAATTTATACATGTAGTAAAGATATTAATAACAAATCTACTTGATATATATGTTGCAGATGATGATTTATATTTTTTCTACAAACATTGATAGAAAATCAACTTTAAATTTGCACATGATGATTTATTCTTGTTATAAGGAAATTTAACTAAATCACATATGCATC
>ML778098.1:1750845-1788433 GCA_009831015.1 Picea engelmannii | reverse complement strand
CTGTTAGTTCATTTTTGGGTCGCATTAAAGAGGTGAAAGACAAGCTAGTAAATATAGGAGAAACTGTTTCCAACACTGATCTAGTGACTATTACCTTAAATGGTATGCTAGAAGATTATCATATGTTCATAACAGGTCTTGCAGCAAGGGAGAAACCTCCTACGTTTGAAGAATTGACAGGTATTTTGCTGGAAGAGGAAGAGAGGCGCGGGAATCTGAAGCCTCAGAGTAAAGATTTGGCATTGTGGTCAAATAATAGATCTGTGAGAGGGAGATCAGGAGTAAGAGGCAGAGGAGGCAGTTCATGGCAGAGAGGTGGTTCACGGCAGAGAGGTAGTTCATCGCAGAGAAGACAATCTCCAAATCAAGGTATGCAATCTGATAGGAATGAGTGAAAGAGTTGCTTTTATTGTGGTCGACCTGGACATATGGTTAAAGACTGTCATAAGAAGAAAAGTGATGAGGCTAGGAATAAACCTAGAATACATTCAGGTCATTATGCAGAAAAATCTTCAAATCAAGATCACAGATTATTTATTGCTAGTGATGATATTGATGAACCCCCGAATTTTGACTCACGGGATCTTAGGCTGTTTGTGTCTAACGCTGCTTTATCTGCTGAAATGGATGATTCTGATGCCTGGTTTGTGGATTCTGGAGCATCAATACATATGACTTGTAATAAAAATTGGTATGCTAATTTTAAAGAAACACAGAATGGTGCCAGCATATATCTTGGAGATGGCCGTGCTCATCAGATCAAGGGATATGGAGACATTCCTGTGACATTGCCGAATGGTACTATTCGTCACATTCGCAATGTGTTGTATGTGCCAGGAATAAAGAAAAATTTGATCTCTGTGTCCACCATTACAGATCAGAACTTGAAGGTTGAATTCTTCAAGAATTATTGCATAGTGAAGGATCTGGCAGACCACTTCCGAACTGTTGCAAGGGGTGTTAGAGTAGGAGGTCTATACAAACTTGATGTTACCAGCAAAGCACATCATGCACTGACTTCTGCCACTATGCCAACAGAGATTCTTTGGCATCAAAGGTATGGATACATCAATCATCCTGATTTATTGTTATTACAAAAAAAGAATATGGTTGAAAGACTTCCCATGTTAAAGAATGAGAAAGTTGCTTGTGATAGATGTGCATTAGGAAAGATGCACAGAGATGAATTCCCCTCTAATCCTGATAAGAAAAAGAGGGATGTGTTAGATCTTGTGCATACTGATGTTTGTGGGCCTATGCAGACTAGGTCTTTAGGAGGTGCATTTTACTTTTTTTTATTTATTGATGATTGCACGAGATACACATGGGTTTACTTCCTTAGACGGAAAAGTGATTTTTTTGAGTACTTTAAGGAGTTCAGAACCATGGTGGAAAAGTAGACAGGAAAATCCATCAAAATCCTCCGTTCAGATCAAGGGGAAGAGTATAAATCAGGGGACTTCAACAAATATTGCAAAGATAATGGAATAGTACAATAGTTTATAGTACCTCACACTCCACAACAAAATGGAGTCGCTGAAAGGAAAAACATAACTCTGGTAGAGTGTGCACACAGTATGATCAAAGGTAAGAATCTCTCAAATGCATTTTGGGCTGAAGCCATAAATACTGCAGTTTGTTTAAAGAATAGAAGTCCAACAAGGTGTCTTGATAATGTTACTCCTTTCTAAGCCTTGTATGGTTCCAAACCTGCAGTTAATAATTTTAAAGTATTTGGGTGTAAGGCTTTTGCACATATTCCAAAGGAGAATAAGAGGAAATTGGATGCTAAAGACACTAAATGTATTTTCATTGGGTATTGTTATGAATTTAAAGCATACAAATTGTTTGATCCAGCTACTCACAAAGTATTTGCAAGTAGAGATGTACTTTTCCATGAGCAGGAAGCAAAAAATCATGACGACAACAGTCATGAGGAATGGCAGAGTTCTTGATGAAGGAGTTAAAGAAGAGCAGCAACAACAGCTGCCCACACAACAACATCCATCCCCGCAGCGACAGCAACAACAGCAACAAGAAGGACTCAGTGATATGGATATTTCCAGCAGTCACAGTTCACCTACAGGTGAAGACAGATCTTCACAAAGTGGGGAGGAAGATAATCAGTTGAGAAGATATTCAAGACAGATTCGGCTTCCTGAGAGGTATAAATACTATGCCCTAATGAGTAGAGTTTCAAATTTTATAGAACCCATGAATTTTGATGAAGCTAATGAACATGATGAATGGCGAAATGCAATGGAGGAAGAATATGAATCTATAATGAAAAAAAATACTTGGGAATTGACTGAATTGCCTAAACATAAGAAGCCCATTGGATGCAAATGGATATATAAACCCAAGTTTAAATCAGATGGTAGTATAGATAAGTATAAGGCTGGACTGGTTGCAAAGGGGTATTCGCAAACAGAAGGTATTGATTATGAGGAAACATTTGCACTAGTAGCTAAATTGAATACTATCATAATATTAATCGCTTTAGCTACAAAGTATCATTGGAAGTTGCATCAGTTAGATGTTAAATCTACATTTTTGAATGGTGAGTTAAAGGAAGAGGTTTACCTTACTCAACCTGAAGGGTTTGTTTAAAAGGGGCAAGAACGCTTAGTGTGTAAGTTAAAGAAAGCGTTGTATGGACTAAAATAGGCACCTAGATCATAGTATGAGAAGACAGACTCTTTTTTTCTTCAATGGGGTTTTATGCGGAGCAAAAGTGATCCAAATCTGTATACCAAATTTGATGAATAGGGGTATATAGTATTGATTTCATTATATGTTGATGATTTAATAATTACAGGAAATGCAGAGAAGTTAATTGATGAAATCAAGGAGCAATTATCAAAGGTATTTGAAATGAAACATCTTGGTGAGTTACATTACTGCCTAGGTCTGGAAGTTTGGAGAAATGTAGGCCAAACTTTTGTTTGTCAGAGTAAGTATGTCATAGAAATACTTAAGAGATTTAAAATGGATCAGTGTAAGTCTTCTATTGTTCCCATGCAATAGAATGTGAAACTTTCTTGTGATGATGGTTCAAAGGAGGTGAATGGCACTGTGTATAGACAAATGGTGGGTAGTCTGAATTATCTCACCATAACCAGACCTGATATTTCATATTTTGTGAGTGTGTTAAGTCAGTTCATGACGAAACCTTATGAAATCCATTGGAATGCAGCAAAGGCAGTACTCAGGTATCTAAAAGGTACACTTAATTATGGTATTAAGTATACTGATGCATCTGATGTTGAGTTGATAGGTTATTCAGATTCTGATTGGGCTGGCAATCTGGATGATTGAAGATCAACCACTGGATATGCGTTCAGCATTGGAGCCGGGGTTGTTTCATGGAGCAGTAAAAAACAACCTACTGTATCTTTGTCTTCTACCGAAGCACAATATAAATCCTTGTGTGCAACAACTTGTGAAGTTGTTTGGTTAAGAAGACTTCTTCAAGATGTTGGAGAAGAACAAAAGGAATCTACGATGATCAGATGTGATAATCAAAGTTCAATCAATATTGCGAAGAATCCGATTTTTCATGCAACGACAAAGCATGTTGAAGCTCAGTATCATATTGTTCGAGAAAAGTTGTAGTCAAATGAAATAACTCTTATGTATTGTAATACTAGTGAAAATGTTGCTCATATTTTCACTAAGCCTCTTGGAAAGATTAAGTTTGAACTATTTAGGGAGATGTTAGGTGTAGAAGTCAATCCATTCTCCATTAAGGGGGAGACTTGGAAATAATGGAGAAAGCGCCAGTTGTAAGCGCCAGTTATAAGCACCAGTTATAAGCTTCAGTTGTGAGAGTCAGTTGTAGGTGTGTTAAGAGTCAGTTCTTAGTTAAGAGTCTAGTTGTCTTTGGTTTGCATGTAACTGACTCCGGAGAGTCTTTTCCTATATAAAGATGTAATCCGTCTTCATTAAATAATACAGAAGTGATCGTAGCCTCACCGTGTTTGTTTGCATGGTTTATTTTATCTTCTACCCCCAAAAGAAAACGCAACATGGATCAACTTACCTATTTCCGTTGTCGATTGATGTTATTGTGCCCTTCGTCCAAGTGCATGATGCTTCCTTCGTCTGATGATGCCTTCCTTCACTGCGCGTCTACTTCTCTGATTAGATATGCCTTGTGTCCACTTCTCCGGTTAGATATGAAAAGGAAATAAGTTTTGAAGCCATTGTTTACATAATTTTGAAACCAAAAAGGTTGGAGTGGTAAAGGAAAAACCGACATGCATACACATCTGGTAGGCACAGACTTGCACGAAGATAAAACGCCTCATTAATTTTCCCATTAACTTAATATCCTATGTTGCAATTGACATCTGGTAAGGGTTGGATGACAACACTCGACCAATTTAATTTAAAACTCCCCATTAATTTAAAAACTTATTGTGCAATTGACATCTGGTAAAGGCACATGACACAACACAACTGGTAAGAGATAGTTCAACTTACCCAAGCATCCCACTCACCATCCATCCAACTAACCTCTGGTAAGGGAAGCGGTAAAAAACCTAAATAAGAAAACCTAAATATAGTAAAAACACTTAATCACAATAAAAAAAACTAAATCACATAAAAACCAAAGCAAAGTAAAAAAACGGAAGCGGTTAAAAAACTTAAATAAGAAAACTTAAATATAATACTAAATCACATAAAAACCAAAGCAAGGTTAGAAAACCTAAACACAATAAAATACTTAAACCACTTTAGTCACCTAATTTAATGATGAACAGACGAGTTTTGTCACCGAAGGAAGTTAATGTTTCAAATCTCAACCTTTTATTTAATGTGTCCACGAAGAATATTCTAACCAAATGAAATCGTGATCATTAAAAACTCATTTGTGATTAAAAAGCCATTAAATCTGACCATTTACAATAGATATAGGCTTATCTACTTAAATATGAAAATATTATTATTCTATAACCTACCTCTATTTTTCTACGTATCTTCCTTTTACATACTACTTGTTTTCTTATCCATCTACCAAATGTTAACCTCGCATACCATATGTCAAGTTTTCACCTAACAGGGAGGCCATTACCCAACCGTCTCTTCATTACCCCGAAAGGGGTTCACCTATTGACAATGGGCAGATTTAATAGGGGTTTAGTGCTTAATAAGTTTTCTATGGACATGATTAAATATGGCTGGAATATTCTTAGTAGTCACACAAAATAAATGGTTGTGATTTCAATCATTAACTTCCTAGCTATTATAAAGACATCTGTTTATGTGTTTACTTTTTTACATTTACGTGATCATATTTAAAAATTACTTTGATAGCTAACTGATTGCCACCTAAGTGATTAACAAAAATTAAAATATTAACACCAAATAAATGAAGCTCAAGTGTTTATTTGTTAATCAATAATAAAATTTAATATACTTTTTTAAGGATTTTTTTCATCTTCTCGCCTTTCGGCATTGATGAGCCACAATTATGTGGCTGTGCTAGTTTTTCAGATCAACGATGGTCGGGTATTTCGGGTCCTGCAATTTGCGCGATGTTTAACCATGCCTTAACATCTCGTGGTCACAGTTCCACTTGGTCGTGGTTCCATTTCAGGACTTTATCCATCGGATAAATTCATTTCTGTTTCCACATTTTAACCAGAAGACGAAGAACCGAAGTCATGGTTCCTCACTCTAGTTTCTGTTTCAGTTGGCCTTGTTTCTTCGTCTTCTCTCTTCGGAGAGGTCGAGATATGTGGTAGCAGAGCATGAATAATAGGTGTATGATCTCTGAAAGCATGGAAGGTGTTCTAGATGACAAAAAGATACATGGAAAACAGGTTCATAGTTTGGTGTAGCAGTCATGGCAGCTAGGATTACCTGCAACAAAGGCAAAAAATAAAGCACCAAGTGCCAGTGCTAGCATGCGTTTATCAAGTGTCAATAAGAATGTTCAAGCGCTGAAAACACATACCAAATGCCATAGATTGGACGAAATGATCTGTTGGTGAGTTATGCACCAATTATTCCACCACTATGTTTGTATGGCATTCCTTTTCCAGTCGCAGTGGACGTGTCATCAATGATTGTAAATGGTCCTGGGAAAATGATGTGGTTTTCGAAAGTGGAATTTCGGGCTGATATTCCCGGAAAATGAAGAAGAATTTCCAAAAACCGCAACATGGGTTTTGTCCGAGATGGGCTCAGTTGACTAGCGCATTAGCGGATTTGCGAAATTTTGAGCAATTTATTATATCTCCTGGTTTTTCTGAAGGGAATTCACCCAGATTTTGTGTGGCCTGATTGTTATACGTCTAAGTAAAAATGGAACGCCCAATTGTTGCACTTCGTGCTCAAATGGATGCCTTACCATTGTAGATTTTGTCAGTAATGTGCATGACTGATGATAAAAGATTCAATGTCATTCCAAACAAACTTAGATTTGGAGGCACGTTTCAGAGCCTTACATCTGAAGGGCTTGCTAAGTAAAAGAAAAGAGTCAAAGAGATTATAGAAAACCAGGGTGTTGTAAATGGGTGTGCAAGATTTATTGAGTTTAAAGAAGATAAACGCTCTGAATATCCTCCCACTGTCAATCACAAAAGTGTATAATCATGTTAAAAAATTTAAGAAATTTTTAATTTGGGCACATAATACCAAGTTTGCAGATCTAATAATTGTAGCAGAAGATTTTTCATTGTATATATAGACTAGCACAGCTACAAAGTCGTGGCTGGTGAACGTAGAAAGGTTTCAGTTGTCTTAGAAAATGAAAGGCGGCCATAAAATGAAACATGGTCATAAAATGAAACACACCGCTGTACATTGTCATAAATAGTTGCGTTTTATATTCACATATCTCAACTCTGTAACAAAATTTTAATCTTTGTTAATTACCCAGAACATCTTTTAAACTTAGAAAGAAAAAACCAAAACAATCACAAAGAAAATTTACAAATCAATGTATGATAAATGGTTAGTTGTTAATTAGTTTTGAGTTGAAATGTTTTAAGTTTTTTCTCATTTCTCACAATTTATCTTAATTTGACCATACACTGGTTACTGAAATCATAAATTTTTGTTTCTTAAAATTCATTTAATTTTTTTTTTAAATATATAAATGGATTAATGTTCTAAAAAACCCTTAAAACACACAAATTATGTAGTTTTAACAATTAAAATCTACAATTTAAACAGTTTCTAACCAGATTATGCAGTTTTATCATACACCTTATCATACACCCAGTTGTAATTTAATTTTTTATTTTCTTTGTGGCTTAAAAAATATTGGTCAAAATACAACTCATTTAAAGTAGGCTGTAAATTGAAACTACAATTCTAATTTAATTTTTTATTTTCTTTGTGACTTTTGGTTTTCTTCTTTCTATGCTTAAAAGACGTTTTTAGTTTATTTTCAAAATACAACTCATTTAAAGTAGGTTGTAAATTGAACTTTCTCTTAAGTGTAATAACTACAATTTATTTTTATTTTTTTTCACAAATTATAGCAGCAAAATTAACATCTTAACTTCAAGATATTCTTCAGTAAATAAAAAATAAATGTTTATTAACAACATTTTTTAAAACTCAAAGGTGAAGTTCCAAATTTCTTATAAAATATACTAATATAACCAAAATGTGTTACATATAGATTAATAGTAAATATATTAAGCCAAAAAAAACTGAAGGGAAAGAATGATTTCCTGCACAGGAGTCGACCGTTCGTTCGACCTGTACTCTGTGACGAAGCTCGAGAAAATATTAAAGCATGTCAAACTTTTAATTATAAGGCTCTGTGATTGGAACGCTGATGCCTGTCTTGGCGTTCCTCTTCAGAGAGACCGGATTTTGAATTGTTCCATGGGATATGACACTGCCACACATTAATCAAAATAATCGTTAAAATCAATAATAGGAGACGAATATCCCCATACACCAGAGAGCATTTGTGATGAAAGGAAAAATAAAATAAGGAGCAAGAAATTAGATAAATCTAAATCTTGAAAACCTGCCCGCTGTGCCATCAATATGAAATTCAACAGAAAATGAAGACCAAGACTATATAAGAATTGGTTATGCTTGTCGACTGTTGAGCTAGGGACCTACGGGCTATACAAAAGGCTATATCGTAATCTTTTCCAGGTCGTGCTCACGGTCCGCCATTGTTGAAGCTCTGCAGCCCAAAGTACAATAAGCACAGGCGTGGGCACGGACCACATACATTTCCAATTCCAGTTTACATATATGAAATAGGTGGAAGTGATAAGGCTGCAGTCATTAGAAACGACCCGTAGTCGAACAACACCGTTTCAAGCACACCCACGCCCAACACTAATTTTTTCCACTCGGCTGCCTTTCGTTAGAGGAAAACGTGGCGAGTGGAAGCCGAGGTGGCATTTGATAAGTATTTTACCAGACGTGGCCTTTGATAACCCGACGCCACATATAGTAATTTTTTACAGTATCAATAAATGTGAAGCAGTTATGTAACAATATGTGTGTTTTTCAGACTGCACTCGAGAGCGGCGTGTTTCTCAGACTGGTGAACGTAAAATGAAACGTGGCTATAAAATAAAATGCATGACTGTATATGGTTATAAATGGTTGCGTTTCATATTCACATTTTCTGGATTTTATAATAAAATATTAATTTTTGTTAATCACTCAGACGTGGCAATCAATTAATCACCGTAGTAAATTTGAAATATGATTAAGTAAAAGTAAAACAATAAACATGCAAATGGATGCCTTTATAATAACGAGAAAGTTAGTGGTTGAAATCACAACCATTGATTTATTGAAACGACTAAGAATATTCCATCAATATTTAATCGTGTCCATACAAAATTGATTAAGCACTAAAAATCTCTTAAACGTGCCCATCATCAATAAAAGTCTTTCAACCTAATAATACCAAATAAAAAAGTATTTCTATTAAAAACGATTTTACAAGCTAAAAAAAGCCATCTCCAACACTGTTGAAGTCTCAACATGTCATTTCAAAATGAGGTGATCAAATTGTTTTAATAATTTTTAGATAAGATTGCAATGTCGTAAATAAAAGGCATGAAAGAACAAAATAGTTTTTCAATATTTACATTACATCAATGAACAAAAAATAGTTAGAAAAAGTACAAAATGAACTACTTTCCAGTACGAGTCAACTTTCCCAGTACGAGTCAACTTCTGGAGAAGGCGCATTCAAATATTCATTTTCTTGATGCTTCTATTGTTCAAATATTTGATTGGAGGTCATGTGAAGGCGCATTCAAATATTCATTTTATTGATGCTTCTATTGTTCAAATATTTGATTGGAGGTCATGAGAATGCTATGGCATGTCGATCTGAGGGTCCATAATTGTGAGTCTTCAGAATATAAACAGTCTAGTTCTTAATCGCGTTGATATTATATTGACTGCATTTGAGAAACTGGTTCTCCAGGAGCACCAAAGTTTGACAATTATAATGTTACAATGCTTGTGTGCAATTATTAAAAGCTATTTTTCATAGAAAACATACAAATGTCATGATTGATGATAAAAAAGCCCTTTGAAGCTGGAGCAATTTCTTTATGTAATTCAGGTGGTAGCATTTGATTGGAAGCCAATATAAAATAATTGTAGCAGCAAAAAAAACCTTTTCAAAGAATGAAGGCAACAAACATGTCAAAATGTCGAGAAATCTAGAGTCTTCTTCAATCATAGGAAAGTCAAATCCAAATTTGAAGGCATATTGTTTGGGAATCAATTGAACAAGTAGTTCCACATTACAAGGTAGAGTATCAATAATTGAAGAAATTGCTCCCCTTTTCAGGAAATAGGTGGCAGAGCATAGTGTAAGAGGAATCCAGAACACTAATTTGAAGACATTCAACTTCAGTTATCCCTGATTTCTTGCAAAGAGATTGTAGATTATTTTTATTTTTAAGATGTTATTATGATTGTTTCCGGAGATAGATGCAATAGGATATTGGTTGTTATGAGGGTTATTTAAACTATGATTTTTTAATGTAAATGGGGGGTGGGCTTCCCGAAATCCTTTTGGGGGAAAGAAATGTGATCAAAAGTCTTTTAATAAAATATTTTGCAGAGATTTGGAGATTCTCAGACTTAGTGTGTTAAATCATGTGTTTTTTTCTGATTTGTGTCTTATCTCTCATGTCTACATTTATTTTCTTTCTTCTGCTCATTGTCTCATTTAGGTTGTACATGTTTACATTTATTTTTTTTCTTCTGTTCATTGTCTCATTTAGGTTGTAGCATCCATAATTCAATACTCATGTGTTTTTTATGATTTGTGTCTTATCTCTCATGTCTACATTTATTTTCTATCTTTGTTCATTGTCTCATTTAGGTTGTAGCATTTATAATTCAGTACAATACTTGATGTGGTGAATTTTAAAAGCACTTATTTGAACCCAATCTTTCCTTTGTTTTGTAGTGAACAAAACAAGACTTGAGTTCATATACTAATGCTTAATTTCTAAAGAATTAAATGCAATTTGAGTGAGTTGAATGGCAGTTCATCTATCAAATAGAAAAATAGATTTATCCTTGCTAGGTACCTAGTTTTTTGTTTTAGTTTTGTTCATCCAAGTTCTTATATCCATCGTTATGATTTTAAATGGATATAGAAGATGAAATCAAGCCTCCTTTGTTCTGATTCGTAATTGTTAAAAGAATCATTTTACTTGAGATCTAAAAGCCTCCAATGACTGATCAATCAACCTTTTTTATGTTCTTGAAAATGTGCTAGGCTTGGATTTATTGCAGCCTAATGTCAACTCTAGCGACAACACAAAGCATGAAAGGATTAGGGAAGCTTGCTAAATATCAAAAACATAACCTTGCACCATCAGATTTGTTCTTATCTTTTCCCTAAATGGTGCTTTTATAACATCCCAAAGAGGTTAGGGAGGTTGATTATTTTTTAGTGCAGGCTCATGGATGTTGGTAAATGAGCCCAATCGAAAAAGATGCCCGAAATTGTGGAAATATTTTATTTTTCATAATTTTTTAGGGCATATGCGGGTTGTACACTAGAAAGTCACGAATGTTTGCATGTTGCATAAAGGAAACCCATGGATATATGAAAAAGTCAAGTTTTAAAATTTAACTTGATGAGGAAAGTTTTGGATTTTTCTTAGCAAGTTAGGGAAAAGGATAAGGCCATGTCACAGATGCATAGGGGTGGCAATTTGTGTTATAATAGAGAGATACAATGATCCAAATTTATTTTGAGAACGAAATGAAGGAAGAAATATAAAAATCAAATATATAGAGATACTGCAATAAACACAGAAATATTGTAATTCACAACTTTTATTAATGAGAGACTGCACAAAAAATGTAAAATTACAGAGTGAATGACTCGCTAGGATGGTGGCAGCTTATCACTGAGAAGAGATGTGTAATGGCTACACTCATTCACAAGAAGATGATGATTTTTACAATAAGGATCTAGAGGCCTTTTTAACATGAATAAAATACAAAACCCTAACCCCGGAAGATGAAATGCCAAAATTCATGTGGGCCCTGATGGGGTATGTTGGTATCTCAATTTCCAAAGCGTGTAACTTTTGCATAAAATCTTATTTTTGGGCGCACGATAGCTCGTTTGAAAGGTATATTTGAGAAATACACAATTTTCCATCACACTCTGGTTAAATCCTATATTGTGAATGTGGCAGGCCCAAAACACATTGTTTAGGGCCTCCAAACGACCCCAAAATTTAGGACCCAAAAATATGTAGAAAAACTGCTAAGGTGGAAACCCCTATTTTGAGCCAGTGGAATACGTGGGTGGCCACCGATTTCCACCTGGAGCAATGTTGACCCCTTTAAAATAAATGACATCCATTACGTGAAGTCACTGGGGAAGATTTTGTTGAATATGAACCTTGGTGAGTTGCTTGGCTTGTTGAAGAAGTTGTCCTACCTAGCTTGTCGAAGACTGTTATGAACCTATCGTTGGAGGGGTTAGATCTGTTTAACCAATCAAGATGCATCGTCTACTTGAATGTTGGAGGAAGGGATGATTTTAGGGGCTAAATTTCGCTCATGGGCTAAGTTTCCATGGGTTTTCCCAAAAATAGAATCATTATTCTAAAAATGATTTGCCTAAATTCTATAGGATAAAATTATTTTAACTTAAAAATCGTAAAAATTTAATATAAACTATATAAAATCCTTAGAAATTTGAATATTTTTACAAAACTATTGGCAAACATTTATAGTTGGCATATGAAGGATTAGTAAGATTCACCAAGGTTTCTACATTTTAAAATAAATTTCCATCCTTAAAATCATCCCTGGTTGGAGGAATCTATCGGTGAAGATGAAGAATGAAGAACATGAAAGGAGTTATCATAACTTGGAGGAACCCCTGTAGGTGCAGATATTGGTGCTCTTCTAAAATCATTTCGATCTGCTTCTACCAAAAGAAAAGGTCTTGAATCGAGACTGCAGTGGTTGCAGTGTCCTTCTCTTCTAACCAGGTTGGGAAGAGGATAAACTTTGCGGTATGAGAGATTACTTTGCGACATTGTTTTGTTGGTACAGTAGTCAAAAATACATTTGGTAGATTGTAGGGGAGACCCCCTGTAGTAATAATGATGCTATGGGGTCGATACTCATAAACATCATTATGCATCCTCATATATGGTTATCCTAACATAAAATCACATACTTCTAGTGGGGCCACATCACACAATACCTCATCCTTAAAGGGCTTGATGCCATATGATAGGAGGCACTACTAGCTGACACAAATATCTCGTCCCTGGCAGAGCCATGCAATGTTGTATGGATGCGAGTATGTTGTTGTCAGCAAACCCAACTTCTTTATGAACTCTGCTGAGATGGGGTTATTCTAGCTTTCGCTATCAACAATAAAATGTACCAGAGTCCCCGTCACCCACATATTTGAATGTTAGAGTGGCCCCCCTCCTCGAGATCATCTGGTTCTTCTGGTTGGATTGTTGTGGTCACGAAAATAGTAGTGGGTTATGCATCAATTGTCTATATCCTTTTATTAGTTTCTAGTTTAGAGCCTGAGTCGGGGCTCCACTCTGTTTCTTTGAGCTCGACCACTAATGACTGTTTCGAGCAACATTCATCCATGTTGTGCCAAGGGATTTTGTGGAAGTTGCACCACCTTCTAGTGTCCTTCTTCGTCTTCTTGTTACTCTTATTTTCCTGTAACTTGGACTGGTTGTCTTTAGGTTGGTTGTTTTGTGAGTTAAGGATGTCTTTACCATACTTTGGTTGCTGGAGATTTGCTGACCTAAAATCCCTCTTGTTATGTTGCTTAAATTTCTACTCAATTTTGACAACATATCGATAAGCCTATCCCAATGATAAATTGTCTATAAATTCCATTTCGGTTTGGATGTACCTGTGTAGAGCCTCACGGTATTTTAGAACCAGATGTTGATCAAAGTATTGGATACTTATCTTTCTGTGCAAGGTGTGGAAATTATTTGAGAACTCCAACACTATTTGGTCCTTCTTTTGATGCACCATGGTCCATCTCATGTATTGGTCATCATAGTTTCCCATAGGGTAATATTTCTCCTTGACTGCATCCATAAACAAATCGCAAGTGGGCTCGACCCCAAATATTCCAGAATCTTCTATGGAATTTTTCTCCTAGTAAGTTTCCCACCAATGTTTGACATAGGAGAGAGCCTTAAGGAGTGCAAAGGTGATATTTTCTCTGTCAAAAAAATTGTGAACAGAGAAATAACCTTCTAGCCAATTTAAGAATTTTCCCAAAGAATCTACATCTATTTGGCTTTCAAATATGGGAATATCAAAATTAACTTGTACCTTGAATGGGGTAGAATCTCCAAAGAGATTGATTGACAAAGACACGCCTGTTATTGTCGCAATCGTTGAAGGATTTGGGAAAAATTCTCCAACATCTTGTTCCTCTGTTGCGAGAGGGATTCTGTGAGAAAGAGCTTGATGAGATCTTCTTCTCCCCCATATCTCTTCTCTTTCTCCATGGGAGGATTCTTGGGTTGGAAATAGAAGTTGTTCTCAGGAGAAACTAGCTTGAGACCAAACTCTCTATACCTTGACCTTGTCAGGGACATGTACAAGAAACAAAAAGGAGTATCTTGCTTTGACACCAATGATCCATATTTATTTTGAGAAATAAATGAAGGTATATATATAACACTAATATATATATATATATATATATATATATATATTGTAATAAATACATAAATACAATAATGCACAATTTTTATTAATGAGAGACAATATAAAAACTACAAAATTATAGAGTTAAAGACTCGCTAGGATGGGGGAATCTTATCTCTAAGAAGAGATGTGATGGCTATGCTCATCCACAAGAATATTATGATGTTTAAAATGAAGCTCTAGAGGCCTTTTTAACATGAAGAAAATACAAAACCCTAACCTTGGAAGATGAAACTATATCCCAGCCTCAAGACAAATATTTTGAACATCTACGTTTATGAACTCCCCTCCATTATCTGTATGAAGGGATTTTATATTTCTCCCTAATTGAGTCTCAACAAGTGCTTTGAACTCTTTGATATGCTCAAAGACCTCAAACTTCTTCCTGAGAAAAAATTCCCAAGTATAACATGAGTAATCATCCAAAAATGTGAGTGCATACCTTGCCTTGTTGATGGATGGATGCGGGAATGGACCCATGAGATAACTATGAATCAAATCTAATCCAAAGGAGGCCCTATGAGCCTTCCCCTTCTCGAAATTCTTTTGAGGGTGTTTTCCTAGGAAACATCCTTCACGAACCCTTTTGGAAAAGTGGATATAAGGTAACCTAGTGACGATCCATTTCTTGCTAATTTGTTGCATGTACCTAAATTTTAGGTGACGAAGCCTCTCGTTCCATATTTTACTACTTTCGTCAACATGCGTAAGTAGTACATAGGAATTGGGTTCAATAAACTTAGAAAAAGTGTATAACCGAGGTTGATGATTTACCTCCCTGACAACAATCCTGGAGTTGTCATGCATGTCAAATATGGACATGGAGTCTGCTATGAACTCCAACTTTTCTCCTTATCCTTAGTATGTAATATCTTACACCAAGAGCATATTCATGGAAATTTGAGGAACATGGAGAACGTTCTCAAAACTTCCATGATCTAGTTCTACTCTCCCTTTTCTAGCGACCTCAATTGGAGAGTCATCCCCCATGAGGATATGAGGACCATTTCATGTAGTCAAAGAAGATAAGATATCATATGTGGCATCCATATGGTGGGATGCGACTGAATCCATAATAAAGGCATCAGGTGAAGAGTGAACAACAACTAAGACATGATGATTACCTTTGGGAACATGATCTTCTGGCTTCTTCTTGGCACCCTCGAGAATTTGATCCACAAGGTTGTTCTTTTGAATAATCTGAGTCATAATTTCTATTTCCTTCTTTATGCATATGTATTTTGGATGGAATCTTCGATTGCAGTAGGTACACTTTTGTCCTTTTTTTCCTTTTCCACTTTTGGATCCTAAGGAGTCATTGAAGGGTTTGGAGTACCCTTCCTTATTTTGTTTTGTATGCGATGCGTTTCTTTTCCTTTCTTTTTGTATTTATGATGTCTAGAACTTCCGTTGTCATGTGCAACAAGTGCATGCACTTTGGAGTTTCTTATTACACCCATCTTGATGAGTTTGCCTCGCTCATAAATCAGGGCCTCAATGAAGGTGTCCAAAGAGGGCATATTCCAGGATGTTCCAACAATCAATCTCTGATTGTCGAAAGTATAAACAAAACTTAATAATTTGTACCATGTTTTGACAAAATGGTGAGAACCATTCGTTTTTCCTCCTTTGATTTATCAACTGTGCAAGCCTTGAGTTGCAACAACAAATCTTTGTACCTTATGAGGAAATCCTGGATATTTTAAAATATTTTCTAATCTATTGCAAGTAATTCTACCTCGATCATATGGCCTCTCATCTCATCTTTTTTTCCAAAGAGTCCTTCCATGGTGGTCTAGATCTCATTTGGCGTTTTGCAAGAAGATACATGAAACAACAAATAAGGGGATATGTGCATGCAGAGGGCTTCGTAAGCCGCATCCATTCTAATGATGTATTTGGATTTTCAATGGCTAATGTGGATTATGTTTATGTATCCATGGTTAACCTGCACAATCCTCTACCTTGGAGAAAAATATCCATCTTTTTGTTCCATTCAAAGTAGTTGTATGGTGTTTGCATGACAAACGACGAAGAATCCATTCTTTTCACGTTCTTCAATCTTCGGTATTGAAAAATAAAAAAATGTCAGTGCACGTTCTTCCTAGCAACCTCTCGACTCTGATACCATGTAGAATGTGGTGAGTAACTACAAAAGATATCTAGCTAGTAGAAGAACGAACATAGCTTGCAAAAGTGAGAAGATGTGAGAAAAATTGGAGAGAAATTAATAGAATTGTATTAACTAAATGAATGAATGATAATTTAAACATGATATACTATGTATAGCTCAACAAATGTGGACTGGAAGAGAACCCAATGCACCATAGAACTGGCCTAGAGAGATCTGGACACACACAGATAGTTACCAGAGATAATTGTCACCTAGTCCTAGTTAACTAATCATGCAATCTTTAGTTAACGAAGTCACATGAGTGTGGAAGTGACTTAAACACATAGTGACTTCTACTAGTCTAAGTAAGTGTAACTCTAAAGAGAATATTCTCCTAGAATGTAGAAAAGGTTCCAAGCTCTCTCTATATATTCTTTCTATATATACCCTCATACAAAAGCATATTTATAGGGAGATATATTTATATACAAAAATATAATAATAATATTTATTTCCTTTATTTTTTTTTTCAAATTTAATTAAAATTTGAAAAAATATAAAAATAAAATAAAATAATATTTACACTTTATTAAAATAATAAATTTATCTATTTATCAAAATTTGTTTATATAAATAAAATCAACTTTCAAATTTATGTCATTTGTAGATAATAATGTATAACTTAATATTTTATATTATTAAGTTACTTATAATAATTATAAAATTAATTTGTATTTCCATTTATGTAAATTAAGTAGAATCTTGTTTAAAATTTATATCATTGTACATAGCAATGTATAACCGAATATAAAATTTATTTAATATAAATATAAACATGGAAAAATATATCTCCAAAGCATTTGATGCTTTGGAACCTTAGTCGAGGATCAAACACCCTACGTTACCATCAAGTAAAAAACTTGATACACAAGTGCAAGGTATAAAGTTCTAAACATCGATATTATAAGTATTAGTAGGTGATAATAAATAATGATACGGGATATGTGTTGCATTATTTTGGACGATAAAGGGAAATGGATTTGATAAATGTAGATTTTATTTATGGAGATTTATTTTTATTTATTTTGAAATTGGTGTTTAAAGGTGTTTATTCATCTTATCTTTATTTTTTATAATTGTATTTAATTTAATTTAATTTTTATGTAATAAATAAAAATAATGTATTATATAAAAAAGTGATAATAATTTATGTAATAAATAAAAATAATGTATTATATCAAAAAGTGATAATATTATCTTTATTTTTCATAATTGTATTTAATTTTATTTTATATTTATGTAATAAATAAAAATAATGTATTATATGAAAACGTTTAGAGGGATATCGATTGGTTCTGTTGAGAGTAGCAAGAAGCAGAAGGTTAGATAGCAGAAGGGAGCAGTGCATAAGACAAAGCAAGAGTCAAGCTTCATTCTTCGACGGAGGAAGCTTCTGAAAAGTTGTGTGAGCAGCTTACAAATGGTATCAGAGCCAAAGAACTTCATTTCGAGGCGGGTATAATATCAGACTCTTCGATCTGATAAAAGCTATTTTCTTTGTTTTATAGTTTTGTATGATTTATCTATGTGTGATAAGAATCCAGAGCCATATCAAGAGTCTCGGGCCCTTTAAAGGCAGGGTTTCCACTCTTGCGACTCACTTTTGAAGTCGTATCAGTAGTCTCGGGTCCTTTAATGGCAGGATTTCCACTACTGCGACTTTCAGACAGAGTTACTAGTTTCTGCATGAGCAGTCAGCCAGGAGCTTGTCTAATCTTCTTTAAGGAAGACACGAGACTAAACGCCTTACTTTTCTGAGCATCCATCATAATCTCTACTATATAAATGGATTCTTCAGTCTGTTATCGTTCTGTAAATAATACTGTAGATTGTACTGCATCTACATTAGAACCTGCATTTTGTTTAATGATCCATTACATGCCTACTATTGAAACACTTGATCCTAGACTTCAAGATATATATAAAGGAATGAGACCCCCCGGTATACCTAAATATGGGTTTGGATACATAGAACAATGTGACCAAGTCATTCCAGACTATAGATTCTCTAACCCCTTACCCAGTGATATGCAAAGACCATCTGTGGATGAAACACATAAATTTCGTTCTGTAATGAAAGGGTGTCAGAAGGGATCCATTGAAGAATCATGGATCAAAAGAATGTTAAACTAGGATTTGTTCACAAATCCATAAATAGATGAATTCAATTCAGTCGTGCCAAATAAAGAAAAACTGAAACTATCTCAAGACTGGAAAAAATACATATCTGATAACAATTTATGGATTTCTTTCTTTGAATGGAAGAAATTGAGCTTAAAGGCTGAAGTACAGATGATGGGAGAAATCTCTGAGATTCCTCCCAAACATAAATGGAAAAGTATTGAAGAACAAACTGTAGAATCAAATTCTACTTTTCCTCCCTTCAAGGGCATTGTCCTTGAAGATAATAATCGGCAAGTAAAACCAGTTCCTTTACTGCTTTCTGAGGAATCTATTTAACTTTATGGTATTGACAAAGAGTTTAGTCTGTGTCAGAACAAATTAACTAGACTAATACTTCCTTAAGAGGCATGGCTACCCATACTTTTGTGACTAATGATTATGCTAGAAAAGGAAAGATCATAGATTTGCAAGTTTCCACAAATACTATTGTCCATTCTGTAAACCAAATTCAAGAAAAGTTCACAGATGTAAAGGATAAAATGGACTCTTCTCTATGTGAAATATCCTATAAATCTAGAGAGTCCCTGAGAAATCATGAAGAACTTATGGAAGGATTGGGACAAGCTTTCTCTAAGATGGAAAAGACATTGACTGAAATTAGACAAAAGGATAGTAATCCTGATAAACCTATCCCTGATCCGTTCATCCTTCCAAACCCTTCTATTTCAATATTGTCTCATGTATATAAGCCATCTAAGACAGTAATCCAAAAATGATTCCCTCACCATTTTCCTCCAAAAGAAGATAAACCTGAACCATCCTCAAAAGAACATCTTTCTCTGCTCACTATCCAAAACCCTGCATATGAAAACCTTCCACATCATACCAACAGACCTCCTACCCCAGACCTAATGGGAAAAGGGAAACTACCTGAAACCCAAACATTTGCTGAAGATTGGTTCCAAGAATGGAACATAGATAGTTTGTTTGTTGCTCAAATCAGACAAATGATAGACATAATGTATTTCTCCTATAAGATAATGTGCATGAAAGGAAAGACAGAGGTAGAAGCATGCAAGTCTATCATTCAGTGCTTCACATCCACTCTCAGTAAATGGTGGGAAGTTATCTCTTCTCCAATAATGATTGCCAAAATGGAGGCAGAAGTCCTCAGAGAAGAACAAGGGGATATAGTATATCACACTGATGGAACTCCCCATAATAATATGATTGGTGCTCTAACCACTGCAATTCTTGAGCACTGGTGTGGAACTGATTCTGAATTGGCTGATAAACATGAATTGATTCTCATGAACATGAAATGCAGAAAAATGTATGAATATGAAGAGTTCCATAAAGATTTGACTCGGAGAATATTTGAAGTTCAGGATAGTCAAAATCTTCTGTGGAAACAAGTATACTTGGCAGCCATACCAAGTAAATTTGTAGAGTATTTGAAAATGCAGGAAGTATTCAAAATTCCTTATGAAATGTATACAAGGGGGGAAATCTATTCTTTAATTATTAAATCTTTGATTGGACTATGTGTAAATATGAAAGTCCAAAATTCTGTGTCCAAGCTATCCTATCTTCCTGACCAGAAATCCATCTGTGAAAAGTATGGCTTGTACATCACAGATCCAGTAAGAAAGAAAAGAAAAAAGAAAAGGGAAATCATCAAAGAAAAGAAAAAAGGCATATATAAATATAGATACAGGCCTAAAACCCACTATTATGAGCCTGAGGACATAAAATTGAAATCCCATTCCTACCAGGCTAAACAACAAATACAATGCTGGATATGTGGGAAATCTAGACATATTGCACATAATTGTCGAGACAATATAGCCTCTAGAAAATCAAAGGGAAATCTTTTTGAACAAAATTCTAAAGAGGCACAAGAAAAGAAACAATTAGCTCTAAGGATGCAATGTAACAGATGTGGAGCTAATGACCGTGAAACTAACCAGTGTCCATATCACCCTTTCAAAAGAGAAGAAGTTCATCTTCTTCAAGAAGGATGCTGTACAAAATCTGATAGTACTTCTGAGTTTGATTATAGCTCGGAAGAAAAAATTTTGATTAACCAAGACTGCAATTGCAGAAATCAAAATTTTTGTTCTTGCCAAAGTAATACAGACAATTTTGAATTTGAATCAGAACCAGAGATTAAAAGGAAAATAAAAGTCTGTATGTTTCACAATACAAGAGATCAAGAACCTCAAATGTTGGCTTAGATCAAAGCTTTGCGTGAAGGAGAAATGAAAAATTCACTTCTTGAAACTTTTGTGAAAGCAGTTAAAGATGAACAAAGGAGCAAGACTACTGAATCCTTTAAAAGAGAGCCTTTGTTCATTGATGCCTCTTATGACAAAAATATCAAAAAAATTATCAAATACAACAGAGAGGCAAAATTACAAAATACTTCTGTGACAGATCTAGCCAAAGAAGTACTTCTCTTAAAAGGAGAAATTTTTGGGTTAAAGGAAAAAATCAGAAAAATGGAAGAAGAAGCTGAATATAGCTTCAAAATTGATTCTTGGGCTAGACGAGAGATCAGAGAAATCAGAGAAAGATTGGACTCAATACCTCCACCATTAGAGCATGCTCCTTTTGAGAGTCCTAAATCAACATTCCAAGGGAAAACAACAACCCATCTCCAAGGGCTAACAGCTATGAAAATTATGACCATTAAATTTCAAAAATACCAGGTGAAAATCAAGTTAGGAATAAATGGTGAAATATTTAATTTAAATGCACTATTGGATACTGGTTGAGACATGAATTTAGTGCATAAAGACTTGATTCCTGCAAAATATTGGCTTCCCAGTAATTATTTTGCTATAGGACTGGGAAATGTAAATACATACATGAACTTTGAGATTCCTAAAGGCATTTTGTTATTTGATGAATATGCTTTAGGAATAAAATATTTGATAACAGAACTACCAATAGAATATATCCTTGGTACACCATTTTTATCTGCTATAGAACCTCATGGTTCTTATCAAAGTTCTACAGGTGAACCAAGATATTTTATTACTTTACCAAGCATAGACGGACATCCTCCCAAGAGAAAGGAATTACCTTTCATCTCAGAATCACATGCTCAAATTGCCTACTGTTCCAAAAGTATGGTGATTATAAACACTTGGGATGATTACAGAAATACTCCATCTACTTAGTTTCTGGATGACAACATAGATTGGGAAACCTATCGAGAACACTGGGTTCCTAAATGGCAGTTGAGATGTTCAGAAGGAATAGAGTTTCGCCTACCAGGCTTCTCCAAGAATACTAGTATTCATGTCATACCACCTCAGCATGTAATCGGACAAATGCATTAGGCATCTACTATTGCATCAAGACAAAAACTAGTGGGAATTGGAGATCTTACCAGATTCAGATCCGTCAACAGGAACTAGTTTTGCCAACAAACTCAAGCCTGGCAACAAACTCCAGCCTGGAATTTCTTCCAGATTAACAGAATGAGAACATTATAGTCATGGCTGAATCAAGATCCACATGCAAGATTGTTTGAAATTAACTATTTCCAATATAAAGCTATGTGGTATAATGTTTGTTTATGGATAGATTGGTACAAATATTACTTTTGCATGATTAAATTTTTTGTGCCTTTTGTTACATTTCCTGAACTAGATTGGCTATCAGATTGGTGGAATAAATTTGGTTTAAATCCAAGCGGAGTTCATCCTGATGTAATTGATACTGCAATAATGTTTTTATTCCCAAACAAAAGGCAACCAGAAAATATTCATAGACTTGAACAATTTTCTGAAGATGATTTTAAAATGTTATTTATCAGAGAAATACATCCTTGGGTGATTAGAACAAGATATGTCCTGCAACAAGATGAAGACAGCGACAAAGATCCAGAGATGTACAGAGAAATATATACTCAGCACTGGGACCTGGAACGATTTCGTAATTTTCATGATCCTATGGAATAATGATGTAAGTCCTATTGCCCGACATATAGTGGCAGTCGGTTTCCATGGGTTGACGTAACCAACCTCCACAGTGTATTCATGTTCATTCATGTCTAAATGGCCGAGAGTGGTGCCATCGGGGTTTAGTGGGTTATCGTAATCAATATCCACATTGTAATTATTCGCCCGTATGTAATAATGAGCTTCTTGAAAACTCGAAGCACTTCTTTGACTTTTGACGTGGTTTAATCCACATTTTCAAGATTCTCTCCTTTATATCATGTTTTGTCTGTCCTCTGATCAGGAAATCTTGCACGACTACCCCCTGTTTTATCTACTTTTTCTTAGTGGGGAATAAAGGCTTTGATTTGGTCGGAAGATCTTGCACGATCTCTACCACCGAATCCATAAAGAAAGATTTAGTGGAAGACATGTAGGGTCAAGAGTCATGTCTAGTCTCTTCATAGTAATGATTCCTTTCACCTCAAATTTGTATTTAAGAAGGCAAGGAGTTCATTCTCAGGCATCCGAGTTTTGAGTGTTAGTCTGGCATAAATAAAAATAATATATTATATGAAAAAGAGATAATAAGTGAATAATAATTAAAGGATTGAAATAGATGTAAAATTATATAAAATTTTAAGTGGAAAATATTTAGAATCAAATTATATTTATTTTTTAATTTTAAATTTAGATAAATCTATTTTAATCTTAAATCTAATAATATAGAAAAAATTAAAAAAAAAAGCATATAAAATAATTAATCTTATTATAAAATGTTATTATTATTGTTATTTTTTAATATTTAATTATAATTTTTTTCTATTCAATATTCAATGAAATTAAAAAAACACATCTACCTAAATTAAAAATATATTTAAGTGTTTTCCATTTAATAAATTAATCTCTACAAATTCATTTGTATTTCCAAATTTTATACATTCAAAAATTTGTTTGAAAATGCATATTTTCTAAAATGTTATTTTTATTTGGATTTTGCATCATGAGAACTTAATTTTGTTGACCAATTTTTGTAACTTTATTTATAAAAAGAGTTTTAAAATTGTGAAAAATAAAGTGAATATATTATTGATATTGAATAAAATAATATAGGATACATAAAATATATAGATGTTATGAGTATAAAAAGAAATGTCTAATAAAAATAAAGAATATCTAATAAAAATAATGCTTTTTTTATTGAAAAGATGTAATAAATTTCAACAAAATAATTATCATAAATATTTTTCAATATCTAAAAAAAATTAAAAAAAAAATTTAATACACTATCAACACAACATTATATCATAAATTTACTAAATAAATACCCATACTTTATACAATAACATTAATAAAATATACAATAATAAAATTGAACACATTCTTTAAAAATATAATATAATTATTTGCAATGATAGTAATTGTATTTCTCCCATATCTTTGTATTCATAAACAAAATTAGCCAAGCACGCTTGCAATTACAATATACTGAATATTTAAAATACAAGGTCAATACGATTAGTTTTGGTTTGAATTTGCGATTTGTCCAGGTTCAATTATCAATCTATTTCGTTCGTTTCGTAATCCCAAGAAAGGTTATCCTCTCTCCCACCTTATCCGAGATTTGTATAGTCTTACAGTTTAACAGAGATTTGTACACTCTAACTATCACCTTGGCAGATATTTATACATTATTTAATGTGTACGCATTTACTCCGATCTTATCAGTTTACAAGATATTTTTACATTGTCCGATTTGGACACGTTTACTCGCATCTTATCAGCTTACAAGATATTTATACATGATTTGATATTCAGACCTTTTTACTTTTACTTTATTAGATATTTAAACATTACTTAACATTGGTGTTGGTTAAACGTTACCAGAAATTTGGTGATGTAAATTTGATTAAAGGTGAGTATAAATTTGGCGATGTAAATTTGGAAGAAATTAGTATTTTCTGGATTTGAAAAATTTATGGGACATTTGGATTATACAAATTTAGCGACTCAAATCTACAGATGCAACCATTCATCACCATATTTAAAACAAATCAAATTGAAAAAATTACCAAAAAACTGTTTAGACTAATTCATTAAACATACTACACAAATTACAAAATACTTTTTTAAATTACAATTATTTGAATTGTCATTTTATCCCACTTTATCAGATATTTACACATTATTCGAGATTCGGTACAAAAATTACAAAATATTTTTTTAGCTACTCAATTTGCTGTACTCAATATATAGAAATCTGCGTTTCTCCAATATTCTTCGAAAATCAACTACATAAGTTAACTATTAGGTCTTCGCAGAAGTCCTCAAAGGGGCACTGCGGGTTTGCATGATTAGGTTTGAATAGTGTTCGTTAATTACAGTCTAATATTGTGGAGTGTTGTGTTTCCCCAGATTTTCTCCATCCTATCCTTCAAAGTCCTCTCTAATTCTATTACAGCTGAACAACTCAACAACCGAAGCCTCTGCTCGAAATTCCTGCAAACATTTTTTTGCATGTCCTGGAGCAACTGCAGCCATTTCCGACTGAACGCCCCTCTGCGCTCTTCTTTAAAATTATCTCATACAGCAGAATGCATATATCAGGAGCATTATAAAAATTTAATTACATATACGTTAGCAAATTCCCATTACTGAGCCGGGAGTCTACATAACCCAACTCATTCCTCAGCAAAGGAGTACAGAAGAGGTCTCGAATCTTTGCCCAACAATATTCCCTCGGCTTCCGCCGAACAACGCCATTCGTTACAGAAATTGTTCTTAACTGCCTCCAAGTCAAGATTCCTCACGCCGGCGTGGTCTTTTCGGTTGAAGAGACTCAGAATGTGCTCGAACAGGACCTTGTCGCAGGGAATCACGAGGCGGTCTTGCCGGGCGTGTCCGAACTCCTCCTCGGCCTGTTCCAGCAGTAACCTAAACACCGGGTGGTTCAAATAAGCTGCCCGGATCACAAACCGCTCACAATACTGTCGCCCAACGTACACCGCCATGTGTCCGGGTGGCACGTCCGGAGGCACAGCCGACACCGACCAGCGATGCCGGTTGTTATAATTCTTCCCCGCGACAACGTCGAAATGGGCGTCGTCGGAAACGTAGGAATCTAGACACGACCGCGAGAAAAGCAGCTTGCAGCACAGAACCTGCGCGGCCTTTCGGACCTTAATCAGATTCCGCAATTTTCTCACGATTTGCTGCATTTTCGCGACTTGTCGGAGCGTAAGCCCGTTCATGAGGAATCACGATTATAATACAAGCTCACTCAAGAAACCTTACTCAAAAGTTCACGGTTACTTTCAGGACACCAGGAAGACAAGCTCCAAACGGCGCAAGAACGAACAGAGCCTTTTGCACCCGGTAAATATTCAGCCAATATATACTACCGATTGATAAAATTATAGAGTCGATCTGTCGGATTATGCGATACAGAATAAGACCAGATTGATGGGTTTTTACAAATGAAATTGCGTTGAATACCGTGTCTGTCGGGCGCTATTTAAAGACCCTGGAGCTCCTCACACAGTTCGATGGTCGGTACTGACAGACAGGTTATCCTTTGTTGTAAAAACTATGTGCGGGTCCTCTCCAATGGCTGAATTACATTGCGCGGATTTGTCCCCCACTGTCAGCATGTGAAAGTCACGTAAAAGTATACGAACGGCGGTAACCTAAATGCAAACGGTTTTGGGATTTTTCAGGAGGGTTTGTCAATGGTAGCTATGGCTAACATGTGAACTTCCAAAAAGTTTCTCTTTTTCGATTTAATTACTTACTTTTCAAGGGTAAATGGTAAACCGTCATAAGAAAAGGCGGTTGGCCATGCCCCCAGTTATGTCCACAGTCCATACCCTACATTATTTTACTGGAAGAAGGGTTGAGATGTATCTGTCCTTTTGCGTGGTTTTGCCAGGCGTACTTAATGAAAGAGACCCATGTGCACTTGTCCTTCAGCTTTTATCTTGGAGTGGGAGAATTGGAGTCTTCGTACTTCTCAAAGCTTATCAATCCCTGGTTTTCGAAATCGATTGGAGTCTTCGTACCCCTCAAAGTTATCAATCCCTGGTTTTCGATCTCGAAACGTTCGCCGAGACATGATGCCCCGTGATGATGTTTACATGTATTCCTTCGTATGCCAAGGTTCATTGTAACGAGCGTTATCACATTTGGATTTATTATTCTAATGTTAATTTAAATCCTCCGATTGTGTATATCTATTTTGGTGGTTATTTTATGTTGTTTAAATTGTATTTTTGAATGTATAAATGGATTTAGTGTGCTGAAAAACTCCTGACTCATTCAGATTATTAAAACTCAGCCACTCAAATTTGCAGATCCAACCATTCATCACCAGATTTGGGGCAAAATCAAACAGAAAAAGTTGTCAGAAACAGCCAAAAGGTAGAACTCGTTTAGATTATTATTATTTTTTTTATGGTAGTTTAAAAGTTATATGAAATTATATATATTTTTTATAGTTTTAGGGACATTTGTCCAAAGCCTAGTGAGAAATTGTTAGAAATTGTTTCACTGACCAAAGGGTGTTTTTTCGTATGTTGAGTCCATTTCTGCATTCAGAAATGAATTTTAAACAATAAAAAATAGTGATTTCCTGCAAATTTAGATAGCAAGATTTCACCTAAAATAAACGTTTCTTAAAACAAAATATTTTGAAAATTATCATTAAAATATATCAATTTAATTACTGACAAAATCTTAACTTTACATTATTCAAACACTTTTTTGGAATAGGACAATTTAATTATTGATGAAATAGTAATATTACATTGTTTAAATAATCCTTTCTTAAATACATAAATTCAAGGCTTTCAAATCCCAAAACTGGAATATATAATTTCAATCAACAATTTCAATTATCTTCTTAAAATTTTAACTCTATTTTGGATAAAAGTAGCTAGAAAAACTCATACCCTCAAAAACTCATACCCTCAAAAAGATAAAATCTTGAGATGTTTATCTCTTAAAATGTTTAATCTCTATTTGTTTCATTGAGAGGAGTAATGTATAATTATGATTTAGGTATATTTGTAATGAAATTCCGTTTTGGATAAAACTAACAAGAAAAACTCATACCCTCAAAAAGGATAAAATCTTCACATGTTTATTTCTTAAAATGTCTAATCTCTTGTTTAATTGAGAGGATTAATGTATAATTATGATTTTGGTATATTTGTAATGAAGTTGCATTCAAAGTAATGATGTATAATTATAATTAAAATTAAAATTAATTTTTATTTTTTAAATAATAATTATTTTTTAAAATTAATATTAATATTAAAAATATATATTTCAATATTTATTAATACTTTACAATTTCACATAATATTATATCATTTAATAACGGTTTATATTAATTTTTAAATATATAATATTAAATAAAAAAATTATAAAATTATCTTTAAATTATAAATATCTAAAAAAAATTAAATACATTCACTACTTTACTTAAAATAAAAAAGATTATAAACACATTACTAACCTTAATTAAAAAAATATTATAAACATATTAACAACTTTTTAGATTAAAATTAAATTATAAATAATTAAAATAAAAATATTAATAAACACATTCAGAACCATGTATCCACAATCACTATAGACCCCTCCATCCGTACAAAGGATGAGGAGGTAGATGTATTAAATGATCATATTCTGAACGGAGGCCTCCACCTTGGATCTTAATGTAACTAATTTTCTCAATCTCCAAGGAGCAGTTCATCGCCATATCTAGTCCAAAAAAAGAAAAAACATGAAAATGATATGAACGTCATAATGCATGCTCAACAACATTCTCCGTAACAATTCATTGCTGGTTGCATGAATCATCATGTATATGACGGCTGAGACTATTATTTTTTATTACGCTTTGTTTAAAGTTTTATTTTTTTATTTTTAATATTTTTTTATTAGGGATAGTTGAAATGTTCAAATAGTATTTTTGAATTGATAAATATATTTACTGTACTAAAAAAATCCTAAGGACAATCAAAATATGTAATTTTAACCACTGAAGTCTAGCTATCCTTCTAATTTTATTATTTTTTTTTTTGGCGAATGTTAAAAAAAAAACCTAAATATAGTAGACTAAATCTTTTTTAATTTTCATGCAATGGTTATTATCTTTTTTGGTTTTGACAATTTAACGGTTATTTTGATTTTAATTTGATTATATATTCAAGTTATTGGAGGGATCAGTTAATTTTAGATAGCAAAATTTATGATTGAGTTAAGGATGGATTTGTTTATTATTAAATTATTTTGATGTTATATTGGTATGTTTTTTTTTTTAACTAGAACGGTTATGTATTTTATTAAATGGGAAATATAGCTGGCGGAAGCCTTACATCCTTTGCAAAACCATCTATTATCTTTTACACGTTGTTGTCCTTTTTAAGGAATACAAATTTTGATTGGGTCTCCATCATTTATGCATAGTTCTCCTTAGGCCAACAGGCAACCTTTATTGGCTAAAGTATCTGCTTCTTTGTTTGAATCCCTGATAATATGGTAGCAATTGAAGAAGGTGAAGTCCTGGAGAATGTTTCTTAGTCTTTGCAGGTTCTTATTTAGGCCAGCATCATTGCACTGTCCTCCCGAATGTATCATTTTGATCAAGATTTTGGAATCTCCAAACGCTTGTAGGTTCCGGTGGCCTCTTTCCTTAACTATCTGGCAGACTTTTATCAAACTCAAGATTTATGCTTGGTTGTTGGTTCGCTGTCCGAGACCCCAACTGAAGGTTTCTGGCGATGTCCCTTCGCTGGAGTAAATGATTCGTCCAGTTCCCGTTGTACCAGGATTTCCCTTGGATGCGTCGTCGAAGAATACTATCGTTATTCCTTGCTTCTGCCACCATCTCTGAAAAGTATCATGATTGTCTCTTAGCCTCCATTTTGTTTCGGAATGGGGTTTTTCAATGCTTTGGGTCCGGAGAGTGAGCATAGTGTTACCGAGCCAGTTCTTGTCTTCCTGCTGCAGCGAGATGTCTGATTTGTGGGTTTGAGAACTCAAAGTTTCTAAGAGGAGACCTTTTGCTTTCACTGCAACCATGCTGGGGGTCCAAGCTGTGTTGTTGAAGATTTGCTCGTTTCTTGCAAGCCATAGCTTCCAGCACACATACTTAGGGATGGAGATCCAGACTCTGCCCCATAGCATTTTCATTGAAAGCGAGGGATAGCAGTCCTTCCAGGTTGTAAAAAGATCTACAACTGAGATGTTAGAGGGGGCAGCGACCTTGAGACCATGGAGGGTAAGGAGCCAGACTTTGTTTGCAAAATGACAGCCTACAAACAAATGGTCAGAAGTTTCCATGGCTTCTTTGCATAGAACACATCTGTGAGGGCCTGCAATGTTTCTTTTCATTAAATTTTCTCCGGTCAGAATCTTTTTGTGCATTAGAGTCCAGAAGAAAAAATTTACCTTGGGGATCGCTGTAGAGTCCCATACCTCCTTCCAGATATTTGCTGGGGGTGGTCTGTCTTTCTGGCATTGAAGCAAAGTGTAACCTTTAGCTGTCGAATAACTCCCTGAAGTTCCCCAGCCCCATTTGTCTTTTTCAGTCTTATGCACAGGTGTTGCATCTCGGAGCTCCACTTTGAGCGTTTCAAGCTGTTGGTGGAGGCGATTTGGAACATTGCCGAAGTGCCAATCTAACCAAGAGCCGTCTTCATTCCATTTGGAGATATCGCTTACTCTTTGTTTTCCTCTGTGGGCAAGAAAAACGCGAATTTCATGCAGGCTGGCGTTTGAGGCAAGGGACGGCCTCCCCATTACCCGATCTGTCCAAAGATAAGTCCGTTTTCCATTTTCAGGGACATGGTACAGTTACTGGGTGAAGATTCGCGTCCCTTTGAGGCACAATTGCCATAGCTGCGTGCTTTTCCTGTAGGAGGTGTTTTGTAAATTTTGGATTTTAGCGCTGGGAATGTATTTGTGCAGAAGCGTTTTACTTACAGGATGAGACGAATCACTGTGCATCTTCCACAGGATTATGCATCCAAGAGCAGTGTTGATGAGAGCTGGATCTCTAATTTGGAGCCCGCCTTCTCTCAGAGGCAGTTTTACTGTTTCCCATCTGACCAAATGGAACTTGTGTTGATTCCCTTTGCCACCAATCTCTCAGCAGCTTGTTAATTTTCCCAGAAATTGATATGGGTGCCAGGAGGTAGGCTACTTGGTAGATCGACAATGAGGAGAGAATTGCCTTTATCAGTGTTAATTTTCCTCCCTGTGTGAGCCAGTGTCCTCCCCAGGCATCTATTTTCCCTTTAATTTTTGTTAGAACTCCTTCCCACGGGTTGACTTTATTTATGCCCAGTGATAATGGCAGCCCAAGTTACTGTATCTTTTCCCAGTCTACATACCCTTTGAATCCCATTGTGCGAGCAATCTTTTGGGTTTCTTGATTTGTTGCATTCCAACTATAGACAACACTTTTCCTTTCTCTTATCAGGGCTCCTGACTCTTTGCAGTAATCTTGAAGAATGCTCTTGAATGTAGAAGCTACTCTGTTTGAGGCTCCTCCTAGCATAAGAGAATCATCCACAAATAGAGCATGATTGATGGGATTAAGATCCTTCGTAATTCTCAAGCCTGGGACAGCTCCTATTAACTTTTCCTGCTCCAACTTCCTGCTGAGTGAATCCGCCATTAGAATGTACAGAAAAGAAGAGAGAGGGCAACCTTGCCTCAACCCCCTCAAAGATTTAAAGAGCTCTACTGGCCTCCCGTTTACCAAAGGTGCAATCCAAGGGCTGTGGGTGCATGCTTGTATCAGGTTTACAAATTCTTGCTCAAATTCGAATGAGAGTAGCACTTGATATAGGAAGGACAACTTTACTCTATCAAAGGCGTTAGCCATGTCTATCTTGATCAACATACCCTTCTCTTTTCTAAGTTTGTTGGAATGCATAGCTTCCTGAACTAGGATTACATTGTCCAAGATGTGTCTCCCTTTGACGAATCCTCCCTGCGATTCTGAGATGAGTTTGCCCAGCAGAGGCTTTATTCGGTTTGCAAGGAATTTTGCAATTATCTTGTAAGGGGCATTGCAAAGGGAGATAGGCCTGAATCTATCGAAGGAGGCGGGGTTTGTTTCTTTCGGCATTAATGCGAGGAAAGTTGAGTTGGTGCCACCTCCCAGTTTTTCTTTCTGTAGGAATCCTTTTATCATTCTCATGAGATCAGCTTTGATTATATTCCAACATATCCTGTAAAAATGAATAGTGAACCTGTCTGGCCCTGGAGCTTTGTCAGGGGCCATGGACCATATGATTTTACTGATTTCTTCTTCGTTGGTTGGGCTCAATAAAGCTGTGTTATCTTCTTTTGTAACCAGAGCCAGGATGTTCTTAAGGAATTCCTTGTTGCCTTCTTCGTTGTCATCATTCTCTTTGCTGTAAAAATGGTGGAAGTGTGAGACAACAACAACCTTTATTTGTTCTATTCCTTTGCAAATCTTCCCGTCATTGGTTGTGATTTCAGAAATGTGATTCCTGGAGAGCCGGGCTTTAAATTGGCGATGGAAGTAAGATGTGTTTCTGTCTCCAGATTCCAGCCATAGGATGCGGGATTTTAATCTCCAGTATTCTTCTTCGGATCTGAAGGAGTGGTAAGTTTTTCTTTGGATTGCTTGTTCCTTTTCCAAATCTGTGTTAGCAATATCTTTTATTTCCATTTCATTCTGCAACATTCCCAACTGCTGCACTAGCTCCTTTCTTTGGGTGTTGGGATTACTTTCCGGCCTTTTGCTCCATTCCTTGAGGGTTGTTTTTGTTATTTTTAATTTATGTTCCCAGACAAAGTGGGGAGACCCAGTTACTATGGTGGCCCATGCCAGGCAGACTGTCTCATAGAAACCGCTCTTTTCTTTCCACAAAGAGCTAAATCTGAACGGAATTGGGCCTAAATTTTCTTCTTCCTCTATCGAGAGAAGGATGGGTTTGTGGTTCGAGGTAAGCTTGGGGAGGATGGTTGTGGAGATAAGATTCCTTTCCAACAACAAGGTGCTTTGAACCAGAAACCTATCCAATCTGGCAACAATGTGTTCCTCCCCTGTCTTGTTATTGGTCCAGGTGTAGAGCCCTTTGCGTGGTTTAAAATCCATTAGATCCCACTGCTGTATCATGTCTTCTACTACATGGATCTGTTGATCCTTGCTGGTCCTTCCTCCCCTCTTTTATTTTCCATTCATTACTAGGTTGAGATCTCCAACAATGATTATATTGTTTGGGGAAATTAGTTCTAGGTACTCAATTAAAGTTTCCCAACAGTCTTTCTTTTTGAAATGCACAGTTGGAACATTAAGATTGAATAATGCAATGGTTAACTTACTTGTTGTATGCTTTAGTTCTGTGAAGCTTCAATGTTGAGTGTTGTAGGAGTTGACGAGGCTGAACTGCTCATCCTTCCACAGTGTTGCTATTCCTCCGGAGGAGCCCCTTGCACTGATTGCTATCCCTATATTCTTCTGCCATTTGTTTTTACTAATCTCTAGAAGGGATTCCCCTTCGATTTTTGTCTCTTGGAGCATGAGAATGTCTGCCGATTCCACTTTCATCAAGTCCTTAAGCGCTTCGATTTTCGTCGAGTTCCCCAGACCTCTACAGTTCCAAGAGACGATTTTCATTACTTACTATTGGGGGTGGATGGGCCTCCTCCTGTTTGAGACCTTATTCTTGTATATCTTCCGATTGACATTTCTATGGTCGGTTGGCTTCCTTGGGTCTTTTGTCTTTCTGCCTCTTCCTCCCTTGCTTCTTTACGAGACTTCCTTCCTGCTCTTTTGGCTGGCCTTTCTAAGATCTCATCCTCAGAGGAGCTTACTGGATCTATCATTTTCCTTCTGGCTATGTCTGCATATGAAGGAGAGGGGGTTGCATCCAGGAATCCTGTTGTTTGCCCTTGTTCCCCTGTATATTTCCTTTTAGGGGGGGATTTTGGATGTTCCCTATTGTCCATAATTATTTCAGGTTCTTCTATTTCATTATTGAGCTTTTTTGATTGCGTTGTTGATTGCGGCCTGGGGTTGGGGTCCCCGTTAGGTTTTTCTTTCTCCTGTTGCCGAGGTTGTCACTCTTCGTTGTTCCTTTGCTTCTAACTCTTGCTGTCCCTGTTTTCTGAACTGTGATCCACTGGTTTGTTTTCACGTTCTCACTTTCTTCTGCATTCTTTTTTTTGCAGTGCCTTGCGAAGTGTCCATATCCATGGTAGTGCCGACATTTGAATGGTAATTGCTCATAGTCTAGCTCCTCGATATGCGTCCAATCTGCCACGGTTAATTTGATTGCCTCTGGTAATCCCACTTCCAAATCTACCTCCACACAGATCCGGGCGCATGAGTACTGATCTTTCCTTGGTGATTGATCGATGAACCTTCCGAGCTTGTTGCCAATTGCATGCAGTGATTTTTGGTTCCAGCAGTGTAAAGGGAGATGGGGTAGGTGAACCCACAATGGAACGGCGGATGGCACATCCTGAGCTGGATTGAAATCCGGGCTCCATTTGTTCAGATATAACCCCTGGGGTCCCATGAAATATGGACCGTTTTTGAAAATGAGGCTTTTGTCTTCAGAGTTTTCAAAGATGAAAACGAAGTAGCCTTTCCCTACGAAATGACTCTTTATCCCTTCATTGATGAGCGGGCTCCAGTTCCTCTGCACCCAGGCTTCGACGGATTTGGGAGAGGGCCAGAGCCCGGTAAATTGCCCGATGAGGCCTCTGTCTGCAAGATTGATTTCCGACCTGCAAGTTTCTTCTAATGGAAGTTCTACGCTTGGGATGCATTCTGGTTTCTTTACAAATTTCTGTTGAGCTATTGACGGTGGTCTCTTGGAAGCCTCTGCCACTAATTTCTTGAAGGCCTCGATCTCTGGCAAAGGGGGAGAGGTGGGGATGGCTCCCCCACCAGCGTCCAAGGCTGGGGGGCCCCTGCTCTCTGATCGCTACGCAGATCTCCACGCTGGGTCGCGCTCCACATAGCCTCACGCTCCTCACGCACAAGGGTTTCACTCTTTATTGATATGTTTAATTTATTATAAAATTTGTAAAATAATATTATATTTAATTAAAATAAAAATATGTAATTCATTATATATAGAGAGAGATAGATATTATTTAACAATATTTGCCATAACATAATGTTTTTAAAACAACATAAATCTATCTTAATCCATGATTTATCAAGTTTTTTAGAGAGATCAAATATTTTTAATCTTTCTTCAAGTTTTACACATTAAAAAAAGTTTTCACATAAACAAGTTTGATAGATTCGTGGTTAAGATGGACCTATTATTCTTTAACACATTACTATTAAAGTGTTCAAATATATTAATATTATAAAATATATTAAAATTTAAATTTTTTTAAAACATTTTATAATATATTAAGACATGGCTAACCACTTCATTGTTTTAATAATCTATTAATTAAAGCTGCCACAAATCAAATCAAAACAAATTCAAACTAAAATATATATATATATATATATATATATATATATATATATATATATTATCATTATTTTTATGTGTTATGTTACACAAAGATCTATCCCATACTAGGTTGTAGAACCTCTTCGTGCAATACATATATATCCCTCTAATCATTATACTATTTAAAGCTTCCAGTTAAATCAGTTCAAGAAAGAAGTCCCTAACATAATGTTTAACTTAGTCATAACCTTAAAAAAGATTGTTATTATTATTATTATTATTATTATTATTATTATATTCCTTTAGTTTTTCCTAATTCAAACCATTCCTCTACTACTTTTGGTTGTGACATTTTTTTTTCTTCAACCTTTGTTGTATTATCATGCTCTACTACTTTTGGTTGTGACTTTCTTTTTTTTCTTCAACCTTTGTTGTATTATCATGCTTTACTACTTTTGGTTGTGACATTTCATTTTTTTTCTTCAACCTTTGTTGTATTATCATGCACACTTGCAGTTTTGTCATGGACACTCCATACATATTCTTGAAATCCTCGTGGTCTATGCAATCTTGTATCCAATAAACAATTTTTCTCTATTTTTGAGTTAGTCACTTCAATGCATTGATATTATGTCTTATCATGCATCTACATGTTTTATGTCTCTTATACACACACACACACACACACACACACACACACACACACACACACACATTAGGTTCAATGGTTAAGAACATGTATTTCATCTTAAGAGATCATATGTTCAAATTTAGAGGGGGTAGGGTTTGTACACCTCCATAGAGTTTAGCAGTCAATCCAAATATTCAAAGAGGGTCTATGCTTTCTTTCAGTACTCCAGAAAAAAAAAAATCTTGATCTTTGTTAGTTATTGTGTCTTTGCATCATGGGTCTTCACTTTAATTTTTAAAACATTTATATATCTTATTTATTTAATAAATTAAATTTTAAATACAAGATTTTTAGATGATTTGAAGCAGATTATTGTATAAATTGTTATTTTTTTTTTAGGTGGAAAATTCAGACTCATTGGTTTTTTAGGCCCCTTTTAGGGATAGTTCTTGATCTGATGATTTGTGATCTAGAAACCTCTAGATCGTGTTTGAGACATCAAATGACATTTTTGGGGTGAAAGCATTACAAAACGAGTGTGAAACCTTTTGAGGTTGTTCCATATATCAATAGGTTTCCAATGGTGTGAAGATAACCTCAATCAAATTTCATATCAGGGAGTTATGACTTTGGAAAGTTGACCTATTCTATTAACCATCGTGATATCAAGTTGAAGCCACATCATGTTCTATTACTTGTGCATGTAGAGCTAGTCACGTGTGGAATTCCAAGAATATTATTGACGGTGTAAAACCCTAACCCTAACAAGGAGTTAGCATGCAAAACCCCTAACCTTGGCCTCATATGACTATTATGCCATGTTAAATACTAATCCACTAGGAAAGTATTATGTTTCATTCTCATCGTATTGTTTATTGTTCCATAGTGAAGTAGATCATCTAGGAGTGGGATATTGATGTTGAATAGAAGGAGTAGAAGATCTTGTAGAAACCATACAAGCCAGAATGGCCATGTCAGCTCCATAGTGATTGCACTTTCTTTTATATTTGCATTTCATCATTAAGATGAAAAGAGAAAGGCATAGGCCTTACCTTCTAATTGGGTTTTTCTTGTATTGGGTTTTCCTAGGGTACATCTTATGCTCATCGTATTGATGGTGTGTTATTTTCTTAGCATATTTTATTTCAATTTTTGTTTATTTCCGTATCTTTTGTGCTAAGATAGTGGAAACAATTGCATAATAAGAGGTTTTGGAATATTGTGAGATCTATTATGATGAATTGCTCAAGTGGAATATACAGACCATATTGGTACTAGAGTTCTATCTTAGTTTGGCTTTTTATGGGAATTTATAGGATCTAGGAATTGAAAGAAGTCTTACATCCCTATCCATGGTAGATGAGTATAGTAACAATCCATAGGATGAGTTAGAGGAGACACTTTCAAAACTAGAATCACATGACATTGACATCTCTTGTAGTATGGAAATCCTCATGGCATATTTAGAGAACAAGTGGACCTTTTGAAGAGTTTGGTAACTGTAACTAAAAAGTTGACTCATACAGGGAATATGGATATAATGAAGATGCATGATAGGACTCCAAGAAAGAGCTATAAAAAGAGAGACTAAGTTTTGATTCCATGACTTCTTTTCAATATATATTTAAATAAGAAGTGAAAGTGGACATCAAATACTACAAAGGGTGGATCTCATGAGAGGATTTGGAGAGAGAATATTCAGTTCATCCTTTATGTTTGGCATATGAGTTTTTGTTCATTGGGTGTAGCTTGTGGCCTATTGTAGAATAGATATAAGGTATTTTTCATAGTGCCATCATTTTGAGAATGTTTTTGAATTTGTTGATGGGTGGTCTACATATAACTTGATAGCAAGTTCTAAATACTTTAGGACTTGGCACTGGTCATTTTGGTTTGTTTTCTAACACCTAGACATTGTAGGTGTTAAGAACCAAATATCAATATAGCATAGAAAAACCTCAGAAAAAGTACTCAACGCCTTGAAAAAGAGATAATTTCAGATAATAATCCTCTTTGAGGGGGCAACCTCCTTTTACCCCACTTA
>ML778098.1:1735724-1749067 GCA_009831015.1 Picea engelmannii | reverse complement strand
ACATGATCCTCCCAAGACTTGCTATAGATTAGTATATCATCAAAAAATACTAACACAAATTTTCGAAGGAAGGGCTTGAAAATGGAATTCATCAACCCTTAGAATGTGGAAGGTGCATTTGTAAGGCCAAAAGGCATGACCAATAATTCATAATGGCCTACAAATTTAAGATGACCCATAAGATGAAATTTTTACCAAAGATACCTTACTAATTTTTGTAAATGGCATCTAGATTTCGGTATCTGAAACGTTACATAAAATATTTTATAGCGAAAATTCCGCAATGACTCATTTCAGGATGATTCCAAAACCCTATCTTGTACAGGCTGTATCTCTGAAAGTATAAGGCCTCAGGAGCTGAATTATGAACCCAACTTACCTTGATCTGTCTAATAAATATCCTCCAAGCCCTTCCTTCTGAAACATTGTAGAAAAAAGGTTATAGCGAAAATGCCATGGTCTCTCAAATGTAACAGCAAAACCCCAAGACCTTGAGCTCTAATACCATATGTTAAGAACCAAATATCAATATAGCATAGAAAAACCTCAGAAAAAGTACTCAAAGCCTTGAAAAATAGATAATTTCAAATAATAATCCTCTTCGAGGGGGCAACCTCCTTTTACCCCACTTAAATGTTCAAGTACAAGATGATTCAAAATGAAAATGTCTGCTTGATCAGAATCTGGACCAGGGGTCAAATTTTACCTTAAAAATAAAAGTTCTCAGAATTGCCTCAAATCAAATGGGTTTGTAGCCCTCGTCGTCACGAACCCAACGCAATTCGTTTCGTCTCAAACGGACATCGGGAACGAAAGTTATCGCGATCTGTTTGAATCGCCAAACAGGAAAAAAAGGGTGCCGACTGGGCAGGCCGTACAGCTGACGTGGCATAGGCCGTACAGCTGACGTGGTGGCTGTACAAAGGACGTGGCAGGCAAGCGACGTGGCACATTTTTATTTGTTGGCAGTTGGCAAGTAAGATTACAACACGTGGCAGTTTTGACGGCAAATGATTGGGTGCCACGTGGCCCAATCATGAGCTGCCATGTGGCACCCCGATTTTTGTCTACTTGGTCTTGGGTTAAAAATTTTTGGGGTCGACCGGATTTGAACCGGTGACCTCTCCGCATACAACGCCTTCACATAACTCTGCTAGCCAACATGCCGCGCCATAGTTCTTGTTAACTATGTGTTAAACAAATTATTTCAATTTAAAAATTGTTTCAAATGGAGGGGGGTCGGGCCGGGTCTAGCCCCGACCCCCGGTTCTGTGGTATAACACGTGACCATTCGGGTTGCTTTGGTGCGGGGGTCAAACGTTATACACGACCCATAGTTTAAACCTTTGATATAAAACATATGTTACGATCGGTTTATTATGGCGCGTTATATATTACATAGTTGCAATGTATATGTTGGCCTTTGAATTAAAACACGCGCGGGAGTCAATCTATGTACAAAGCTGGGTCATACGTGCTAATTGATATGACCATATGTTTAAACGCGCGCGGGGTTTGATTTTAATATTAGCCCGTGGGTTTATTTTGGTTCGCATATGACCTTCACCACACATATGCGCACGGATTTGAATTGATTTTTTTGTTTCGGTTGTTTTAAAACGGTCACTCAAACAGGCGCCCATCACATGTCAACATTGGATTTAACCTTGCAACGTATCCCTTTTATTGCGCGGGACGTGGCCACATGGTCCCCCCATGCGCCCAACTCCTCCGTCCTCGGGGGCCTTAATCTCGTTAACCGTTCGACAGATTGACACCATTTTCAGAACGCGCGTTTGTGCTGGGTTTTGTGACCGAAAATGCTCAGAGGCTAGGTTCATTCTTTCACAGGTGCGAAATGGAGAACAGGTTACAACAGGCTTGAAGGAGAAAAATGGCAGAAGGCATAACTTCTTCAATTTTTGGCCAAATGAGGAGCTGTAAAAGCCCAGCTAGGGGTTTTTGGACGTCCTGAGTCCATTGGAACCATTTTCACAGGCATTTGAAGAGCCCATTTGCAGTTTTTTCACATTTGAAGTTTGAGGAAGCTTCAGGAGCCTTAAAGCCCTCATTGTTTGAGGCATTGCTCAGATGAGCACATATCCATTTGCTGAGACTGAATAGTCATTTCTGACTGTTTATTATGCTCTGAACACATTGAGATAGGTTTCAGATCCATTGGAGGACTTCTACAGGTATTTTTGCCTCATTCAAGTTTAGGGAAGCTTGGAGGCCACATGTAGGAGAGGTCATTGTTGGATGAGCCATTGTCCATTTGCAGAGTTTTAACAGTCATTTTTGGGGTTTTTATGTATTCTGAATTCAATGGTACAGTCTATAAATCCATTGGAGTTGAGAAGCAGCTTGTAAAGAGAATTTGACAAACTAATCCCAAAGAGCCAAGTCCATTGATGGAGGCTCAAGGAGATGTAGCCCAGAGAGGGGTGAACTCCTTTATCATCTTGCTATTGTTGTGAGTTTGCTGTGTTATTTGCTGCACTTTACATAGTTGTATTTTGGTTTATAACACATATTTAAGCATTTAAAAGAACATTCCTCACACATGCACATTCAAAAGGAAGAAGCATAAACTAAACACATAAACCCTCTTGCACATTTTAAACACATGAAGCAAGGTCCTGTTAAGGTTTATTTTATTGAAGTAGGGGGTGCTTGCATAGCATAACAAGTCAGCCTTCTATTTTCAGATCACTGCTTGGTATATATAGGAGACTAGGAGGTATAATTACAACTAATGGCCTAAAGCCGACATAAATAAAATATGCCGCAATTAAGGGGTAATGAGCCAATATTAGGGAGGAGGAATGAAGTGAGGTCAGGAATACCATGAGCATGCAATAATTCTAGAGTGATTGGGTGGGACAAAAAAAATAACTTGAAATAAAGTATTATAGGAATGAACAAATTCCACATTAAATTTGGTTTTCTGGTAAATGAAGAAGATGAAAGAAAATGGAAACCATCTTAAGAGAAGGCATGAATTGCTTCTATGCATCGAATAGATGATTTTTTTTCGAAATGGGTCCTTGATATGGGATTCTTTATAATTAGGGACATAAAATACCTAAAGTTGTTAGGGAATTCATTGACCATGTATGGGAAGAGTATTGAATATAGTAGTAGGAAATATTTCATAAATTGGTCTTCACGGAGTGAAAAATAGAAATCCTTGATTAAATCTATCCGGGGAATGGATGTGGTGACTAAGGAGATATATGAGGTGGGTAACATACCATAAATAGAGGTATGGGATACTCAAACCAATGATAAATAAGTTATGGACACTCCACCATTCTACATATATGTGGATTGGACAATGAAAGGTGGGGATTAAAAGGACTACAACGAGGTCATATTGTTACACATGTCCCTTTAATTATTATTGTTATTATTGTATTGTAATGGATGGATACTATGTTAGTGGGTATAGTATATGATGCTAAATTAGGTAGATCATTTCCTTTTATTTTTTCTTGAGATCAATTGTATACTAGGAGAAGAGAGTATAGTTTGAAGAATCCCTCTAGTAGTAATATTAAATATAAGATAAAATATTTAGGGTCGTTGTCATATATTAAATTGGATTTACTATACTTTTTATATTATTAGTAGATAAGTATCTTTGAAATTACAAAAAAATATAACTTTTACCGAAAGGATATTTGAGACCAATCTTTCAGAATATGACGTACTAGAACTATTCAAACTTTGACATCATAAATGTCAAAGGTCAAGTCTCATTAGAACTATATAGTATGAGAGTCCAATGTGATTATTACTTTGATATTCCTAGGAATTCTTATGAACTAATGGCCTTAATTGAAGATTTTTGTTTCCAAGTTGAAATACCCTACAACAAAAGTTCATATGGCCTTGATTGAAGATTTTTGTTTCCAAGCTAAAATACCGTACAACAAAAGTTCATATTTGATTTCTTTAGAGCGTGCCTTCCTACCCAAATCTATGTGGGTATATGAAGTAATCAATCATGATACTTTGGTTCTTAACTAAAGGGGAATACTTTTTCCAGTAAAAATACTTCTTCAAATTTGGTCTATGGATCCAAACCCTCCCACGTATATCTTATTGGTCTCTATTTCAAGTTATTTGTTTAATATTTTCTTATTTCTATTTTTCTGGCATTCAGTCCTCTCTCACTCATAACATTTAAGATTGAATATCTCTTAAACGGTTGGTTAACTTCAACAAAGAATCCAGCTCTCTGTAGTACACTAGGGTTTTGAACATGTCTCCATTAATCCCTTAATTCACCTCCAACTAGTGTTCTACAGTTCTTTAGGAAATAACCTTTGTATCTCTCATATAGCTCATGGATCCCTATAGAAAGGCATCGTCTAGATAGATCGAAGCCTCTCAATCACCCTTGAATATAAAAATCATGTAGCTACTATAGAAATTCTTTATTAGAAAGCCACAACTATTCATATTCAAAGCTTGATACTAGAATAACCTTACACAAATAGGGATAGAAAATGAAAAAGAAGGTTTTAGATTTATAGATCCATAGTCTCATATCCTACTTCTAGACATGTTCATATATAATGTAGGCTTAGTGAATTCTTCCTACTAGAAACCATTTGGAAGGGATTAGTCAATCTTTGTGGCAATGCCAATGTACATAACTAGTAGTCCAATTGAGCATAATGATTATGATAAATCTAAATCTCCTAAAAAGCGCATTACATGATCAGACGGATTTTTCAATTCCATTTGATAGTGTTCTTATCCTCTAGGATGCATCACCAATAACATGTCTATATGGATATAGCATTGTTAGTCACCTATCCAAACTATGATCCAATATGATAAGGTGTTCATATGGCTTAAGATGTATCTCCACAATCTAGATGTAGATGAGGTACTTATTATCAAAATTAATTCATGTTAATTGAACATTTTTCATGTTGAAATGGTCTTGCTTGAAACCAATTACCTTGACCAATCCTTTCTCTACAATTCGGTGGTTGAATGAAAATCTCAAAGATACTATAAATTTCAATCCTTTCAAACCATAACTTCCCTACTATCCCCAATCCTCTTAACACTCCTACTAGCCCTAAAATTCAATATCCCTTCATCCCCTAGACAAAACCTATGGTGCTACTTTATGAAAAAAACACCTATTATACTACAAATTTATCTGTTCTCAAATGTTAAAACATATCAAAAGCCTTTCTTATTGATCAATTCTACACTAAATATAATGAACAACTCATAGGTCGTACCCCTCCCTAAGATAAAGCGATAACTTCCCTACCTAACCCTATGACAACAAACCTGTATTTAGTTTTTATTTCCTAGGAAAATTTCATCCCATCTCATAATTTCCTCTTCATTCATAGTTTCCATTTCAATCATTAGATATCCATTATCATAATTGATAATTACAACCAAAAAAACCTGAGCTACTAAGACATTGTGTAGTGTTTGTAACTTCCCACAATCCTCCATCCCAATCCATATCATCTTGGTTGGATACATCAACATGGTCCTTATTTGATCATTAACCAATGATGTGTAATCATAGTTTATGTTGTCCCCTTAAATGACACTGTTGGTGATTATGTCTCTCCAAACGATTACTCTAATAAAATCTCAGGCCTTCCTTACCAACAATAAAGCAAGGATCTCTATGACACATATCCACTACTACCACAGAACCATGTACCTAACATTTATTTTCTCATTGTCCTCATCTCACTATCCTCCCTACTCCTATGTTTTCTCAAGTTTCATACTATAACCCAAGGATTCTCATTCAATTTTCAACACCTCATCCTTCTTAATCGTACCATATATGCTACAACTCATTAAACATCAAATTAACCTCTTATGTGAATCCATATACAACCTTTTCATTCCCTCACTCCACTTCTCTTAAAATGTCCAATGCAACTAAGAATAACCTATTCTCCAATTTAAATGTGTTGAAACTGCACATAATAGATCTAGCTAAACAATAATACACACATTTGCAGAGAGAATTGGAGAAAGAAGAAGAAGGAGAGAAAGAATGAAAGAATTCTCATTAACCATTTTCCACACTCAAAGAGTGAATACTTTAAAATAGATATAGGATACATGAGTAAGTAATGAGACATAGTGGTGGTCTAGAGTGACCCGGACACACACCAATAGTTACAGGAGTAAACTGCCACCTAGTCTAGTATCTTAGGCAGTTACGGGAGTCAAGTGCCACCTAGTCTGAGTTAACTAGTCAAATAGTCTTCAGTTAACTAACTGAACAAAGAATAGCGATGAGTAGATCAAGGAATAAATGGTGATGCACCAGTCTGGAGATTATTCCAAGGCAAGTGCACATTATCATGGTGATGATCCCAATGTTTCATGGTGACAAAACCATTGCAACATCTAAACTCAACTCAACTAGTCAAATTGAAGTGTCAACTAAAAGAGAATATTCTCCAAGTGGAATATTCTCTCCTAAAATAAAGGATACTCAATAATGAATAATTATGACTAATAAACAAGGAAAAACATTAGGAAAAATAAATCCTAGGTGTGTGTGAAGTAACTCCATCACCCCCTTGAACATCACTATGGTGAAAATAAAGAATGGGTCCCAGCAACGAGGCCATGTTAGGTACCCAAATACAAAAGATACATTGAAATAAAGTGAGGAAAGATGGAAAACCTCATGGAATGCCCCCCTCACCCCACCCTCAAGGTACAATGTATGTTAAAAAAAATAAAAAATGAGAAGGAACAAAAAGTAGTTGTTAAACAACCCTGTCCTTCACTCCAAGAAGACCTCACAACTGTGCAAGTTTGTTCTCATTGAATATTTTTTTTGAATATGTAGATGTTTGCATGGATGTGACAAAGTAAATGAACCATTGATATGTCCATACATATCCACTTTCTCTTCCTGTAATGAAGAAGATCCAAATAAATTTTGGATTAAACTTTGAAAACCATGCGATCGTTTCCAGAAAAATGTTGAAAGTTTGTTGATTTTAAAAAGATCATAACTTCACTTTCCAAACTCTATTTCAGACGTGTTGTTTTTTTAAATTGGACATTTTCTTGAGAGGAATTCAAATATCCAATTTGTTTCTGAAAATTTTTCTTATAAAATATCGTAATTGAATCTTATGTGCACAGATCCATTTTTGTCTCTTGAGATGCATCCATTGTGCATGGAAAAGTGTCTGCATGTGACCCCTGAGATTCATGCAATATATATTCCACGTGAACTTCAGAAAAAAATTATGAAATGGAGTAGACATCATTTTCAATTAATGGGATATAAATTTGTCCAAATACTTGTGTAGAAGACTCTTTAGAATAAGAGGCTTGATCTTCTGACGGTTTCTCTTGTAGCCCTATCTTTCCAACCTCTTGCATGAAATATTCAAAATATTATTTATTCCCAAATAGAACCTCCAATATGGTCCATAATTCACTTGCAGTTGATTCTTGTGAGTCATCATATACTTGGTGGAGAATTTCTTGAGAAATAAGCAAGAAGATAAATCATATGGCCATATCTTGTCTATTGAGAAAGTCATTTTCCTCATCGGAGGAATTAGGATCTACTTCCATTGCCATGGTTATTTGGTATAATCCTCTACTTCTAAGAATAATTATAATATTTGGCTTCCACTCCAAATAATTATGAGGCGTGACAAGTATTATTGGTGAGTAAAACATATATTCCATTTTTTTCGCGTTCTTCAATCTTCAGTACCTGCAAAAATAATTTGGTGTAGATTTTTCTTAGCATTCTACTGGCTCTGATACCATGTAAATGTGTTGAACCTGCACAAAATAGATCTAGGTAAACAATAATACAAACATTTGTAGAGAGAATTGGAAAAATAAGAAGAATGAGAGAAAGAATGAAAGAATTCTCATTAACTCTTTTTCACACTCAAAGAGTGAATAATTTACAATAGATGTAGGATACATGAGTTAGTAATGAGACATAGTGGTGGTATAGAGTGATCTGGACACACACCAATAGTTATAGGAGTAAACTGCCAGCTAGTCTAGTTTCTCAGGCAGTTACGGGAGTGAACTGCCGCCTAGTCTGAGTTAACTAGTCAACTAGTCTTCAGTTAACTGACTGAAAAATGAGTAGTGATGAGTAGATCAAGGAATCAAGGGTAATGCACCAGTATGGTAATGATCCCAAGGAAAGTGTGCATTAACATGGTGATTATCCCAATTTTGCATGGTGACAAAACCAATGCAGCATCTAAATTCAACTTAACTAGTCAAACTGAAGTGTCAACTAAAAGAGAATATTCTTGAGGTGGAATATTCTCTCCTAAAATATAGGAGACTAGACAATTACTAATTATGACTAATAGATAAGGAAAAACCTTAGGAAAGAGAAATCCTAGGTGTGTGTGAAGTAACTCCAACATCCAATACCTCTATATTACACACTAATAAAATAAGCCACTCAACATAGAGACTCAGTTCAAGAAGATTGGTCCTCTTCTAAGAACCACATGCCTCTCTCTCTCTTAGAAACATGAATAGGCCAAAAAATAAAGAAATAGTACAATCAACACACACTCTCCTTCTTTTAAGTTTTAAACATTTTACATTAATGCAATGCACATATAGATTCTTAACATAGAAAATAAAACAATTGCAATCACAAATATACCTAGAGATTTACCATGGAAACATAACTAGGAAAACCAACAACCTTATTTAGAGATACAACTCTAGCTCTACTCATAATCCAACTTCATTGTTTAGAATAAAATATATAGGATCCCACACAATGAAAATAAATGCTAATCCATTGACCTAGATTATATTAGAACTTTAATTCATTAACTGGTATTATAAAACCATGGGCTGAAATACCATGCAACACTAAACCAACAAAGAAGGAAATCCACCCCCACCAAAGATGAAAGTCATCTAAAAAATTTGGCCAATAAACTGTGATTTTTTTCTTAGAGACTCCACCCATGAAATCCCTAATAGGGGGTTTGAAGAATATAACACATACCCAATGTTTTCCCACTTATTGTTTTCATTTCATACAAAGGGTCATAGGATTTCATCATTAACAGTACATAGCATAAATACCCATTAATTCTATACAACAAGAGAAATTCCCACTACTCACATACTTTGTTAATGAATTTGCAACATTCTCCAAAGTCTTCTCCCTCATGAACATCAATTTCTTCTCTTCAACAGTGTCATTGAAAAAATCATATCGAATATTGCCATGCTTTGTATTAGAATGATAAGTTGGGTTCATTGTCAGGAAGATTTCACTTTGATTGTTACAATCGATCGTTACATCTTGTTCTATCGACCTAATACCTCAACACAATCTCTTTAAGCATACTACTTCCTTGTTTGCATGAGTGGTTTCCATTTATTAATATTTTTTAGTTGCGAGTGATACTATAGTCTCTCTTTTTATCATCCAACCGATTCCTCCTCCAAATAGGTTAAACACATACCCACTTTTAGATCTTCTACTAGCCAGTTCTCTAACCCAGTTCACAAAAACAAAGCCTATGTCCAGTCCTGTTCTTCCTTAGTAACACAATACATAAGTAGTAGTGTCCTACAAATACCAGAAAGCCTCTTTACTCTTTCTCAGTGCTCCTTCCCTACTTTTGACATATAAGTACTCAAAAATCCCACTACATGTGCAATTACCAGTGTAGTATAGACCATTATATACAACAAAATGCCAACCACGATAACATAAAAAACATTGGGCATGTCCTCTTACTCTTCTTATGTATACAAACACTGATCTGCAGATAAATTTACACCTACAATAATAGGGACTTTGATATGTTTACATTCCTACATTAAAATTTACAATATTGAATCAACATATTTTCTCTTATTGAACTAGAGTTTCATCTTTTTCTGATTTATTTTGTTTTCCATGTACAAAATAAAATCTGTAGCAACAATATTTTTCATGTCAAATTTAAAGGACAACTGAGGCTTCACATCCTAGATAATTTTCTTTTTGTTTCCTATCAGTAACATATAATTCACATATAAGAAAAAATAAATAAGATGATCACCTACTAATTTGAAATACACAAAATGATTGTCTTTACTTCTTTTGAAACCTAGTCTCAATATATAATTATAATTTTCTTTATACCACATCCTTGTGTTGGTTGTGGAGCCTGGCTATCTTCATGTTTCAAAGGTTTGTTTTATCCGTGTCTGGATCCCATTTCCTGAAGGGGGGGTGTGGCCTGGGATTTCCCCCCACTATTGTTGTCAGGTGATCCAGGAGGATCCAAGGAACACTCATAGAGGTCCAAGAGGCTCCTAAATGCTCACAAAGGTCCCAAGGCATCCAAAAATGATGAAAATTTTCCTATCTCAAATCATCCTAAAAATACAATCATTACGTAGAGCTCGTCGTCATCTTTCCAATGATGCAAATGAAAAGTCAAAAAGATTTCATATGAAAAATTTCTAAGTGGTCAAAGTTTGGGTCAAATAGGAAGAATTCAAAGGAGAAAGGATGATGTCATCATCGATATGTGGCACATGTTCTTACCTCAGGCGACATGGAATATTAGTTAGGATATCTAGTCAGTAGATGAGTTGGAAAATCCATACTCTAAGTGATCCAATTATGTAATGACACATGGCATTGAAGATCCATTAAAAGGATTCCATGTGGTAACCCCTCATCAACCAATATTGGTATGATTGTATAAAAGTTTTGAAGTGAATAGGGTTTGACCCCATGACCTCCATAGCCACCAAATATTTAACATACCCGCCACAACCAAAAATCTATATGATGAGTCTTAACCATATGGTGTTTTAAAATTTATTTAAATTAAAGTGAAGATTGATATGGGGGGAGGAAGGGGTTGAGGGCTATCCCCCATCCCTTGGTCCATATATGTTACCAAATGACCAAATTCTAACCACGGAAGGGGCTTAATACTTATGCATGGTAGTGTTTTATGTTATATATAGTATATAGTTACTATTTACTATATATACATATATATTATATAAAACATAACCAATGTATATCCCATGGAGAAGAATTGAACCCCGACCTCCGCTATATTAGTGGGTAGTTTTAACCACTAGGAAAATGACCCCATACTTAGCAGAGATTCCCTCAAAATTAGAATGAAGTTGCCAATTAATCTGCATGGAAGTTGGAGGTTGAGTCTTATATATTGGGCATGGATCCCAATGCTCTAGGACACATCCCTATGTGCATAGATCCTGAGGCAAGGATATGGCCTGGATTTCGAGACAAGGCCAGATTATTGAAACTATACAGATGCATTGAAGTATGTGAAAGTACAAGTGATTTATGTGTTCCACTATAAAGCATGGAAAATGGTACCTTGACAAAATTTTCAGTATTTTATATCAATTTTGCATGATTTTTAGAAAGGATCATGACTTTGAGGTTTGTTTTGTGATTTGAAGTAATTTGTAAAACTTTTTTTCTCAATTTGTCATTAATGGACATTTAATGCATTGTAAAGTTTTTAGAATTTTGCAAGGACTTCAATGTTGTAGTTATTTTCTTGTTTTCAGTAATGGAATTTAAGAGCATCCATTAAATTGGCATATGTGAGTCATTTTAGATGCGATTTTGATGCTTCATATGGAGAAGGAAGTTTTCATTGGATTAAATGGAACTTAAATATGAAACAAAAGTATGTAATTTGAGTTTTTTTTTTTTTTATTATTTATTTTTTTTTATTTTTTTTCTGTGTCATCTGGCTATTAAGTAAAAATAATTACCAATATATGAGTTTTTGGGTAAAAAACACATCATCATACTTTTATAAAACACCCCAATACGATCAGTAAATTATTCTAGATCAAGTTAGATACTTCATGTATATATGTAAAGAGATAAGTGGTGTCTAAGGATTTCCAGATCAAGTAGTATTAGAGTAGGTTGTCTAACGAACTCCTTTGATAGAAGTGGTATCAGAGATAGTTTTGGTGTGTGTTGCAATTTGATGTTGTCATGAGATCCAAGAGTTGAGCAGGTGAAGATATTGAAGAATCTTATCCAGAAAATAAGATGAGTAAATTTATGATGGAATTGAGGCTGCAAAAGAACATTAATCGACAACTACAGAGAGAGAATTATGAGTTAAATATGTAGTTGCAAGATATTGAGGAAGAGATGAAAAGGATGGATGATTGACTGTTATTTCATTAACATTTGCACATGAGTATTTTTCATGAACTAAAAATAAATTTGCAAATATTGGAACCATCAATTAGTAAAGTTGGAAAAGTGGAGAATGATAAGTCTCCATTGCAACAGAGACTATATCCCTCCAAGGACATGATCGAGAAAGAAGACTCCTCATATTATTATTTCTCCCATCAATATGGAGATTGATCGAGGGTGGTTCAAGAAAAGAGAACCTAATATGAATAAGTCCTACATAAACAATTGGCCTTTCCTTCTAGTCCAGAGAAGAGTAACATGTGCAAGTCATCTCCAGGGAAAGATATGCATGCTACAAGATAAGGAATGGATACTTTTCCCACTATTGAATGGTCTACTTATTTGTGTGCTTCCTATAAAAATAGGAACCATGATGTGGAGACGTATCCAAGAAGAAAGTATGTGAAAGTAAAGACCTCCAAGAAGAAGGAAGATCATTTCTCAAGTCAGAGAAAAAGGAGGAACAATGAGAAGGTATCATGGAAAAAGATGCTATACTATTATTGTGGTAAGAGTGGATGTTATGAGGGAAAAAATCTCTATGGCCAGGGTAAACCACAACACACAGGTATGACTACATAAATCTATTCAATTCCAACATATGTTGGGTGTGTTATCCCTGATATCTAGGGATAACTAGGATATCATGTCTCGAGGCCCACATGGTCCTAGACATGGAGTACGAGAGCAGATTGACTTGAGCATGGCCCTTGAGGGCCCATCTTTTCTTCTTCTCAACCAGACTTGTCCAGTCAGCAGTACCAGCCTCCATCACTACTGGCCTGGGTTTGCATCAGAAAAGGCTCTTGCTCCATGAGGTAATTGGTCTGAGGTATCATGGTATGTGTCACATTTGATCATTATAACCTTCTTATGTATGCATTAGATCTCTTTCATTTCAGATAACTGCTTGGATCTTACACTAATCCACTTGAGCATTGTTGGGGTGATTGATGGGGTAGCTTAGCAAGTTGGTATTCATGGGTTTTGGTTAGCCACCAAGGGGGGTTTGTAGAACCATCATCCGCTCCCCTCATATTATCACTCTTACATCTTAAAACCCCGCTCATCCATCCCATTCCCCTAGTCTGGCCAT
>ML778098.1:1683063-1725247 GCA_009831015.1 Picea engelmannii | reverse complement strand
ATAATCATTAAAAAACCTTTAAAATGTAATTTGATTAAAAAAACAAAAACTTTCAAAACTAAAAAAATATTAACAAAATTCAACAAAAAAATATCCAAAATAAAATATATTAAAAAATCTTCAAGTAAAACTTTAAAATTAAAATAAATGACAAAAAATTCAAAAATATATATTTAAAAAACAATATTTAAAGGAAAACAAAACAATTTTTATAAAATCAATCACGAACTAATAAAAAGAAAATTTTAAAACCAATTTTAAAATAAACTTCTAAGCATATTTAAAAAAAAAGAAAATCAAAATTAAAAAAGAAAATTAAAAGCAATTTTACAATACAAAAACTATCAATTTTAATTGTAACTAAAGTAAAAAAATAGAAAAAACAAGTATAAACAAATTTAATAACATTTAAAACAAAAAAGAATAAAATACAATTTTACAATTGAAATAACATAAAATTTTAATTAAAATTAAAAAAAAAAAAAAATTACAATTTTTTTTACAAAGGCTTAGCCCAGCCCCTAGGGGCTAAGCCTTGGTCCCATTGGGCCAAGGATTAGCCCGTGGAGGCTGGGGTGATGTCAGGCATCACTCTAGTCCCCAGGGGCTAAGCGCTAGTCCCACGGGGCCAAGTCTTAGCTCGTGGGGGCTAGGGTGATGTCGGGTATCACTCCAACCCCCATGGGATAAATCCTAGTCCCACGAGGGCTTAGGCCCTAGAGGCTAGGCTGACTCCCGACATGACCCCAGCCCCCATGGGCTAAGCCTTGGCCCTCTGACACCAGGGCTTAGACACTAGGGGCTTGGGTCATGCCCAAAATCACCCCCCATGACACCCACGACACCCATGTTGGTTGAGCGTTGTGGGTGTCGTGGGGGTGATGTCGAGCATCACCCCAACCCCCAGGGGCTAAGAATTAGCCCCATGGCACAAGGGCTTAGCTCCTAGGGGCTGGGGTGATGTCGGGAGTCCGACATCACCCCATCCCCCAGGAACTAAACCCTTGTCCCACGGGGCCAAGTTAATTCATCTAGGAGGTCATCAATGATAGGAATGTGGAATTTGTCTTTGATGGTAAGTTTGTTGAGGGCACAGAAGTCAGGACACATTCACCAAGAACATTCTTTCTTTAGGACCATGACCATAGGAGAAGAGTAGGGGCTCGTACTAGGGCAGATAATGTCTGCATTAAGGAGTTCCTGGACCATTTTCTAAATTTCATTTTTTTGGGAAAAGGGGTGATAATACGGATGGATATTCAGAGGAAGGCTTCCGGGTACAAGAGGAATGGATTGGTCATGAACACCATAGGAAGGAGGGAGTCATTGGGGAGTAGAAAAGACCAATTGATGCTTAGAAAGGATGGCTTGGAGGTCTTGCAGGACCGAGGGTGTCTCTGTTGCTTGTATGGCATGGATTTTGGTGATAACACCAGAATGACCTTTTTTGAGAAGCTTTTCCATGCGATGGAAACTAATGATATCAGGTGAACCAACGGTGATGCCTTGGAACTTATATTGGTGGCCCTTCTGGTCGAAATGGCATGGTTAAGTCTTTAAAATCCATAAGAATTGGACCCAAAGTCCTTAGCCAGTCTGCACCCAACACAATGTCACAACCTCCGATGTTGATAGAAAACATATGGGATTTCATGTGGTAGTCACCAATTTGGAGACACACATTTTCACAATTCCCTCCACATTTCATGGAATCACCATTGGCAATCATGATTTGGAAATTATTGACAGCATGGATGTAGCAAAGAGTTTCTTGGGTAATGCGTCGATGAATAAAATTATGGGTGCTACCACTATCAACCAGAATAATGACCTTCTGATGCTTGATGTAACTGATTAGCTTGAGGGTTTGGGGAGCAGAGAAGCCAGTGAGAGCATTGAGGGAAATGACCGATTCTACTTCGGGAGGGTCTGAGGGAGGGGTTATGTCAGTGGATTCAGGTGACTTAGACAGAAGGGGAGTTTCTACATCCTCTTCCGAAATATCCTCGGAGATGGCCATAAAAATATTTTGTTCTTTACACTTGTGTCCCGGGAAATATTTGTCATCACAGTTATAACAAAGGCCTTTGAGTTGACATTCAGCCATTTCATCCTTAGTCAATTTTTGGATCTTTAGTGGAGTAGAGGGAGTAGTGGGATTTACTGGTTTAGGGCATGGGATAAATGAGGGTTTTTGGTTTTGAGAGGATACCACCTGTTGTTCTTCTTTAGCTATTTTATTATCCTCCACCCGACTTTGAGGCCGAGCCATGAGGACATGGGCCCGAATCTCATCCTTGAGGCCGCTGATAAAACACTCTTGGAAAAAGGCATCAGACATGCCCTCTGTTCTAAAATCTAGGTGCTCAAAGGCATCTATAAACTCTTCCACTGTTCCTAATTGTTTCAACTTTGTCAAATGACCCAAATGGTTGGTGTCAGTGTCAAAGCGTTCATAAAGCTCTGCCACAAAGTGTGTCCAAGAAATATACCCTTGATGAGAATTTTTTCTCCATTGCCACCATTGCCACCATTCTTTATCTAGATGGAGAACACCATACCAGAGTTTGGCCAAGTCATATATAATGTCATATAAAGAGAAATAATGCTCCATTTGGGTTACCCAACCAGTGGGGTTTGAGCCATCAAATTTGGTCACATCCACCTATAGAAGGCGTAGGTCACATTGAAAGTGATGGTTCTGAAAGTTATTAGAATGAGAGGAATGGTCACATTCAAGATGTGGAGGTGACGAAGAGGAAGGGTTATCTGTAGGGATATGAAGTTTGGTGCAGAGTGGCGAAAATATGGATTCAAACTGGGTGGTGAGGTCTTGTTTGATTTCCTCCATTGAGGACTGCATGGTTGTATTGATGGCTGCAACATTGGCACTGAGTTGTTTCACTTCTTGTTGGGTTTCAATGAGACCATATTGCAAGGTGTTGAAGCAAGCTTCCAAGTCTTGGCTACGGTTATGGGCCATGAGGATGGGGGAATTGAAAAGTAGCGTGCGGGGTCAAAAATTTTGACGAAAAATGATATGGATGAGTGTGATAAGGGAGAAGAGATGAATCCAATGGAATAGGTCTCAAATAATGGTGAAAACATTTTCAGTATTTTTTTTCTTTTTTTTTTACACCTGTGGAGTTATACTCCCGTCTGAAGAATATTAGAGAGAGGAAATTCCCAAATGATTAACCAGAAAGAAATGTTTATTTACTTGGAATCCCGAACACATTTGCGTGGCAATAGATCTTGTTTTTTTTAGTTTGTTTATGTTTCTGTCCCCAAGGGTTAGGTATTCAAGGGCTCTACAGACAAGGGTTTTCCCTGTGCTATAGCTCTCTAATATATGTGTGGGGTTCAATAGTAGTACTTGGCCCAATATCTCAGGGCACTCACTAAGGAGGATAGACAGTACCCTTAGCCGTATTGCATGACTACCCAAGTAGTAGAGAGTATCTTCCCGAGTGTTGTTCTTGGTGACATTATAGTAGTTAGGTGACCAATAGATTTATCTAAAGAGGGCTTCGGGTAATCTAGGATGATTCGTACAGAGGTGTTGTCTGATGCGCTACCACTCGAAGGGGTACCAACAATGGTTACAAGGGTGGCCAACAGATGTGCACTTAAGTACCACTTGTATTTTCTGTGTGTATGAATCCCTCAACTGTGGGTTTATGCACATAACAACAGATGTCTGTGGCTTAAAGACGTCGGAATACGTCTCTACCCTGAAAAAATAATTTAACCCACACTTTCTATCGAGGAAAGTGATCTGATACCACTTGTAATATACCAGATATAAAATGTATGCAGAACATAAATAATATGCTAGAAATGGCAGAATAACAACAATATAACCAGGCCATTCACCACAATAGCACTGAAATGATAAGAGAATAATAAGAGAAATAACACTTTGAATCTGAAAGCAATGTTCACGGGCCTCTTCGAGGGGGAAAACTCCAGTTGAGCAGAGCTCTATTGCAATAATATCCAAGCTAGGGTTATCATACCCTTGACTCCTATTTATACTAAAAAGAAGCATCTACAGGAAGATCCTTCTAGAAGTGAAAGATTCTATTAGGTATTCTTACAACTGCCTTATTCTATTTTATTGAAAGGCCTTATTAATATTGACCTTTCTTACATCCGAATATATTTTTCTACCTATGTGTGGGTTAGGACCCTAACAATTATTGGGTGTTAAAAAGTCGACAAAGGATACAAAGGTGAAGCAAAATCTCTTTAACAATATAACTAGTGTATTAAAATCTTTTGGAAAATCTTGAAAAGAAGATGTCTGTGTTGCACGTAGAGCGATACAAACAACAGTTGTTTCATCTAGCAATATAAAAGATTGTTTGACACAACACATGGAAAAAGCGATGGGAATGTCAAGAAAAACATTGCACAAAGATAGAAAATTTCGATTGCAAATAGATGTAAATGATGAATTGGCTTGTTGGATAGTGATTTCTAGACAACCCTACAAAGATAGACTTGCAGAAAATGTTAAAGAATTGACCCGTAATTGTTGGTTGGAAGAATATCATGTTTCACCACATACAAGGGATGTGTTGCGATGAAGAATAGAATGAAAACAATATGAAGAATATCCAAAACATATATTTCCAATGACACAAATGGAGTTGTTCAATAAGTTCAAAGAAGAGCACAAAGAAGTTAAAATTTCCATCAATACATTTGTGCAACAAAAACCATGGTTTGTTAAACCCATCATTGTTCGTGACACTTGTTGTAGTCGTTATCATGTCGAATTTGAGTTGTATTATGAAACTTTTTTGGATTTTCGTAAAACTTTATGGCCAGGTTCACCTCCTCCTTCTACAAGTTGAGATTTAATAATATTTTCATTATCATCCCTATATCTCTTCACTTCTCTCTGTATACTTCTCATAGTTACACACTCATTCTTGCCTCTTCTTCTATTATACTTCATCTTAGCATTTCCCATGTTGCCATGTAGCCCAATGAATTCATCTTTATGATTGCAAGACCCTTGGGAATCTTCCATGGTTGTAGTTCGCATACAGGAAACAAACTTCCCTCCTGTACCTATAAATTCTACAAGAAAATGTGCATGAAAACAATTTTTTGTTAGATAAAATATGTATGCACTTTTGGAAATAATGCATAAAGTTTTATGCTTTCTAGTTCCACTAGTTATCTTCTTTTGTCTTGGCTATAACTTAAATTGTCTAGATAAATTTTATGGGTTGATATATGGATCCTCGTCTCCGATATGTTTCTAACGACTCCTTTGTTTCTCAATTCATATTTTTGAGAAAAAATTTATGGTCATCTGAATATTGTGAATTCACCCCTTCTAGACACTTTTCATTCTAGTGTAGTTAATCCTAGACACCAACTTTTGTTGCTTGTATAAGTAAATATGTCAAGAACTAGAGAATTGTTTTTATGAGACATTGATAATAATGATGATAGTAAATTCAAAACAACTCTCATACTCTCAATCTAATTCTCTCATCCTTTTTTCATCCTTTTTTCCAGACATAGAATTGTTATCCAAACTCGATATCCCACAAACTGCGCACTTTTAAAAAAAATTAACTAAAATTAATTTTTCTTGCTTAATGAGTATACAAAATTTCAAGTAAATAAAGTTTTCCATATTCTCCATCTTCAAACCCTTTTTGCTCAGAAAATCCCCAAACCCCCAAAAAGTGGCCCGAAATAATGGATTTTCGCATGTTTTAGCATCCCCATTCCACACCCCTTGGAATCCAACCAATTCCTTCTCATAGTATTTTCATGTCTGCATTTCTCACACTCTGTACAAGTTTAAATAGTAACTTTTCTCCTTCCATTGAGTTTGACCCTAATCTTTAAAAACATGAAATTTTGATTTTCTGGAAAATCAGAGCATAATTGGTCAATGGCCCTGTATGGCACTTTTGGAGACCTCAACTCTATGGGAAAAAAAAACATTTCATCGGAATCAAAATTAATATGCTTCATTTATTTCCAAAATATTCCTTTGGCTCGAGACTTTTTTTGTTTTGTTTATACTATAGAACAATTTTTCTTGTGCAATATCCTTCCTCTCTTCATCCTTTTTAAATCTCACGCACATCCATGCATCGATATTCAACATGCGCAACACCAATATTTAGTGCACATACACCAATATTCAGTGAGAACGACTTTTATACCATGCACCAATATTAAATGCGCTCAAATTTTTGTATCGTGCACCAATATCCTATGCACACAAATTTTTATGCCACAAATCAACATCCTATGTGCGCAAAGTTTTGTATCATGCACCAATATTTAGTGTGCACCACACAAAAATATTCAGTGTGCGTGGATTTTTATACTACACACCAATATCCAGTGCACCAACGTCCAATATCCAGTGCATGCAACATTTTATACCATGCACCAACATCCCATGCACATAACGTTTTATACTACACACCAATATTCAATGTGCACCATGCACCAATATCCAATGCACATGATTTTTATACTGTGCACCAATATTTAGTACACACGATTTTTATACCATGCACCAATATTTAGTGTTCACAAATTTTTATACCATGCACCAATATCTAGTGTGCGCAAACTTTTATAATGTGCACCAATATCTAGTGTGTGAAAATTTTATGTCGAGCACCAATATCTAGTGCACACAATTATTTTTATGCCATGCATCAACAATTCTCCATTGCACGGTGCCAACATTTGGTATGCACACTACGTACTATTTCAAGCATCATTAAAATTCATAATTTTCTTGTATAATACAAATTTAGTCACCTGGAATTAGAAATGACCCCTTAGTAGTAACCATTCTGAGTGCAATTATGACTTGAGGTTTTCTTAGAAACAAGGGAACTTCACTCATATTTTTTTCATTATCCCCAAATTTGGCACAACTCCATGTTGATATGATGAATTTACCAACTTCATGTTGATCTTTGACCCATACAAGTCTGGTGTTGAACCAAAAATCATTAATACCATTATGTAACATCCCCCATCTTAACCAAAGAACATTAATTGTGGAAAATACACGTAAATATGAAACTTTTCTTCTAACTAAATTCTTGTAGCTTATCAACTATGGATTATACACAAATTTAACTATTTTCAGATACGATATAAATAAATGCATCTACAACATTCCAAAAAAACATTAAGGTTGTGTTCTCACCAAGTCAAACCACACAGACAAAAGCCTTTGTCATGTGCACGACAACTATTGTCAATGCACACACAACACGCTTTTACTGCGCATGATAATTATCTACAACATGTGGGACAATTCGAGCATCGTGTTGGAATAAGTTATCATTACTTACTAAAACAAATTATCACATACAATTAAGCATAGAATTATGAACAACATGAAATTCAAGCTCATGAAAATGTCCATAGTAGTCAAACAAGTAAATGAAACTAATAAATTCACCATAAGAATAAATAATTCATTCTCATGCATAGAGTAAAATGCACAACAAACACATATTTCATTAAATTTGGAAATATTCTATTACATGGACTTCATTAGCATTGAGTTTTTATAAATCCTTAATATATTCCATGGAGGAAGTCAATCTATTGAGATGCCTAGTGTGGACTTAAGTAAGTGATTTTCCTCTGAGAACCAATGCAGGGAGTAGGCAGTGAAAGCAAGGGTCTTTGGAGAGTAGTGCGCATGAAATGGATATGATCTCTCCTCATTGTCGATTCTACAAAACCACTAACCTGATGTAATAGTGTCAACCAACCATAGAAAAATCAATCATGGTTGGGCATTACTTTCACCAAAACGAGGAGAAAATGATAAGAATTTTAAATGCATAAGAGATAGACATTATAACACATTTTTCAAGGTTTTTAGTTGAACTTTGTATATGTGCCCATTTTCTTTGATTATTAATGATTAATGTTTAATGTAACTACAAGTAAATTATCAAAATTAAGATAATGATTTTCAAGTTTAATCATATATTCAAAGTCATTCATTTTTTACTCATCTCCCATTAGTCTGAATAGCTCACTTAGGACTCATTATTAATTCATTCTGATTATTTTTGTAAGAAATGTGAGTTTTATTTCAAAAATACATATCACATATATACATGTATCATGCATATAATTAAATAAAATTCAATAAATAGTTTTGTGCCTTGTTGGCTTATATGAAATGATTTCGATCACTAATAATCGATTTAAGAATAAAAATTTACAACAATTTATGGACGGGGAAATAAAATGTCATACAATGAAAAAGTTCAAATACATCTATTTATGACCCATATCCAATGAAAAATAGTCCACTTAACACTTATTATCAATTAATTCTATGTTTTTTTAAGAAATACATTTTTATTTACATGAAGTTTTATTTCAAAAATTACATCGCATTTATACACTCATATTAATGCATAATATAAGTAAATAGAAGTTGATGTCCTTAACTTGTCTTATATAAGATGATTGCAATTATAAATAATTGATTTAAGAATACATATTTATAAAACGTTATGGATTGAGAAATCAAATACCTTATAATTTAAAAAGTTCTAAGTCATTCATCTCTCACCCATCTCTCATTACCATGAATAGTCCACTTAGCATTCATTATTAGGAAATTATAAGTCTTTTCTTGGAAGAAATGCATTGTTGTTTATATGGAGTTTCGTTTCAAAAATTATATATCACATTTCTACACTCATATTATATCACATTTATGCACTCATATTAATGCATATAAGTAAATACAAGTCAACAAATAAATATAAATAAAAGTCAACAAATAAATATGTGTCTTTTGGCTTATATGGGATGATTTCAATTGATTTAAGAATAAAAAGTTACAAAAATTTATGGATAGGAAAATCAAATGCTTTACACTTTACATTCATCTATGACACGTCTCCAATAAAAGCCTCAATAGTCCACTTAGCACTAATTATCAATTAACTCTATGTTTTTTTAAAGAAATGCAACTCTATTTACATGGGATTTTATTTCAAAAATTACATAACACATATATTAATGCATATTAATGCATATATGCAAATAAAAGTCAATAAATGACTGTGTATGACAAATTAGAATAGCAAAATCTACAAGTCTAAGAAAATGTTTTTGTCTATGCAAATGTATAAAAATAAATGGCTAACCACTTATATAAATTAACAAGTCTATGCAAATGTATAAAAACAAATGGCTAACCACTTATATAAATTAACATAAAGATCATTTTCTTAAAATAAATTATAATATCTTATGCTAAGTTATGTTAGGGCACGAAGGAATGGAACCACCAACCTCCTGCTTGTAAGACAGGCACTCTTCCATTGAGCTAGCCCCCTTTAAAACATTAGAGAAGAGGAATTTCAATGATTTTCTTAAAGTTAAGAAAATAGTCTTCAATCATAGTAAATAATGTCTTTGAAATGATATTAAAAAGAAATTTGATAAAACTCCATATTTCTTATATATTCAATATATGATGCAATCATCTCAACATGGAACTTTTAAGCTAACCATGCATTAAAACATGTTTATAGGAAAAGAAAATATTCTACTAGCTCCCTTGGCTCTAACAAAATTATGAAATAAATTCACTTTCAATAAATAAAAATATTCAAACAATAAAAGTTAATACAATGGTACCTTATCAAATGACACTTATGGTTTTAGGCAATCCCTTTAGAGCATAATAGTTGTAAGGACATCACAAGAGACTGATATTGAAGTTCAAAACAAAAGTATGCATATATTGTTTTCCACCTAGTCAATAAATCGAAGCTACACGACAAACAATGGATTGCCATCCTTAAATTTTTGCAAAATGTACATGCCATCATTTTGGTAAAGCTTCCCAAATATATTAACTATAAAATCATGGTGTGCCATTAGATTCTACAAACTTGAAAGCTTCTATAGTAAGTCCAAACTAACAACCATTCGCTTCAATCTACAAAACTGTTACCCCAAAATTACGACCTACAAACTTTAGTTGATAGTTTAGGTACAAAAAAATAATAGTAGACAATGAAAATCATAGTTTTTTCTAGTTGCAACCTTATAGGTTACTCTCTAAAACCTATTATGGATTTCACATTTGATAAATTAAAAATGCTACAAGATGCCACATCTTGGATTTCTTCCAAGGCCTTGTGTAGAGGAACCAATAGACAACATTTCTCTGCTCAATTCTTTCAAAGTAAATATATATATATATATATATATATATATATATATATATATATATATATATATATATATATATATATATATATATATATATAGTTTCTAATGATAAGTAAGCAAAATAACATCTTTAATTTCCATGTTGACAAAACAATAATCATTCTATAGTCTATCACCTAAGATATATTCTCCCAACCACTAGGAATTACATTTTGTGTGTTCAAATTTCTCTATTTTCTTTTTCCATGCTTCTAGACTATTTCCTAAACCAAAATGGGAAATTTTATAACATAAATAGTAAAAAAAAATAAAAAATGAATTTTAAAAGAGCCCATCCCACCCTACCACAACTCCAAATAAATAATCCCAATCTCAAGTTACAATCTGATCAAGTTCCATATGTTCAATCCAGGCAACCAAAACCAAACGGTCAACATTTTATATTTTCCCCTTGTGTGGTGTTTCTTTAGAACAACTTACATTTCCTCCATATTTATGATATGGTGTAGTTTCTTTACCATTGTTTGTACCCAAGACAAATCTAGTTCTTCATAATTGTGAGGGCCAAATGAGGTCAACTTTTTTTATTTTCTCAAATCTTCTCCTTGAACTCCCTAGTCAAATTTACCAATTGGAGAATCCCCAATCAGACCATGAATTGGGAGTCACATGAGATCTCAAGTCACAAGAACCGTGGCTCTATTTTTTTCTCTGGATAAAAGTAACAATTCTTGAATTTAAGGTTGCAACCAGAGCTACTGATAAGAGAGACCCACATGCATTATGATGTTCAAGAACCACACAACGAGGTGACAATATACTAAGGTATCCCAACCCATATGACGAAGATTGGAAAGGCGATTGAATCAAACAATGACCAAGGCCTTGGGGTTCACCTGTTGCATCTATGTAATTGGCTAAGAAAATGTTTGTGAATTTATGGGGGGTAACATCTAGTTTAGAAAATGCATATATGCATGGATGGTATTTTGAGTTTGTATTTGGGGACTTGTCTAAGAAAGTATGGAAGGTTCAAGGACTGCTACTCTAGGAGATGTTACCTTAGAGGAAAAACATTCTTCAAGATTTGTTGGAGAAACATTATTTATCCCATGACTTTGTGGATTTCTTGTGGATTTCAAATTTGGAGCGACAATATTGATCCTGTGATCTTAAAAAAAATTCTCATTTTGGATTTCTTTAATGGAAATAACATATCCTATATTGGATCTTGGAGGTTTAAATATAGTTAATATTAGCCTTTTCCATAGTACAGTTGTTTCAGTTACCGAATAGAACCAAAAATAAACTTTGGCATTCCTTGGAAGGATAAAATAAAATGTTAGTATATCGAATGAGCCTAATGTTACTTCTAGGATACACTCTTGGTGGACTAGAAATTTAGCTATTGATAAATAATTTTGCATTGATCTCTTAAAGCGTGGGATCTATACCATGAATGACACCTTAACTATTTCATTTCATAGTCACTATTGTTAATAGGATTATTGTTAAAAATATATATATTAGGTGTGTTTTAACTTTTAGTGGTGCTTCCAAATAATTGACATCAATAATTTATAATATTTAAAATGAAAATACAACATGCATGCTTTATTTTATAGACCTTGCATAAATCAAGAAAAATAATATTGTAATATTGACTATGCACAACAAATCTATTGGAAACCTGCACAAAATAACTCATAACGGTTATTTGGTCTCATAAAACATCCATTGATTGATTGATATCATGAGTCATAACTTTATATGACATATAGTTCTTTTGGCTCGAGATTGATCTCTCAATTGTATTTTCAATCTTAGATTCAAAGCTCAAAACTCATTTCCAAAAAAAAAAAAAAATCCTCAAAAACTCAAAGGAATATTCACCACAAAAGCAAGAGGATATATTGCAAGCATTCAAATAAATTTCCTCTTACAATAAAACCCAAGTGTAGAAACAAAAAACTTTGTGCCCTACAATTGTTTCAAATTCTAGGAAAATTGTGAAAGGATTGCATGAATCCCAATCCCACATTGGAGCTTCTTTCCTTGATTTTTCATTAGGATCAAGAGACATTTGGGCCCAATTGAATCTCCCTTAGGTACATTATATATATGTACTTCAAAATAACACCCAACAGTTCATGTTCTTCGAAATTGGACAAGAGTCACACTATTCTAGCCAACTCTAAACCTTGTGATTACATCCTTGTTCTTGTGCCATAATGAAATCCAGTGACCATTATATTTCCTTACAACAATAGAACAAGTACAAAGCCAACAAAAACATTATTTAAATACACTTTGTATTGCATCATATACCTTCTCAGCTTGTTCTAGAGGTAATCAAAGGTCACACACAAAGGAAAAACACTAACAATGGTGATTGTTAGGATAAAGGCGCCCCTAGAGCAATGATTACATCTTTGTGCTTTTGTTAGAAGGAAATATAACAACCACAACCACTATATTTTATTCTAACAAAAGTACAAGAACAATGTTGATAACAATATTGGGGCACTAACCTTTGTTTAGGTGAATCACCTTCTTTCTTTGTCTAGCAACCAATAAGCATGGTTCATCACATAGCGGAATTGAAAGTATGGTGAGGGAGTAACATGTTCATACTTCTACATGAGCTTGTGATAAAAGGGAATGTGAAGAAAAAGGAAAACCTTGAGCAATGATTGCATACTTGTGCTTTTTCTTGAAGGAAAACTAGTAACCATTGGCTTTCCATCTATGACAAGAAGAAATGTAGAGCCCAAACAACATCCTATTTGAATACATTTCTTATTTCATAATCTTGGGTCTTATTAGCTTGTTCCAGAGATAATAAATGGGAACACATCAAGCCATAACACTAACCATGGTGATTTTTAGAACAAAATCACTCTTAGAGCGTCATTGATTGCATCAACTTTGAGTGAGAGAGCCTCCGACCCAATTGAATCCACCTTAGGCACATTGCGCATATACACTTTGAAATAACACCCTACAATTCATAAAATCTGAAATTGGATAAAAATACCACTATTATAGCTATTTTGAAGCTTCGAGGTTGTGTGAAAATGAACGTTGGCAACTTCTTTCTTTCCTTCTAGTAAACGCACAAGTGCGGAGCCATCAACAACATTGGATTTAATTACACTTCGTATTGCATCATTGTGGATCTTCTTAGCATGTTACAGAGCCAATAAAAGGCCACATACAAAGGTAGGACACTAACCATGGTGTGTTTTAGGACTAAGGCACCCTCAGAGCATTGATTTCATCATTGTGTGTGTGCTAGAAAGAAAGGTAGCAACCACTAACTTTCAATCTAGCAGAAGCATAAGTGCATTGCTGGTGACAAAATTAGAACACTAACCTTGGTTAGGGTGAAATCACCTCCTTGATTTGTCTAGAGACCAAAAAGCATGGCTTATCATGTAGGGGAATCAGATGTAGGGCTAGGGAAAAGCATGTTCATATTGCTACATAGGCTTGTGCTAAAAGAGCATGTAAAGACAAAGTAACCCTGAGCAATGGCACATACGTGTTCTTGTTCCTAAAGGAAAGATAACAACTTCTAGCTTTCCATCTATGACAAAAAAAAAATGTAGATCCCACAACAACATTAGATTTGAATATATTTATTGTTTCATAATCGTGGATCTAAGTTAGCTTGTTCCAAATCCAATACAAGCTTGAAACCCGACATTCAACACTTAAAAGGAATAGTAGGAAGGACTAACTAGGCATTGCTATTGCATACAATGGAACAATAATACTATTCTTAAAGTCTAATTCCAAGCACTCAATGACACAACTAAAACCAAAGGAATCTTTTAAAATTCAAAGGTGACAAGCCCTTATCATTGTCCCTGGAGATCCAAAATCAACACAACTTCACATTTTTTTAATTTTTCAATGTAGGAAACTGAGATAGCCAATCATTTCACATTTGAGGTTGTATAATTCACTTGGTTTCAATCATACATTTATAGCTCAACACCTAACCAAAATAAAGCATTTTCTACTAGACTTGCTTGAGCAAACAACAAGCATTTGCAAAATAAACTGGGACTGAAAGACCAAATTACTAAAAAAAAAAGTTGAGAGTATTTCCCAACCATTTTATAACATGAAACCAAAGCATGATTGACATCTTCTAGGTTGTCCCTTGAACACTCTATGATACATGCCAACAACTAAGGAAACACTTATTTAGACAATTTTAACACATAGAACTAACAAAATGACAATTTATACAAGAGCTAGGCTTCTCTAAAACCATTTAAACTATCAGACTTTGTCTATGCTTCTACAAGCATTAAGCATTAATATTATGTGACATTTTTACAACATTTAAGATGACTCAAACTTATACAACATCTAAATATAATTCCCAACAAAAATTCAATGACTTTCTTTTGTTGCATCCATGAAACTCTATCAAATGGCCAATAAATAATTTTCAAAGATAATACTATTATTGAACATCTATAAAATTCACAAATCCAAACAATAAACTTAAGTAGCATGGTTCAAATGTAAGGTTAAGGTAGCTTTCTTTTGTAGCGCATTGGAATGCCAATCAACCATGTCTTCCAAGTCGTGAAACCTGTAACATCCCGCTCTGGCGCACTGAGAAAACTTATTCTTTGAGGACACTTGCTTGCAAGTGATCTGGACTCTTATGATGTTAAAACATTTATCCTTGATTATGATGCATTATGATAGATAAAATGATGTTTTACTGCTTTGACGTAGACAGGTGCTTTAACTCAGTTTTATTGAGTGTGCAGGGTTTTGGACCTTGAGGATGCAGAGGCATCAGTGGAACCCCTTGGACTCCGGATTGAGTCAGGGAGTGTGCTATTTGGGTTGATTTATTTACTGTGATATTTCATTGATTTGATGCTATGATGTTAACATGTTCTGACATGATTGTTGATGATGTAGGTTGATGATAGCTTGCCGACCAGACTCACATATGGAGTAAAGGGGCCACACATGATTTCCAGAGAGGTTGAGGTAGAGGTGTGGACAACAGCCCTGCCATAGCCTACTAGCACTCCCGCCGTGGCTCGAACTATAGGTTAACGATTACCTAGTTCGAGAGGATCCACGATGCCGTGAGGGAAGACTGCGACAGTCGTTCACGATGATTCTAAGAGGCACGCAATTAGGCGGGGGCCTTATTCCTTAGAGCCCTTAGTCTTCCACAAGTTCACCTGGCGCAATGTTGACTCCAGGGGTTATAGATGTCTACCAATCAGACAAGTTGGCAAGTGGCACCCTGAGAGCACGTAGTGCATCCTGAAGGGCACGTCACGTGAAAGAAACACAAGTTGGCGAGTGGCACCCTTAGAGCACGTGGTGCATCCTGAAGGGCACGTCACGCAAAAGAAACATAAGTTGGCGAGTGGCACCCTTGGAGCACGTGGTGCGTCCTGAAGGGAACGTCGCGTTGATATTGATGAAGGAACAAACCTAGATGGCCCTAAGACATTTAACACATTAATAAATTCTTAAGCTACTTCCCTAATTAAATGTCGCCTAGTTCAGAATCTAAGTCCTAAGTCTAAAACTTCTCAGGGTAAAAATTTAGTCTAACCTTAAGAAAAAGACCCTAGAATAAAAATAACAATTTAAACAAAAACCCACTTAAGTAATAGTTGGGTCTTCATAAAATTCTTGGGGTAAATGATGAGAGTAAGAATTAAATTAAAACTAATGGTTTTAAAATTTTGCAAAGAAGAAATTATTTCCTAACTTGTGAAAGTACAAAAGATATTAAATAAATAATAAATGGGAAGGATTTAATAGTGCAACTGCCATTTTGGGTCTAATAAAAAGGGGAAAGAAGGGAATAATAAGAATTAGGAAACTAAGTAATGGAGGGAACTTAATAAAGGAAAGTTGGGAACTTATGGTAAAAAGCAAGGCCAACATAGTAAGGAATCTGCAATTAAGAACCTGTTAATCTGAGCTAATTTAGTAACATCCTTTTTTTAGGAAAGTATTTAAAACATGTAAGTGGATCTAGGAACACCTAGGAGTAAATTTAGGAGTGACTCTAGGTGGGTGAGGGATTTGAGACAATTAATAAATTTAAAGAAAATATTTATTGGAGAAAAGAGGGGGATGGACGACACTTGTGCGATGGAGAATATTCAGAATATTTTATTAAAACTTAATTTAAAATGTGATTTAGGAAAGTTGGTGGGTCTCAAAACTCTATAAAAGAAAAGGGAGATGAGGAGAAAAGGAATCGGCTGTTAGCGTAACGTTACGCTGTCAGATTGTGGCTTGACTGATTACTTGTGGAGAGTTGGGATTTTCCATCTCTGATTGGAGTGGTAGCTCGGCCTTGTGAGATGAGCTGGAAAGCTAGACATACCTTCTGGATAGTGTGTGTCCCCTTTGCGGCTCGGGGGGCTAAGGGGCAAGAAGAGTACCCCTAGCGAATGGCTGGGAGGTACCAGTGTAATCTCGACGGTCGGTGAGCGGGAGTGGCACGGAGCGCGCGGGAGTGAGTCGAGGCAGGCGGGAAGGCAACTGTATGATCTTTAATTGGTGTAGTAGAATGCATATTTTTTTGGCAATTTAAATGTTATTGTTGTAAAAGTCGACTTAGCTATTGTAATCCGAAAAACCGTTGGAATAATCAATACTCAGCCTTTGTATCCAAATCAAAAAAAAAAAAAAAAAACTTGTGATTGTGTTGGAATGCAATTATTGTGTAAAATGCTTTTTGGGTGTGTTACCCATTGTTGACCGTAATGGTTTATTTTTTTTACTCGTGACTGTAATTAAACAGTCCGGAAGAGTTTTTACCCATCCTTTGGCAAAGGGTTAGCCATTCACTTGCCGACAAATTCACTCTTTTTTTCTTGGCAGCGACTTCACTTATGTTAACACTCAGCCCTTGGCTTAAAAAAAGGAAAACTCAGTGGATTTAACAAATTGTTTATAACCTCTGTGATTGATTAAATGCCTAAACCCAACGATTTAGCGAAAAAAATTGCCTGAGTTAAACCTTGGCTGCTCCAACATCAATCCTTGTAGATTAGCGTTTTTCTAACCTTGGAATGCAGATCTTCATTATCAATTTAGCCACAACACTTAGCATTCGACCTACGTTTCTTTTTACCAGTCAGTGAGCTCAATTTTTAGCAACCCATAGCCCAACTCAGTTCTTAACAGCAGCGACTTCAACCCGTCAAGAAGCCATGACCTCCCTTAAATCCGGTACTGTAATTTCTGAAACGAATTCTGCTCTAGCCAATTTCTTTACCGTATCACTTAGCCAGCGTGACTCCTTCAGGGATCTAAACCCGCGTGGGATCTCTTATTTACACAACGCATGGGTGTGTAGGGAGACTGTGTTTGGAACCTCTCCTCACCCTGAATTCAAAGTTTTTTGGGCGGATTTAGAAACACTTATCCCCAACCATCCTTGCGCTATGTGTTTGCAGTGGAATCCTCCCTGTTGACCCCGATTGCAGTCACATTATGACTGTATATCGACCGCGTAGTGACTATGTGCATGTCTATTATTACCCTGCTAAATTGCGTAGAGGGATATTCCGAGGCTCGGTCAGTAACAATCACGTTTCCAGTGTTAAATTCGCCTATCCCTAGCAACAAAATTCTCGGGTGCATTTTCCACTTTTACGTTAATGCTGTTGGATGGGAATGCACGCAAAGTTTGGGGTGATAATTGATTGATTTCCTTTTTTTTAAATTCTTTTTTTTATGTGGTGTAGCGGAGCCTTTTGCTAATGCCTTTTAGTTTCACATGAACCTCCCCTTCTCGTCTGGTTGGAGAAACTTCTGTTTTAATGCCTTTCTTTAATACATTCATAACAGGGCTTTTGGGTTGTCCATTTTATTGCCTTTAGTTTTCCGCTAATTCTCTTTAAAATTTTCAAAATATAGGCATTAGCCCTGTGGTACTCTATAAGAGATTTGCATTTTCCAGATTGTTATAATTAAATATTCAATAATTATCGTTAAGAGATTCTCATTTTAAGGGTGTTAAAATTAAATATTTAGAGACTGTCATTAGAGATTGGCTTTTCCATTCTCATTAATATCCAAGATTGTTATTAACGAACCTCCAAGGTCATTATAAACAACCAATTATAAACAGTTCGCAATATTAAACAACCTGCATTTTATTTAGTACAATATATGTGGTTTCAACATATTTTATCTTAGCTGGGATAAGAAATTCTTTGTGTTCAATAGTCTCTCTAATTTGTTCCATTTTATGAGACAAGTTGTTTTCATTTGTAGTCTCTTTGGTGGTTGGTGTTTGACTAACTTGAAGTGTCTTATAAATTTTCCTTTAATAATAAAAAAATAATAATAAAACAATTTATTTTTTAGTTAGGTTGGGTTCTCTTTCATTGCATTGACGTTCTCATTCTATTAGTTATATTTTTCCCTATTCTATGGGTTGATATTCATTCTACTTTCAGGATTGTTAAAGCTAACTAATAATTTAACTCATCTTTTAAATTTCCTTATTTTACTTGTAATTTTGAAATTTTAAATTCTCAATATTCTCTTATTTAGTCCATCCTTGAGATTATTTTATACCTTTATATGAATGATTGTTATTAGTAACAAATCTGTTAGTAATATTATTTTATATCTTGGAATTTTAATTAGATATCGTTAAATGGTAATGAAACTATTAAGTTGATTAGTATAGTTAGGGTCATTACAATGGTGTTGTCAGTTATGGAAAAGATATTGTAGTTTATTATGAAAATAGTTAGTTAATTTGCAAAGTCTTTATATTACAAATGTAATGATGCTAGCCTTATGGTGATGTCATTGTAGTTTTATTATGAAAATAGTTAGTTAATTTGCAATGTCTTTATATTACGAATGTAATGATGCTAGCTTTTATGGTGATGTCATTGTAGTTTATTTATTGATACTAACATGTAAGATGTAATGTGGATGTTATCTTGTTGAAAGGTAAGTGAGGTAAATGTAATGAAGTTATTCATCATGGTATGTTATTGTAATAATTTGGTTATTGATAAACATATATGATGAAATGTTCTTGAATTAAGCACATTAAAATTATTCTGAGTTAGCAAATGAAGGGTATTGTTCTTTAAATTAATGTGGTACTCGGTTGGTAAACCTTTCCTGTGCTTGGTCTGCTTGTGTCGGGTGGGATGTAGACACCTCCATGTTCCTCAGAACAGTCGTCATCCCTGAGACCTTAAATGGTTAAAATCAATGGGAACCTGGGCTTGAGCGTTACTTATGTGTCTTGGAGGTCCTAACCATTGCAGGGTAGGATGGATGGGTAGTTAGTCTGACTTATTTCTGAGTGATCATCGTTAATGCATGCAATTGCCTGTGGTACGTCGTATGTCGTCTTGTTGTGTTCGTCTTGCTTCCATCTTGTTCCTCGTCGGGTTACTAGTTTCTGCCTGAGCAGTCGGCCAGGAGCCTATCTGACATTCTCTCTCTCTGGAGCAGAGGACTAAGATTAAACGCCTTGCTTTCCTGTGCAGAAATAGTAAAAGCTACTATTATGGATTCTTCCTTATGTCTATGGTCATTTAATGCTTGCAGTTACTTGCTGTGCGCCTTATGTATTCGTGTTGTGATCATCTCGGTTGCGTCTTGTTAGTCATCGGGTGGAAACGTAGAGTCAAGTGTGTCTGTTTCCTTTCTACACGCGCGCACACACTTTAAAAAAAAATAAAAATTGCACATGTTATCAGAGTTGTTGTCATAACGAGGAGGTTGTTACAAAACCATTATGTCACCATTACAAAGATAGTCTAATTCACATGGATGTACAAATGCATCCAAATAGTTGATTACGATGAAAATAAACTTATGATCCTTGTTAGGTTATGAAAAAGGTATAAATATCTTCCTTTTTCCCACATTTCATGATATCATTTTGATTGGTTTTTCAGTTATTTAGAAGTAAATAGAATAGAAAATGAATAATATACCCTTTAGCGTTGATTGTTGGAGATCATATTAAATAGATTCTAAATATGATTGGAATTGTCTGGTTTTATTGCAGGATTGGTTAAATATTGTCGAACCCAAGATAGCAAGGGGAATCTTGAAGATGTCCAAGCTATTGGAGGTTGAAGACTTTATGGCGCAAAGTAGTTTTAAAGATAATTGAGTTACTCATTATAATAGTAAAGCAATCATGAGTATCTCTCGATCCTTAGGATAGCTTAATTTACCCATATTATTGTAACATATAAGGGGTAAAAATATCTTGAAGAAAGGAGAGATTTTGCACTCAAGAATAGAGAATATAGAATTGCTATGCGTTAGCAGTTTTTGTAGAAATGTTGTACCAGATATGAAATTAATAGAAGCCTCAAGAAATTTTTCCATTTTTATATACCGAGTTTTCAATAACAGTGCTTCTAAGGACTGAGGGCCCATTCTGCATGAGTTACTGTTCGATCTATGATTGTATTAACTCAATTTCTGTCTTGTGATTCAATTTTCTTTTATAGTAGTTAACAAACGCATAAGTGTGTTGATGGTTTCATGTCAATTGCAAGAAATAGATATTCCCTAAAAGTATTGAATGATTATTGTTCCAATTCCCATTACTGATATTCGATGCGTGAAGGTTCCCCATAAGTTCACATTTGTTGTTCCTTTCATAAGTTCACCTTTTCTGTTCCTTTCATAAGTTTACATTTGTTGTTCCTTTCCGCTAGAATATAGTTGTTATTCCTTTCAATAGAAATATGATTGTCGTCTCTTTTCAGTTAGATTACATTCTTTGTTCCTTTCCATAGATAGAGTAATTCACCCTTTTCCTTTTAGCAATTATGATTCATAATGATAGCAATTCCTGCAAGTCTTTATCTAGATTCAATTATTGCTCTTAGAATGAATTCAATAGATTAGCTAGTTCCTTTCCTTTTGCACAGTTTTATATTTCAATCCCTAGAATCTTTAATGAATGTTTGAGGAACTTGATTGTTGACAAACTCAGATCTTCTTTCACTACACGATTTTAGCCTCTAGAAGCTATCTGCATAGACTTTGCTGATATTCTTTGATATCCTTTTGCATAGACTTTGCTGATAAATCCTCGAGTTGATAAATTAATGTTGAACTAAGGTTGTTTTTAGACATGTTTAGAGCTCAACATTTTGGCGTCGTTTCCGGGGAAGAATGTCAAAGGTAGCATAGATTGTGCCTCTGGAGGATGAGGTATTGAAGACGAAAGGTAGGAACCTACGTAGATAATAGGTAAGATGCTTATACGAGCGCCTACCTCCAGCTGACGCATTAATATGCTACATAGGTGTTTTTTTTTTTCTTTCCTTTTCGATCTTTTTCCTTCTTGTTGTGCGAAGTGTGTATGACTAAGAAGAAAGATCTTGAAAAACCAAAACCTCCACCAAAAATTATGAAACCCTAGGGTTCGGTCCTCCCTGGAAAAGGTACTTTCATAGATGACATCATCCGAAAAGCAGAATCTCAAGCCTCGGTTGGACCTAGAAAAGGATCCACCCGAATCCCTCAGGTGGTAGCTTCACCAACTGCAGCCCACGCCGAGATTCATAGAAAAACTGAAGGGACTGAGCTAAGTTTTCAGATCACAGATATCCTACCCCTCAACCCTTTAGGAGAGGGAAACTCTTGTAACCTAGAGGAAGAAGAAGGAGAAACTAGTGGGATAACTAAGACAGACCCACCACCCAATCATGAATCTCCTGCAAAAGAAGAAGGCATTCCTGAAATTCCAGACTGAGGGAGTGCAATCAGATCCCCTAGAAGATCGAATAACCAATCAATTCAAATAAAATATCCGGATCAAGAAATCCCTAAAGATTTCTAGCATATTTTCGATCAAATGGCACAAGCAAATCCACAACGTCCCCAGACTTCCACCTTGGAATATCCGATAGTTGATCCAATTGCCAATGCCCCCATGAAGGCTATTCCCCTACAAAACCTTCCAACCTTTCATGAATTAATCTCAGAAGATCCGGACGCATTATTATTTGAATTTGATGTCCTATATAGAGGATATGATTACACCTCTGAACCCAAAAAATTAAAATTGCTCCCCTCCACTTTGAAAGGAGCAGCTCTACGTTGGTTCATGGGATTAGGGGAAGGAACTATAAACTCATGGGATGAAATGAAACAAGCCTTCTTGAAAAAATATCAGGATTATTGTAGAACTAGAGACTTAAAAGATGAAATCTTTCAAATGACTGCAAAAGAAAATGAATCATTAGAAGAATATGTAGAGAGATTTCAATGTAATTTACAAAGATCACCCTATGGCACGCTACCAGGGGAAGTACTTAAGGAAACTTTGATTAAAGGTATGAAAGATGAATGGGTAGAAACATTGAATTTAATGGGGAAAGGTGATATTTATCAAGAAACTTATGATGACATTGTCTTATTGTGCATCAGGTGCTCAAGAGGAAGTTCACAGACCAGATTAGGGATACATTCCCCCTTCACTGGAAATAGAAATATTACCAGTGGGGGTGTTACTCGAGCTGAAGTTAGTAATCTCTTAGAAAACTTTAAAACATACATTTTGAGCACTCTGACTACACAATTGGATGTGTTGCAGTACAAACAAAAAAAAGTGGAAGCAGAACAAACATTAGCCATATTTTTCCACAGGTGCAGAAGGAAACATGGCCCAAGTGATGCAGAAGAGATCCTTCCCACACCCCGCAGGGTCTCTAAGAATGACCTCCTTCCCATAGGATCGTTCAATTTCTCCTTCTTCTAAGCTGAAGCGGCCTTTTTGGATTTCAACGTAAAATCATTACTTTAATTACCCGATCCATAGGTCCTTCTTTACTCTCCACGATCTTCAACACTTGACTATGGTTGTCCCCGATTCACTATCAGGGTTCAGGGTTTCGCGGTTCTCGTTGACAAGAACTCCTTGCCTCTCAATCCTCGATCTCTGATTTCCAATGCGCGCTTCTATTTCCTTAGCCACTCCTGGCTAAGCCCGGGTCCATACGACCATGCATCCACAACCGTGGCCTTACTTTCTCTTCCAACTGCGCCTATCGGGGTTTTTTCCGATCAGGAAATCGACACTTACGAGGTCATAGACAACATACCTCGCAACTCCCCAATTCCCGATGGCTCATTCAACGCTAACCTTCTTTCGTTGCATCGGGGCTTTGACACTATCGCGACTTCGCCGCTTGTGAATCCCAGCACTCGGTTCTCTGACTCCCGAGTCCCGATGTGTCAAGATGCCGATATCATCCTGTCACGCTTTCGTGACCTCACACCCTCACGATTTCGACCCTCCAAATATTGGATTTTCAACTTACGAGCCCCGAACTCGCGAGATCCCTGATCTCCGCCACCTGTATTCCACTTACCCTGTGGCTCCACGTGCTATTCGATGGTTACCAAGATATCGCCTCTCGTGACCTCGCAAACCTTGACGCAAATCTTTGCGGCTCCAACTCGCGAACCTCCGAGTTCACGATATGCCGATGCCACTTGTCGCTGGCTTCCTGCGAGGGTTGACCTTCCGACACCTGTCCTCCACTACGTCCTCAACTCCGTTGGGTAATCACGTATCGGGATATCACGATTCCCGATTGTCATGGGCACAGGAATTTCAATTCCCCGATCCCTGACTCTACAGGATCTCCTGCCACGTGTCCCTGCTGTTTCGATTGCTCTGATCTTATCGGGAGATCATGGATCGCAATTCCAACATGCAAGAGTTCTATGTCCTCGCAAATCCTGATTATTCGATGAGCTGAGTCCCGATGACTCCTTTGGGTCCTTCCTCCACTCCTTCGGGCTTAACCCCTACGCAAGTTTCCCACGATCTAACAGCTGACGAGATTTCTTTTCCAAATCTGATGGCTCAGATCATCTGCCCTGCGTGCTCTTTTGTGCACTTTCCTGGATGTGAACTACTCGAAAGCCCAGATCTCTTCTTTCCACAATCTGACGGTTGTTGTGCTCCCTTGAGCTTCCGCATTTTCTTCTTTGCGCTTAGAAGGAATTCAATTCCTTCAAGGTATCAAACCTTATCTTCTTTCCTCAACAGCTTCTGAACCGTGGGCTTCCCCATGCATGTACAAATGCTTGCTCCTCCTGAGGTTTCCTTCACCTTTCATATCCTTCAAAGGATTTTAGTGTCTTCCCTCCTTACAGAGCCTCTACGCACACACGGTGTTGTTACTTTTGAGCTTATACAATCACTCAGGCCCCAAATGGGTTTTTGTCCTTCTTCTCCCTCAGATGGAGAATGAATTGGACACCTCCTGGTTATCCTTCTGCTCAAGCTTTTCTTGAGTGCTTCTGGGTATTCAGTAACCCAGTGAAAGTTCCCTCAGTGGACCTTTCCTCCAACTTCCAGAACTCTAAGAGTTCTTTCCCCTGCTATACCTGCTTACAGACTTTCCCAACGCCCTCCTGGCGGAGTATCTTCTCCTCTTTCACAGAACACTCAGCAGTTATGTCTTCCTGTGCACCTATGCACCTACTCAATGCCCCTCTGACAAAGCTTCTAGAATCCTCAGTGGTTATGTTCCTTATTCAAACTCTCAATAGAGTTCCTTCCTTTGTACACCCTTGTACACACGCTCAATGCCCACTTGGCAGAGCTCCTACAGAACTCCTAAGATATTCTATCTCCAACTGTGTTTCTTATCCATAGCCTCTCCTCCAAGGTATTCAACAACCTCGAGGTCTTCTTCCTTTGAGCTATTGATCTCAGTTCTGTGCTTTAGCATGTCTTCGCCTGACTCCTCAGAGTTCAGAAGTGCAACCTCAGTGCACTGGCTCTCAGAACCTTGAACATCCTGTCATACCCTCCTGGCATGAAGCCTCAAAGACCTTGACCTGAAATCAAACGAACTCCTGTAGAATGCACAACTACAGTATACATTCATAGCATATTTATGGAACACACAGAGACATACATATAAAACAGAATCATGCAGGAAACACTGCTCTGTATGTATTAACAATGGAAAATTCCTGTATCTTTACAATGGTGTTCCTTGAGCTCTCTCTGGCTCTCTCATACAACCATCCTCTACCTTACTAACTCAAAATGAGATCTAAAAATCTCTTTTACCTGAGGGCTCATTCGTCCAGGTTCACCTATTCTAATTAATTACATTCAATTAAAATGAATGGGCTGTCTAGTCCAGGATCGGATCTAGATCTTAGCCATTCTTGGCATTAAAGCTGATCTACCTAATGCCTGCTCAAAGGCACGGCTTTCATGGCTCACTAGCCTAAGAATTCAATTACATTCAATTCAAATATTTAAATGAGGATACGCCTCTCTTTTATCATATGAATGAATGCGCGATGACGTGGCTGGCTAGCTGGCTGCATGGAGAGATGCTCCTACATCATACTCCACAGCTGCAAAAATCATGAGCTCCTGCTCATTTGCTTCCCTCTGAGTTGTTGGAAATCCTCCTAGATCCCAAACGAATCTGTGGAGTTGTCCATCACGCTCCACCTTCCTGCTGCTGCTGCTTCTACTGCGCTGCTGCTGCTGCTTCTTCTCTTCTGCTCAGCCTCTCCCTGCTAGCAGTGTGTGATGACTTCAACATCAGCTCCCTGATGTCCTCTATCATTTTATCCAGCTGCTCCACTGGTTGGTCTTGTCCATGCAGTCTCCTGAGCTGCAAAAATTTTTGGTCATTGGGCAGATCATCATGATCTCCCATGCCTTCCTCCTCATCGGTTTCCAACCTTACCTGTTGGATGTGCCTTCCCTGCACTTTCACCCTTTCCTCCAGGGCTTCTATCCGATCCCACAGATCAACAAAGCATAAGCTATCTGCTCCATCTTTCTCTGCTTCTGCAACCTCCCCTGTTGCAGTGTTTTCATCTTCCTGGATGAAAATATCGAGCCATTCCTCAGAATGCTCACCATCTTGTTCATCTTCTTCTGCAAACTCCCCTGTTCCAGTCTCCCCTTTAGCTTCGATGCTGAATGCATTGAGCCATTCCTCAAAATGCTCACTTTCTTCCTCTTATTCGGCTATCATCTCCAATGCTACAGCTTTCTGCTTTTTAGCTCCCTGACTGAATATGCTGAGACACTTCTCAGAATGCTCATCCTCCTTTTCATCATCTTCTTCTTGTACTTGGGTGGTCTCACACACCTTATCCAATTCCTTCTTGATAGTCATCATCAGTTGTGACTGTACTTTTGCTGTTGTTGCACCTGCGATACAAATTTTTTCCTCCTCTTGGGCACATGGTAGGAATATTGAAATTTCCCTAATCATCATATGGCTCAAATCCTCCTCTGTCAGATGCATCTGATGATATACTTGCGATCTCATTTGCTCTGTCAACTCCCCTGGTTGATTCCAACTCATTTCTAGTTTTATGAGACCTTTAGATAGTCTCATCTGCTCATCCCTGCCCACTTGGCAATATGGGATGTTTCTGCTACTTCCCTAACAGACTATGAGATCAACCGATCCCATCTTCATCAACAGCCCCTGCTGAATCGAACTCTTCTTGAGACCTCCAGATGGTCCCAAGTCTTCATCTCTGCCCTCCTGGCAGTTCAACATGATTTTGCTGCCCTCCTGGCAGTCTTCGATGCTTCCACTGCCCTCTTGGAAGTCTTCGAGATCCCGCAGTGATCTCTGATCATCGCCCAACTGGAAATGTGAAATTCCTTCGCCGTCCTCATGACAGTCTTTGAGATCCTCAACTGATCTAAATTCGTTGCCCTCAAGGCAATCTAGAATTTCTTCGTCTCTGCCCTCATGGCCGTGCTTGAGATCATCAGACGATCCCAATTCAAATTCTTCATCATCATCATCATCATCATCATCGAGACCTCTCCCAGTCTCTGGTTTGCATACCTGAACCATCTCCTCCTTTTCTATGGGCCTGAGGTTTTGAGCATACCTTAGCCATCTCCTTAACAATCTCTGCTGTCTTTTGACCATCAGCTCCCTAACTGGCCATTTCACCTTTGGCGTTTTCATGGGCCATTCATATACCCATCTCGGATTTTTATTCTGCCACATCTTCAATTCGAGCTCTTCCATCTCTCGCTTTATGTCAACGAGCTCTTTATCCATTTATGTTGCGTTCATTAGCTCTGGCTTTTTCCATTCAGCAGACCTATGGCCTTCAGTAGCCATGCTGTTGTTCTTGTCTACCTTCCTAGAAAACCTGCTGCTGTCACTCTGCATCCCTAAGTGTTCCAACTTCATCCTACAGTCCTGCTGACTGTCTATGGACTGTTGCCTCCCTACAAACAAGTCCTCACAGAGTCCTCAGTAACTCTGTCTTCTTCCAGCTCTCCTCTGTCCACAATATACGACCAGATTTTCCGCTCTGATACCACTTGATGCAGACGAGATCCTTCCCACACCCCGTAGGGTCTCTAAGACTGACCTCCTGCCCACAGGCTCGTTCAATTTCTCCTTCCTATGAGCCGAAGCGGCCTTTTTGGATTTCGGAGTGGAATCCTTACTTTAATTACCCAATCCACAGGTCCTTCTTTACTCTCCATGGTCTTCAGCACTTGACCGTGGTTGTCCCCAATTCACTATCGGGGTTCGGGGTTTTGTGGTTCTCGTTGACGAGAACTCCTCTCCTCTCAATCCCCGATCTTCAATTTCCGATGCACGCTTCTATTTCCTTAGCCCCCCCTGGCTAGGCCTGGGTCCATACGACCATGCATCTACAACCGTGGCCTTACTTTCTCTTCTAACTACGCCTATCGGGGTTTCTTCCGATAGGGAAATTGACATTTACGAGGTCGTAGATAACATACCTCGCAACTCCCCGATTCTTGATGGCTCAGTCAACGCTGACCTTCTCTTGTTGTATCGGGGCTTTGACACTATCGCGACTTCGCCGCTCGTGACTCCCAGTGCTCGGTTCTCCGACTCTCGAGTCCCAATGTGCGAAGATGCCGATATCTTCATGTCACGCTTTTGCGACCTCGCGCCCTCACGATTTCGACCCTCCAAATATTTGATTTTCAACTTACGAGCCCCGAGCTCGCAAGATCCCTGATCTCCACCACCGGTATTCCACTTACCCTATGGCTCCACGCGCTATTCGATGGTTTTCGAGATATCGCCTCTCGCGACCTCGCAATCCTTGACGCAAATATTTGTGGCTCCAACTCACGAACCTCCGAGTTCACGATATGCCGATGCCACTTGTCGCTGGCTTCCTATGAGGGTTGAACTTCCGACACCTGTCCTCCACTACATCCTCAACTCCATTGGGTAATCGCGTATCGGGATATCGTGATTCCCGATTTTCATGGGCACGAGACTTTCAATTCCCCGATCCCCGACTCTACAAGATCTCCTTCCACGTGTCCCTGCTGTTTGGATGGCTCTGATCCTATCGGGAGATCATGGATCGCAATTCCAACATGCGAGAGTTCTATGTTCTCGCAAATCCTGATTCTCCGATGAGCTGAGTCCCGATGACTCCTTCGGTTCCTTCCTCCACTCCTTCAGGATTAACCCCTGCACAAGTTTCCCATGATCTAACGACTGACAGGATTTCTTTTCCAAATCTAATGGCTCAGATCATCTGCCCTGTGTGCTCTTTTGTGCACTTTCCTGGATGTGAACTACTCGACAGTTCATATCTCTTCTTTCCACAATCTGACAGCTGTTGTGCTCCCTCGAGCTTCCGTGTTTTCTTCTCTATGCTTAGAAGGAATTCAATTCCTTCAAGGTCTCAAACCTTATCTTCTTTCCTCAACGGCTTCCAAACTGTGGGCTTCCCCATGCATGTACAAACGCTTGCTCCTCCTGAGCTTTCCTTTGCCTTTCATATCCTTCAAAGGATTTTGGTGTCTGCCCTCCTTACAGAGCCTCTACGCACACACGATGTTGCTCCTTCTAAGATTATACAATCACTCAGGCCCCAAATGGGTTTCTTTCCTTCTTCTCCCTCAGATGGAGAATGAATTGGACACCTCCTGGTTATCCTTCTGCTCAAGATTTTCTTGAGTGCTTCTGGGTATTCAGTAACCCAGTGAAATTTCCCTCAGTGGACCTTTCCTCCAACTTCCAGAACTCTAAGAGTTCTTTCCCCTACTGTACCTGCTTACACACTTTCTCAACACCCTCCTGGCGGAGTATCTTCTCCTCTTTCACAGAACACTCAGCAGTTTTGTCTTCATGTACACATATGCACCTGCTTAATGCCCCTCTGGCAGAGCTTCCAGAATCCTCAGTGGTTCTGTTCCTTCTTCTAACTCTCAACAGAGTTCCTTCCTTTGTACACCCTTGTACACACGCTCAATGCCCACTTGGCAGAGCTCCTATAGAACTCCTAAGAGATTCTGTCTGCAACTGTGTTTCTTATCCATAACCTCTCCTCCAAGGTATTCAACAACCTCGAGGTCTTCTTCCTCTGAGCTATTGATCTCAGTTCTGTGCTTCAGCACGTCTTCGCCTGACTCCTCAGAGTTCAGAAGTGCAACCTTAGTGTACCGGCTCTCAGAACCCTCAGCGTCCTGTCATACCCTCTTGGCATGAAGCCTCAAAGACCTCGACCTAAAATCAAATGAACTCCTGTAGAATGCACAACTACATTATACATTCACAACATATTTATGGAACACACAGAGACATACATATAAAACAGAATCATGTAGGAAAAATTGCTCTGTATGTATTAACAATGGAAAATGCATGTATCTTTACAATGGTGTTCCTCGATCTCTCTCTGGCTCTCTCATACAACCATCCTCTACCTTACTAACTCAAAATGAGATCTAAAAATCTCTTTTACCTGAGGGCTCATTCGTCCAGGTTCACCTATTCTAATTAATTACATTCAATTAAAATGAATGGGCTGTCTAGTCCAGGATCGTATCTAGATCTCAACCATTCTTGGCATTAAATCCTATCTACCTAATGCCTGCTCAAAGGCATGGCTTTCATGGCTCACCATCCTAAGCATTCAATTACATTCAATTCAAATATTTAAATGAGGCTACGCCTCTCTTTTAGCATATGAATGCATGCGCGTTGACATGGCTGGCTGGCTGGCTGCATGGAGAGATGCTCCTGCATCACCAAGGGATTTCCCTTTGGACACGGTCTGGGTTGGCGCTATCTGCACCAAGGATCATGACACAGAATAATGCCCATCACTTCCTGGACTAAAAGATGTCTTTGGGGAAGCAAAAGAAGAAACATAACCATTATATCTAATGGCTCAGCGTCGTTAATGGCAGAATCACCCCCCAAATACATTGTAGGACCCTTTGAATCAGGGTAGAAGGAAGAAGACACACCAGTGCATGGAGCACGAGATTGGAGCACGCCCGTATGGATTGGTATGGATTTGGCATACAAACCGAGACAAGGTTGCTTCTTGGGTCCGGAAGTGCCCGGCTCAGATCAAGTCATCGAGATAGTCATTTTTAGGTAAAATGGCACCAGAAATGTAGTGCTGGTGTTAGTTTCCATACCTGAAAAAAAATTTAGCATCTTAATTCCAGAATGATTCATTTATTGTAAAGGCACTTGCACGATAACCGAGGCAGAGGTGTCTCTTGGGCCTGAAAGTGTTTGACTCGAATGGAGACAATTTGACAGTCATTTTTAGGTAATTTGGCAACGCAAATTCAATGACAAGGTCTGTTTTTGCATAAGAGCTTCAAAGAATAAAGCTATGTGTTGGAGAAGCCAATGTAAGCATGCTTTTTATTATGTGGTTTTGTCATTAAATGTTGCAGCATAACATGCATGTTATAGGTCTGAAGGAGCAGAGAGAGGTTGCAGCAAGGCAACAAGATGAAATTATTCCTTCTATCTATCTGTTTATTATCTTCTTTCACATCAAATCAATCAGTTATATGTGACAGAGAAATTGTGGCACTTGCATGACAAGTGACCAACGAAGTAGTTTTGATTCTCGTGGGTTCCAATATCTTTTGTACCGGCTGCATATTTATGCTTTGATCTGAGCAGAAGATCTAAGGCTTTTGATGGCTCCATGTTGATGGGGGTCATATTTTGTTCTTCATATTTTTATGTATTGAGTATGTGGGAATAATGTCCATGTCATCATCATGGATGTCTCATGAGTAGAACTTATGACGCTGATACATTCCTGATCACATTTTGATCTCTTGTTGGCATCATCGAAGGGGGACTTTGGCCTTACAACTTGTAAAGGAGAGACATGATTACATTGAGAAGAATAAAATGTTTAGGTTTTGGAGCATGACCCGGAGAGGTAGCCCACTGCAAGGGTGAACTCCGTTATCAATTGAAGTGTCTTATACATTATGTGTATTATGTTCTTACGATATTTTTCCATGAATTTCCACATATAGGATGCTAAAAGAGCACAAATTCTCATGATCGAGGATTCGAGACATCTCCAGGGAGATATGAGCATCACAATGACAAAGTTGATACCAACTCTTCTTACCAGTCTGACTCCAGAGGAAACTCACCAAGTTTTAAGAAATCTAGAAACTATAAAATGTCATTTGATTATAATCATGTTAATCATATAAAACAAAACTTTTGGCATCAAAGACCATACACATTTTGTGGATTGAATAACCATGCAGTGTCCTAGCGTTGGAAGAAAAAATCCTTGTGCAGGAAGGTTATGGAAACCAACAGAAGGATGAGGATAGCACATTGCTTTCCACGCACATAAAAGAGAAAGGGGAATGCACCTCTGAAGGAGAAAGGATACTACAACCATTGTAGAAGAGATAGGCATCATGAGGCCACTTGTTGGGACTTACATCTAGATATATGTCCAAAGAGGGATAAGAAGACCAGGAAGTCACCTCCGAGGGAGACATCTAGTCAGATAGTGTTGCAGCAAAATACACCACCAGGAAAAGACCAACTACCAGAGAAAGGACATCTCGGTAAAAAGGACATGTTCTACAAAATGGTTGAACAAATGGGGAAAATCCTTTTGAGTTAGTCGAGAGTGGCCATATTTTGTAAATCAGATGTTGATATTTAGACCCTGTAGAAGGGTATTATGTAAAAGTGATAATTGTTGCTATCACTTCTTTTCTCACACATGTTGATATTGTTATTCCTTGTGAGGTAGTTTGGGTATGGGTTTATTATTGTAAGTCTAATGGACATGAAACTTAATGTAATGAATTTTGGGGATCAAAAGTCCTTTCAGTTGGGATTTGTGATCCAGATGGATCTAAGGAACATCAAAGAAGTTTCAGAAGTGTCCCAGAAGGCACAAAAGTGTCCCAGGAGGCTCAGAATGGCCTCAACAACTAGAAAAAGGGAAAAAATCAAAGTTCCCAAAACTCAATTAAAATGGAATGATTGCGAAGAGAGCATCAAAATATTTCTAACCACCGAAAAAACTCGTCAAACGGAGTTACACATCAAAATTTATAAGTTTTCAAAGTTCTAGTCAACCCAGCCAAGTCAGCAGGGATGTGTTAGCATTCGTACTATTGATGTCAACATCCATACAACCCACATGGAAATAACAGAGAGTGACACATGCCATGTGGAAGCACTAGAGGCTTCCACATGTCACTCAAATTAAGGGTTTTCAGGGTGCCATGTGGACGAGTAAAAATGTGCCACATGGAACCCCTAGGTGATTCCATGTGGCACCACCCAGAAGGTGCCACATGTCTAGGATGATGTGGATATGACATCATCATACCTAGGTGGGTGAATCAGAGGCTGCCATGTGTCCCAATAGGGAAGTTCCATGTGGCACCCCTGAAATGCATAAGGAGGCCTAGCNATATATATATATATATATATATATATATATATATATATATATATATATATATATATATATATATATATATTAATAAACCGCCAAATCTGTGGCAGTTCTGCCATATTTCGTTGCTCATTCAACTGACTACCATATTTAGAGACTGCCAAAAATGTTCCAAAACCTTTTCCAAGAATAACAACAGTTCCGCCATTTTAGTGGCAGTTCCGCCAAAAATAATAACCTTAGCTATATTTAGTATGCACTAGAATCTTCGCTAATATTCTCACCAAATTTAACTAGGTGCACATCGAAATGGTGTTAACCATTCGCCAAAATGGGGAGGCCCATGGGATTCAACCCTGAGACCTTCAACAACCAATGCCCTAAATTTAGCTCCACCAACCAACATGCCAACTGATTCATTTATGACTTAACCACCAGAGATTTGTATAAGAGGGGTCTGGTTCAGTTCATTCAGGGCAGTAGGCATAAGACACACTAGTGCACAGAGCACGAGAGTGGAGCATGCCCATATGGCCCGTACAACCTGGTATGGACTGTACGACTTGGTATGGATCCATACGGACTATACGGATTTTGGCATGCAAACCGAGGCAAGGTTCCCTCTTGGGTCTGGAAGTGCCCGACTTGGATTGAGGCATGGAGACAATCATTTTTAGGTAAAATGATGTCACAAACGCGGTGGTGGTATTATTTTTATGATTAGAGAAAAAATTCAGCAGATCAATTCTAGAATGTGTCATTTATTGTAGAGGCAATGGAACAATAACCGAGGCAGAGGTGTCTCTTGGGCCTAAAAGTGTCTGACTTGGATGGAGACGATTTGACAGTCATTTTTAAGTAGTTTGGCAACGCGAATTCAATGATGAGGTCTGTTTTTGTAGAAGAGATTCAGAGAAGCAAGATAAGTGTTGGAGAATCCAATGTAAGCATGCTTTTTATTATGTTGTTTTGTCATTAAATGTTGCAGCATAGAATGCATGTTATAGGATTGAACGAGCAGAGAGAGGCTGCAACAAGGAAACAAGATCAACTTATTCCTTCTATCTATTTGTTTATTATAATCTTTCATATCAAATTAATCATTTATATGTGAGAAATAAATTTTGGCACTTGCATGACAAGTGGCCAATGAAGCAGTTCTGATTCTTGTGGGTTCTGATATCTTTTGTATGGGCTGCATATTTATGCTTGGATCTGAGCAGCATATCTAAGGATTTTGATGGCTCCATGTTGATTGGGGTCATATTTTATTCTTCATCTCTTTTATGGATTGAGTATGTGGGTATGATTTCCATGCCATCATCATGGATGCCTCATGAGTACAACTTGTGAAGATGATACATTCCTAATCACATTTCGTTCTCTTCTTACTGTCATCGAAGGGGGACTTTGGCCTTAGAACTTGTAAAGGAGAGACATCATTACATCGAGAAGAATAAAATGGTTAGGCTTTGGAGCATGACCCGGAGAGGTATCCCACCGCAAGGTTGAACTCCGTTATCAAGTGAAGTGTCTTATGCATTATGTGTATTATGTTCTTATGTTGTTTTTCCATGAATTTCTGCACATAGGATGTTAAAATGAAGCATGACATATTGCATATAAGGAAGACTAAAGAGGTTCTCATTCACTTCCAATTCAAGCACATAGAGTTCAACTTTACCTTTAATTCCAAATCTCTCATGTAAAATGATCTATTATTAACCCTTTTGAAGGAGTGACATAATTAACCAATTATTGGAAACTTATCGCTCTCGGGTTTAGATCATTCACCCAAGTAGAATGAGGTTCCACTGGTCCTTCGTTTGTCATCAATGCAACCTGCCTAGTCTACATCTGTGTAGGAAATAAGTGATATATCCTTTGCTTTTGGATACCATAATCCAAAATATTCTGTGCACTTGAGATATCTGAAAAATCCTCTTGAGTGATAAGAAATGTGATTCCTTTTGTGCTTCTTGAAATCATGCCACTTGTCCAACTACCTACATTACAACTAGTCTGGATGTTGTCCCATATAGTAAGGTACCAATCATTGACCTGTACTTCCTCTGGTCTGTAGACTTTCAATTATAATATTTTCTCAACTTGCAACTGGTTTCCATAGGAGTTTTAATTGGTTTGCAATCTTCCATTCATAACCTCTTTATCATTTCTCTGATATACTTAGTTTGAGAAATAAAAATTCTTAGTTTTATTTGACATATCTGAAGACCCAGAAAGAAGGATAGTTCTCCAAGTAATGACATTTCAAATTGATTCTGCATATCCTTTGCAAATTTATAGCTCAACCTGTCATCGTCAATTCCAAAAATAATATCATCAACATAAACTTCAGTTAATAAAATATTATTTTGAGTTACCTTCAAGTAGAGGTTGTTGTCTGCACTTCCTTTTCTAAACCGTGCATGTTGTAAATATTTATCCAGTCTAGAGTACTGTGCTATGGGATCCTTCTTTAGACCATATAAGGCTTTCTTCAACCTACACACTAATATTCATTCTCTGATAGCTGACATCCTTTTCTGTGCTATGGGATCCTTCTTTAGACCATATAAGGCTTTCTTCAACCTACACACTAATATTCATTCTCTGACAGCTGAAATCCTTTTGGTTGTTCAATGTAGGATCTTCTTCAAGTTCCCCATTCAGAAAGGCTTATTTCACATCCATATGATACACTTTAATATTCTTGGAGCATGCATAAGCTAAGATCAATCGAATTGGCTCCATTCTAGCAACTGGGGAAAATATCTCTTCAAAGTCGACCTCTTCAACCTATGTGTATCCTTTATATACCAATCTAGATTTGTTCCTTGTAACATGTCCATCTTCATTCAATTTATTTTTGAAAACCCATTTTGTGCCAATCACATTCTTATTCCTTGGTCTTGGAACCAATTCTCAAGTGTCATTATTCTCTATTTGATCCAATTATTCATTCATGGCCTTTTTCAAGAATTCATCCTTGCCGGCCTCTTCAAAACGGTTTGGTTCAATTGTAGATAAGAGTGTTAGGTGAAGTTTTTCTTTTGAACAAATTCTTCTTCTATTCTCATCTTCTTCACCCTTGTTTCTGATAATCTGATCTGAAGGATGATTCTTTTGTACTTGTTTTCTAGATGTCTTTGGAGGCACTTGTTGAACTTTCTCTTCTACTTTTGTTTTATATTCTTCATATTCCTCTTCTACTTATTCTTCATCATTTTCTTCTTCTTCGTAAATATGTTCCATTGATTCCTTTTCTTCTTCCTTTAATTTCTGTCCACTTGTTTCATCAACTATTACATTGATGCTTTCCACAACTTTGTTGAGCCTTATATTGTAACACTTGTATTCTTTCATTCTACTTGAGTAACCAACAAGTACACCTTTTTCCACACAAGAGTCAAACTTTCATATTCTTCCATCTTCTCTTTTGATGTAGCATTTTCTTCCGAAAACTCTAAAGTGCTTCACATTTGCTAGTCTTCCTTTTCATTGCTCATAGGGAGTTTTTTCACTGTTGTTTCTAAGAATTACTCTATTTTTAATGTGAATTGTTGTATGCACTGCATGTGTCCAAAAATCATATGTCAATTTAGAATCCATTAACATTGTTAGATCCATTTTCTATACTATCATGTTCTTTATTTCAACAACTCCATTAAATTGAGGTGTCCTAGAAACGAAGAATTTCCTTTTTATTCCATGCTTTCTACTGAAATCCATAAATTCCTTTGAAGTAAACTCTCCTCCATTATCAGATCTCAAGCATTTGATTTTTGAATCCATTTCATTTTCAACCATTTCCTTGTAAACCTTGAAGTTTTCAAATGCTTCTGACTTATTCCTGAGAAAGAAAAATGCAATCATTCTTGTATAATCATCAACTAATAAAATAAAGTATTTCTCACCTTTTAAACCCTTTGTTCTAATTGGTCCAACTTGACCAGTATGCACAATTTCTGGTGGTCGTATCGTTGAGTTTTCCTTTGATTTGAACATGGTCTTTGTTTTCCTTCCTCGTTGACAATGCTTGCATAATGTGTTGGTTGGTTTCGTGATCTGGGGCATTTATCTTACTGCTTCCTTTTTCTGACTTTTACGAGGCTATCGAAGTTAATGTGATCCATTCTTCTGTGCCATAGCCAACCTTCATCTTCCTTTCCTAGAAAACAATTTTCATTTCCAATTTCTCTTAATACATATATGTTGCTTGAAGTTCTTGAAACTATAGCAATCAATTTTCCTAAAACAGATTTTCTTATCTCACACTTCTATGAATCGAATGTAAGTTTATGACCTTGGTCACACATTTGAATTACACTTAGAATATTATGTTTCATATCTTCCACTAGTAGAACATTTTCTGCCTTGGTGTTATTTTTTCCAATTCTGAGTGTGCCTTTTCTAATGATTCTAGCCGAGTCATTGTTTCCAAAAGAGATTGATCCACATCTTTCTGTTCTTAATGTAAGAAATGTTTCTTCATCCCTTGTCATGTGTTTTGAATATCCACTGTCAACATACCAACCGTGTTTCTTATTCTTATCTTTTAGAGAGAGTGTGCATTCTTCATTGCTATAATGATTTTTCTTTCTTATCCATGTTCTCTTCTGAGGTTCCTGTCTATGACTATTGTTATTCTCTTATGATTCTCTAGGAGGGATTTTCATTCTACAATTTTTGGACATGTGTGCAATTTTTTTCCACTTGTAGCATTCCACTTCAATGCTCAATTATTCAAACATGTTGTAGCTTCTTCTTTGTGTTTCACTAGGCCTTCTTGGATAACCATTTTGTGTATGACTTTCAAATTTGTTTATCTTCCTTCTAGTAGCTCTGTAATTTACATCTCTATGTCCAAACTTATTGCATGCATAACATAAACCAAAAAAGATAGTTTAATACATGGGAGTTGAATATCTTATGAAATGAGTTACTCTTATGAATCCTTCTTCTTCTGAGACCTGTTTTTTTTTCTGACTGTCATTGATTCTGAAATATGAATCTTCTCGGTGGAGGAGTGTCCTTGTGATCTTCCTCGTAGAACTTCATATCCCCTCTGACTGTTTCTGCATAGATTTTTGTATATGTTTCTTGATCTATCATTTTGGAGATTCATCCCTTTTCTATATGATTTTATCCAATTTGGACTTGTCATGATTAGGCCTTTGAATGTTAATAATGTCATCAAAAACGTTTGAGTTGTTCTGCATATTTTTCTTTTAAAGATCCTTTGTCAATGTGACAATCTATGCTTCGAAATTTCCAATCATCCCATCTCTTTCTTTTGATTGTTCTTTTAGTTCTTCTTCAATTATTTTATCTTCTTCTATTTGAACCTTCAATTCCCTAATAATCTACTCTAGTTATCGAGTGTGTTCTTTGTTGTCTAGTTATGCTTGGAGCTTCTTGTTTTTCTTCTTTTCACTTTTTATAACTTCTATAACACTCAACAATTATTCTCGGTAGTCAACTTATGGTTCTTCATATTCTTCTTCAATGTCCTCTTTATTCTAATCTTCTATTTCCATGAATATAACTCTTTCTGTCTCACTTTCACTGACTTCATATTCATCTGATGAAGAGATTTCTTCTTTGGTGTAAAAAGTTTTCTTGAAGACTTTCTTTTTGGTTTTTCTGCCTTTATATGTTTGTTTTCCATTTGAATCATCTTCATCACTTATTTTCTTTTTATTATGAGGATATTTGTTAGCAAAATGACCAATACATCACAATTAAAACAAATCAATGGAACCTTACCTTTATATCTTTTGTCAGTTCCCATTTTTCAATCTTCTAACAAAGTTGGCCACTTCTTCATCGTCTTACGAGATGTCACTTCTGCTGCTATATTATTTTTCTTTTTTCTTTCCCTTTTGCTTTGACCTTTTTGATGCTTTGAATGTTGCTTCTTTTATACCTGGATTTTCCTCTTCATTTCTCATTTCATAGGATGTGAATATTCCATGTAGTTCATCCATTCTTATTGAGTTTATATCTTCTCTTTATTCTAGTGTTGATATCTTAGGATCAAATCTCATAGGAAGAAATCTTAGCACCTTTTGAACAATTACGGATTCTTCTATTTCTTCTCCCAATCCTATGATTGCATTCAGTATTTCATCAACTCGTAAGAAGTAAGATGCAATATTCTCATCTTCCTTCATATTTAGCTATTCAAATTGACCTCTGTAAGTTTGAAGCTTTGCTTCTTTGACTTTTGAATCTCCTTCATAAATATTTTGAAGTTTGTCCCAAATATCTTTATCACATTTACAATGTATAACTTTTTTATATACCGAATCAAAAATCCCATTCAGAAGTCCATTTGTGGCTTTGGAATTATTTAGACTGAGTTTCTTTCCATTGTCATTTGTTGGCAGAACGGATGGTTCTTTGTATCCATCTAAAAATAATTTCCAAACTTCAAATCCATGTGATTGTACATATATTTTCATCCTTCTTCTCCATAATGCATATTTGTTTCTGTCAAACTGTGGTATTCCATTTTTATACATACTGTTTCTCTCCATTATCTACCTTTCAGTGGTTGAACTGATTTCTGAAGGAACCTGCTCCGATACCAATTTTTGGATTACTGAGAGGGGGGGTGAATCAGTAATAGATATTTTTTAATCCTTTTAACCACAATATTCAAGTGTTATTTATCTTTATGATCAATATAGCATTATCATCCAACCATTACAGAGTAAATAAACCATAATCATATATACATACACAATACACCAATATTTTTTACGTGGAAACCCAATGCAGGAGGAAACCACAAAATTATTTTTCTTATTTGTCTTTAAGAATTAAGTTCATTGGAAGCACCAACCTCCTTTGTTTTCCATCTACAACTGGAAGGAGGCTCCAACCCCCTATTGTCAGGCTACAACCTCAGGGAGGCTCCAACTTCCCAATTCTCTGGCTACAACCAGAAGGAGGCTAAAATACCCTATGTTCTCTAGCTATAGTCGAAATGTGGCTACAACCATCTATCCTTTCCCCATGCAACTCCCCTGAAATATATGTACCAAATGTAGAAATTGAATATGTCAGTGTCACAACATGTTCTATCAAATCTGTCACTATATACTCATCAACCAATCTGATCTGATCACATTTACCTCAAACACTATACCACAATGGTTTACCTCAAACCGTGTTCCATAACCTCACTGTTATACAACCTCTATCTGTACCAATAATGTCAACAACATTCCTCAACCAAAATCCCTCATCAATTTCATCATCAAAATTTGATTTCTAACTCTGTAACAGACTTGGTGTATATGATCACATACTTGCAAGCCTTCCTTAACTTTAACAACAAGAGACTAGCATTTTCATAAAACTTTACTTTATTCTCACACGACTAATTTTGGATTAGTCAACAACCCTAACTTGCAATAATCGTAACTATGTACCTGTAGTAAATAAAGATATGAAAATAGTACACAATTTTCTCCAGTGTCTTATCTGCAATTCGTCCAGGTTTCACTAATTGGAACCTCCCATAAAAGGAGTTATAGAAAAAATGCCATACCTTGTTCAATTCTTTCTTATTCTAGAGAGATACCTTGTAGATCATTCCCTGCATGGAATATTTTTCTTTATGTATCTGAAAATGGTGTGAAACATATTATAGATTGTACTCTAACCAATACATTTGGTCTTACTAAATTTTGATCTGTTATGAAGAATTTATGATTTTTTTACATGAAATACTTGCTTTAGACTAGTTTCAGGACTAGACACAAACCCTATTTTCCACGAACTGTAACTCCCAAAATAAAATGACCCGCAAGATGAAATGGTTATCGCAGTTACTTGGATATGTTTTCACAACAACCGTCATATTTCGTTGTCTGAATCATAGTGGAAAATAAGTTATTGTGAAAATGGTGAGATGACCTGTAAATAACATACCTTAGAAAGCATTATCAAAAGACTTTATCCTCCCTTGAATTTCAGCCTTCTTCACTTCCCCTTCCCTCTGAAATACTCCTTAGATATCCTTTGGTTACCTTAGTCACTTATAGATATTGAATATGCTCAATGGATACTAATGGGAGACCCTTTCTCTCTTATTTATACTCTCCAAGTAGCCTCCTTTAGAATTATCCACTTAAAGGGTTTCCATCAATGACAACCAACCCAGTTAATCAACAGAAATATCCCTTATGAAAATGGGTCTTGTAATTCCTCTCGCAGTTCTCTATTTTCCTTCTTCATCACATGTAAGTTTCTCTTTATGAAAATCTAGGACAACATTATGCTTGTCCAAACAATCCATTATGATTAGGATATCATAATATCCCAATGGTATTATATTTATGTCAACAACTGTACTTACACCATTCATATTTACTAGACACCTTTTGAATGTCTCATTGATCCTTGTTTTGGTTCAAGTGGCTAGTTGAACTAAACTTGACTTTTCAATCTTACTTTTGTCCAAGTGTAATCTTTCCACTATTTAATGGTCAATGTAACAATGGATTTCTCCCAAATAAATCAAAATAACAACATGATGATTAATGATCTTACCTTCCACTTCGATCATATTGGATTGGTACTCTTCTTGTCGATCTTCTAAGGCTACATGTATTCTTCCCATGTCCTCTACTATTATATCCTCTTGTATTTTGTGCATGGTATTCATTTTTTCTTATCTCCGAGAACAATCCTTGTACATTTTCTCTTCTTTGCACCCCCAACATTTATTTGTGCTCTTCCCCTTTTTCCCAAGGAGCCTTCTCTCTTGGATTCATCCTTAGTATATTGATCTTACTGATTTTTATTAGGTTTGTTTCTATTGAAATGAGTTTTCAATCCCTTCCTCCTATTACAATATATCTCTTTCTTCTTATCCTTCCAAGATTTATGCAAATATTCTTTCCTCTTGCCTTTCTCATACATGTACTTATCCTTTCTAATGGTCTCTGTCAAAGTTCTGGGATCATAATATTAAATATTCTCTTTATAAAAATATGGGAGTCCACTCAAAAACCTATGTATATTGACCTTCTCATTCTTGATAAACCCTACTGATCCAGGTGGATATCGGTGGCCACCCACCTTCTCCAACTGGCCCAAAACATGTTTCTGGCAATTTTGGTAATTTACTATTTTTAGCAGTTTTAACTTCCGGGGCCATTTTGAGGCCCTAAACGATGTTTTTTGGGAA
>ML778098.1:1576019-1680456 GCA_009831015.1 Picea engelmannii | reverse complement strand
GTGTATTACTGTATATCTGTGTTTATGGTTGCATCTCTGATACATTTCTGTTATATTATCGAATATCTGCAATATTTCTGTGCAATTCTTTATTATATCTCCGCTCTCATTTCGTGCCGAAAATAATCCGGATCACCTACATACTTCAACAATCCAAATAACTCCTCTTCATATTCTACCATGGTCATGCCTCCCAAAAAGAGTTCAAAGAACTCTTGCATCCTCTTTTCATAGAAGTGATATGAAAGGTACTTCTTTTGAAAATATCTTTTGCATTGCTTCCAAGTTATCTTGCTCTCATTAATGGGTTAAACGTGCTTCAATTGATCCCACTACATAGCATCTTTTCCATGAAAATGGTATGTGGAAACTTTGGCTTATGGGTTAGATGAGTATTTGTGCAACTACAAATACTTCCTTATTTCAAGACAAAATTATTTAATACCATCTTCCCTTTCTCTTTCACAATAAAATGATGGTGTCTTAAGCTTCCTTAACTATCCTTGAAAACTATCCAATTCATGTCTTCTTCTTTGGTGCCTAATAGGAGATACCTATGGACTGCTTATGGAGTCTTCAGATGAATAAAATTTACTTGTTGAGTAAGGAGGTGAGTGATTTCGGTGATTTCTAATAACAATTATTTAATGTCCAACTCTTCTATATTTATCTCTTATTTCATAATCTGTTCCTTCTTCCTGTTTCCTCTAGTTTGATCCATTCTTTTATTGCCTATGCAACTGGCTTATGATTTGCATCATTTGAGGACTTATTTAGTTTTTTTCTCCCATCAACCTATCATTGTCTTCTTTGTAACTTTACAATTCTATTTTCAGTCTTCTCACATGCTCTAATAATGTTTCTTGTCCCCTCTGCTCATGTGCCCATTTAATTTTGTCTTAGCATTACCAACACTAATATTTTGACCTTTGGATTATTTATCATGATTGAAGGCTCCCTCTCCTTCATACATGTATGAAATATGAATTCTTATCTTGACCTGATATGTTTATATCCCCTAATTTGGAAAAAATGCATGCAACCATTTTGTTAGAATTATGAATATCAAACAAATTGCCAATTAATGTTACATACCCCTTTTCTTCTCAACACATGAAGAATTATATCACAATGATACAAATTATAATAATTCCATGTTATTCTCCTACCAATAATATTTCAAATCAATACACTCATGAAAAGATACGATCTTTGAGATGAAAGTTATGGCTCCTTCAAAAACCCACTTTCACATCATTTGTGCATTTTCTCCAGTGGTGTAATTTTATTGCAAGTTCAACTTATGTAAAATGTAGAATAAACTATTGAAGGAACTATATAAATGTTTATATGAGACATAGATAGAAATAATGAAAATGAATTCACAAAAACTCTCATACATTCAATCTAATGCTCTAGTAAAAAACTGCAACAATCTGGAAATGACAACTTTGTCTTTTTTCACCTCTTTTTTCCAGACTTAGAATTTTTAGCAAAAGTCCATATCTCTCAATTTGTGCACTTCTTGAAAAACTTCAAAAAACCAAAGTTGTTTGTCTTGATGAGTATATAAAATTGCAAGGAAATACAATTTTCTAGATTTGTGATCTTGGGTCACTTTTCCTCCTCTAAAAATAAGAAAAATCTCCAAAACATGGCCCAAAATAGTGAATTTTGTCCTATTTCAACATCCCCATTCCAATCCTCATAGAATTTATTCAGTTCCTTCATGGGTTATTTCCATGTCTTCTTTGTAGACTCTCTCCAAGATTACCAACTTAATCTCTCTTTCTGCCAATGATTTGCACCCAGATATTTAAAAGCCACTACTTTTCAATTTCTAATAAATCCAAGAATATATGGACAATAGTCGTCTCTGGAAATTTTGTATATATCCTCCCTGTAGAAAAAAATCGTATGTTTCATCTCAATTCAACCAAATCTATTCCATTTATGTACAAAATAAGAAAATGTCTCCATACTTTATTTTTAAAACTATGGAACGATTTTTCCTAAGTAAAATCTACATTGTTGATCTCAAATTGGAAGAAGTCTAGAATATTTATCTACTCTCTATCAATTATTGACAATTTCTTTAATAAATGAACTTTCCCACTGATCTCCTCGATGACCGATCATATTATTTTTTTCTCTGCAAACCAAACGTTTCCCATGAATTTCCCTGACACCTGATCTTTGGTCATCGACTATCGATTGTTTCCATTGTAAAACAAATATTTATCACAAATATTTATGAACCTCGACCATTGAAGATCAACCATCTCTTTGTTGATGTGGAAACTATGTTGATGTGGCATGACACATGGATTTTTGCATGACATGCACGTCATCTTGAGGAATCAACTGGGATGACGTGGCATGGCATGTGGATATTGACATGGAATGAAACATGGATGTTGATGTGGCATGATATGACATCACCCTATTTTCCACATCATGCATTGACAATCTCTCTTGGAAGAATTTGAAATTCACACTAAATATGTCGATGTCGAGTCATCGATCATCAAAGATCAAATATTTCCTTTGTTCAAATGAAAACTTCTTCAAATTTTGTCAATCCTTGGCCATCAACTATTAATGATCGAAGATGTCTTTTGTTTGAAATTCAACACTTAGAGAATTTTGGACAAAACCTTTGTGAATCTGGGTCATTGATCTCCCAACCATGATGATCTTGACTGTTGATTTTATCCTTCTACTAAAATGACTAAAAACGAATACTTACCATTGATATTCCTCATTTTACAAATCACTGAAATGAATCTCAACCATTGATCTCATAAATTTGTGAAAATTTGAAACATTATCAAATTTTAAATTTATCAAGGGTGAATCTAGGCCATTGATCTAAATATAAAATATGATCTCGGTGGCCAACTCTCCAAACACTACCCTATGCTACAATGACCTTTAAAATATGAATTATTTTCAACCTTCTGGATTGAATTTAGATTTGCAACTCTGCAGATCGAATCCTTTAACTTCTTAGACAATTTCGAGTATTCTAAAACTCAAATTTTCTCATGAATTTGGGGATTTTTCTATCTAATTTTCCATATTCTTTCTTCAAATTCATACAAACCGAATATGTGACAAAAAATCTACCCAGTTAACACTTGTTCTAGTCCATACAACTATGGTGTTTGAACTACAATCTTTGATACCAATCTATAACATATCCAACCACCCATAGGATGTCCACACTACAAAATGCACTTGAAATATGATTTCGAATGCTCATAACAATTAATTAATGAAGAATCATAAAACAATCACATGTAATAATAAATATTCATGCTACAACATAAAATGAATGAACAATATTCCATGCACAACAATAACTAGAAAGCATGCATATTATAAACATGAATCCCATAGATAATAATAAATGCACAACTAAAATAAATGTACAATAAAAGGAAACCATAAAAGAGAGCACTTATCTTAAAAAAAATAAATCAACCATTGGATGTACACCAAGGACATTCCACCCAACCTTAGACATTGTTGTTCCAAGTCTCAACAGTAGGTCACCCCTGATCTAGGGCTGTGAATACACAAGGATGGGCTCTAGAGTGACCCTCAACTTACCAAACTAGTCAACACTCAATCTCTCACAAGTTTCTCAAGACAAAACAATCCAATGTACACCATCTCTCTTCTCTCCATCCTGCACCACCAAAAAAAATGAACTTCCTTTACTACCATGTAGTCCCTTAGGATGTCCACTTCTTTCCAGGGCTCCATTGCATCTGGTCAAGAATATCCATGCTGGGACTCTCATGATCCACAACTGTGACCAATGTTTAGCAAATGTCAATGCCTCCGAGGCATGCAGGCACTAATTGATGGTTGGAATACACTAGTAATTACTACAATCAACAAATAATGATTTATTCCTAAACAAATCACCCTGATATCCCAACCAAGAATAAGAATTAATGAGGAATGATAAATGAGAAACAATGAAAAAAAATGTGAACCCCCAAATATCCCACAAGAGGTGTTTATATATTTACTTGGAAATTAAGAACGACATGGTCTTTCCACGAGAAGCTCAGATAACCAATTCTTTCCTTCTCATTTCCAAGTTGGGTAAATTTAAATATAATATAAATACTTATCCCCTTTGCCCCCTCTCTCATGGAATCATATCCCCCCTATAACTCTATCCCTTTCCATCTTTCATCCAACGATGTATTTTATTATTTTCAATGTTCAAAGTATTACATTTCCTAGAAACTCCAGCCTCTTTTGATTATTTAGGCACTCCAACCTTTCATCAAGTAAACAAAATACATTTTTAATATGGGGATGTAAAACTGAGGTGTTACATAATTCATGTAAACGCCCATATCTATAATGTGATTTTATTTTTCCATGGAGATTTAAAAAATAAACAATGGTAATAGAAATTTATTGACTCTGCTAATTTTTCGTGAATGTGTATATCTTGTACAATTATTTAGAGAAGAGCACAAAAAAGGTGTTCAAATTTTAAATTTTGTGTTGGAGATGTAATATTTGAAGGAAAAGAGAAGATAAATGAAGGAAATCTAAGTGAAAAGAGATGTTGCCAAAGGTATTGGTTCTGTTTTTCCTGGTTAACTCCTTTAAGATGCATTTCCCTTCTTATAAGTTACTAAGTGAATTGATGGGCAAAATAGGTACATAGAAAGAAAAATGACCATGTACTTTAGAATAGTTTCACCCTAAATTAGAAGGTCCCATAGGAAAATTATCAACATATGCAGTTTTTTCCATCCTCATAATTAAACATCCCACATCCAAACTAGATTTATCTTCCATTAATTTGTTTATTTGAAATTATAAAAACATTAAATATATTTCACCTATATTTGAACCTTAGATACACTTGGGAATATGGGTTCTTAGATAAATTTTGAGTCATTATATAGTCTAGTTACTTATCCACAAAATACCACTCATCAATAAGTGGTCATTATGAAGGTGAAAAATTCATCAATAAGTGGTCACTAGAAATGTGAGAACAAGGCTTCCTAATAAGTACATAATTGTCTCTTTCCTAGTTCAAATGAAAAATCTAAAAATGAACAAAAGACTCTACCTTCATATAATTTATATTTTCCTTCACTATTTAGAATTATTTAATTTTTTTTTCCTCTAATTTTATAGTGGTAGAGTTTTTTGAGTTCACAAACGACCTCAAAATTAGATTTATAGAGGGAGGACTCTAATGTCACTTTTCTAAAAGAGAAACATTCAAGACTACACCTTAGCTTTCCTCGGTAAGTATGCGAATTTATTTCCTTTAATTATAACTCCGCTTCATTGTATTATACTAATAAATTAAGATAAGGATAAACATTCGACAAACACAGCCTTCTAGTTTTCCATCATCAGAATCTGGCCAAGAAATCTTTGCTGAAATTATAATTTTAAATTGATAAGTTTATTATTTTCATGTGGAAATTAATTCAATTCCCTTGAATACCCCGACCAAAAATGGATTTTGCAATATCAACATATGATATCCTATAACTACAAATCTAAATTGATTCTTATGAAATTTAAGACCAAAGATGTTGGTTTCCTTTCCATTATTTTGAGATATTGAAAGAGAGCCATTTCATCACTTGTTTAGACTATTGCATGAATTATTCCCTCAAAAGATGAAATGATGTAGGGGTTGATGAAGAAATTCATTTTTACAATGGGAATTTGGTTTTGTTGTTACAATGTAATAAATAACATCATGAAAATGCAAAGCTTGCAGAAGGTCTTATAGCACTTAATTCTATGTGTTGTAAGACATAATTCCCATTTTTATATTTGAGCCTTTGCATTGCATTAATTTTCTCATGTTAATACCGTATACAAAATATACCATTGCGTAGTGTAGAGTATTCACTCTTAATCAAAGTTGTAGGGAATATAACTAAATCCCTTTATCAAATTTGATTAAAATTGTTTTATTTTTTTCACTGGAAAACGAAATAACATATGTTTAAGAAAAAAAAAATATACATTTCTTGGGTGCAAAGGCACATTACAAAAAGTGATTCTAAATATGAAAAATGAAGTTTATAATGAGAAAGAGACAAAATTACATGCATTTAGGCCCCATTACCAAGACCCAAATAAAAGTTTATCCCCTATAGCTAGAAGAAAGATAACAAAAAATTATAGTGCAAAAAATATTTCCATCTCTGTGTGAAACGTGACCATGATTATTAAATTATTCTTTAATATAAAATTATTTTCTTGCATACTGAGATCTTCCTTGGATAAAACGTAAGCCAAAGTATTTTGTTCCTGAAAAACATGCCAAAAGGTAATTTGTGAAAATATTAAAGCAATAACAAGTAGTTGAGTAGCAATGTAATTGAGACCCAAATTGGTAACTTGTATCTGCCCCCTCATACAAAGTATTACCAGTATTGAGTCCCCAAATATCTATAGGTGAAGGATGTCTCTTCCTACTACCACTTTAAGAAGTGAAAATAACGCCTTGAACTCAACCAAATTGTTGGTCCATGAACACAAGTTGATTTTCTATTTTATCATATGTGCATTAGAAATGAATAAAATAAAACCTAAACCACATTGGTGTTCCCTCCATTAGAAATCACCATAAAACAAATCCCCAACATATGGTCTTATCAATAGTTAGTACAGGACATAGACGGGGATGTATATTGTTATGCACACCTTCATAACATTCCAAGAGACCGAGAACCTGTTTTGATGTTTTAAATGTAGGAAACGTAATGTTGTAAAAAATAATAGCATTCCTTACGATACAAATGCCCCAAAGCACCAATATAGGAGGTAATTACAAATACCTTAGCTCTAGGTGAGAGAAAAAGTCATGAAAATAGTCCATAAGTGAAATTTTATTCCATATATGAACTATTCCAATATTCCATTCAATATGTTTCCAAATTTGCCTAGAATATGGACATTGCGGGAACAAATGTAAGTTAGTTTCGTCATTATGTTTACAAAGATAAAAAAATCTCGATCCATGCTTTTCGATTAGTTGCAAACGATCGGAAGCCTATACTTTCCCATTCGGAGCTAACCAAAAAAGTAAAGTACTTTTCAAAGGGCCCCAAATATTCTAGAGCTTCTTATGCCACCAACAAGGTTGTGCAAACCCCCTGTATTGAAGTGCCTCATATCACAATTTCATTCATAATTCTCCTCCAGTTGTGTTAAAAGTTCAAACCAATTCATCCTCTAGATCAAATATATGAACATTAGCATTGTGTAATGAGTTGATGAATTGGTCCCAAAATGGTGCCATCTTCTCTCTAGCCTAGTGTCATTATAGAGAGACAACCTTGCACCCAAAAAAAAATTATTTCCCCATCAACCACTTTATTTAAGTTATAGAAACCCCTCTTCTAGATCTAAATTACAAAATCCTTTGGAAGCAATATATTATCCCCACAACCTGAACTAGCATCTAGCCAATTTTGACATGTAATATACATCCTACCTTCCATACCATATATTTACTAATGATCAAGAATGCAATGGTTAGGTCACTCCATTGATTAGATCAGTTTACCATGGGTTTCTTCCCAAGCTAGATCCAATCCAACACTGAGCCAAAATATATATATATTTGTCCACCAAAATATATGGCACCATAGATTGTCACATGTTAAGAAAACCCATAAGGAATTTTCATCTAGGGCCTCGCCAAAAAGTCATAAATATTTTAGATTCCATCAACCCATGACCTCGAGGATTGATATACTTTTCCAGTTTTCTAGGCGAGAGGCCAACTATTCAGGATTTTCTTTCCAGAGAAAATTAGAACATATTTTGTGAATACGATCGAGGATGCCTTTTGGAAAAAGTAAAAACAAGTGCCAATACGCTGGAATGGATTCAATTAATAACTTGATCAAAATCAACATTCCACTATATGATAGCCATTACTCGCACCATAAGTTTATTTTCTTTTCAACACATGTTAGAATACATTTCCAATCAGACATCTTGTAGTTCTTGGGTTTCAGAGAAAACCCAAGATATTTGATACCTTCCTAGAAGTCACAAGAAGTAAAATTAAATATCCCTAAAAAAATTCTTCAAATCATCATTTACCTTCAAAAAATAAACAACATATTTTACCAGATTTATGACTATGCCAATAGCCTCATAGAAAATTTAAATAATTTCCTTGTAGGTTTGGGCTTCATGTTCCACACAATAGAAAAATATGATGATATCATCAACAAATAATAGGTGAGTAAGGATTTCAAAACATCCTATCCTTACCCCTTGGATGAAATTTGATCTTTTTGCTGACTTTATGGCCCTATTAAGGCCATCCTTTATCGATAGAAAGAAATAGGGGGATAGTGGAAAACCTTGTCATAGCCCATGTCCATCTTGAAAAAAAGATGAGCTAGATGCATTTATTAGTACTACAAATGAAACCGTGGACACACAAGACATGATTCACTTTATGATTGATAGTTCAAAACCCACATGACTAAGTAATATTATGATATAGAGCCAAGAGACTCAATCATATGCCTTCAAGAGATCGATTTTCATTATCGATACAATGCGCTTGAAAACTTTAATAGTGTGCATACCTTCCCACACATATCAAATTGGTTCATGAATGATCCAACGTTAAATAAAAACAAACAACTCTAGAGTAATTCTAGATGTTAAAAAAATTAAGTCTAACCTCTATGATATTGGCCATTATTTTATACAAACATTTACATGGAGCAATCAATCTAAAATCATAGAAAGAGGTAGGAAATTCTAGATTCAGAATTAATTCAATGAATGTAGCATTAATACACAGAGGTTTTTTTCTAGTTTGTCATTCTTCTTCCACCATCCATAGAATGTCCTCACTAATAAAATAAAAAAAACCTTCAAATAATTAAGTTTTCCATCCATTAGTGCATATACTTTTATCTAGTTTGAATGAAGTGATTATAGCTAAGATATTTTTGATTAATTGGGTTGGTTGCCATTGATGTCAACCCTTGAAGAAAGTACAATAGAAAATTATGGTAGCATCAACAATATGTTTAAGAGACCCAAGTTGGTTTGAGGTATAAAGGAATGAATATTGGTGAATATGAAGATAAGACTATTCTAGATGGATAGTACATGTCGTTTTGTTTCTGGTGCTATGTGGTACGTCACATAACTCCTCACGGTTAAGAAGTTATGGATTTGAGAATTTGGAGAGCCCTCTTGAGTTATCTAGAATCCCCTAGAAGATCAAAGAAGTCAATTTATTCTAAGAAGCTCCTAGAAGAAGTTTACTAGTCAAAGTGGTTGTAACTAGGAGTTAATCATGAGTTAAGTTGTTGCAAAAAGAAAATAATTAAAAAAAAATTAGTCGCAACTAGAAGTGGTGAGTTTATTGTTTTTGGATAAAGTGGTTGTAAGTGGACAAAGTGATTAGAAGTGGGTTATCCCTAAAAGAATAATGTTGTGTAAAGTAGTTAGAAGATAACCCCTAAAGGAAGCTACTTTGACAGTATAAAAAAGAGAGCAGGGGTCTCCTATTATCACCTATTGAGCACATTGAATATCTATTATCTTGTGAAAGTTTTATCTGTAGGTAATCATTTATACATATGAAGTTATGCAATTCTGAGGAAGAAAAGGAGGGTTGATGAAAAAAGTTTCAGAGTTCTAGGATTTCTAAAAAACCCTAGTTTTTTAGGTGTACATGGGATTCAATGGAGGAAGGTGTATACCTATGTGGGCTGTAGTGGTGGAAGGTGCATACATACATGGGATGTAGAAGAGAAAGTCACATACAACTAGAAAAATCCATGAAAAATTGAGTATATTTGAATTCCAGGTCTCTAGAGTTTGAAAGCAAGTTCCCAGGAAGGTCTACAATGATTAGGTAGAACATATATATCTACATGTTCAAAAATTATGTCATATTCTTATGTGTAGTTGGATATTGTTGTCTACATGAGATGTGGTTATAACAGATTGAGGATTTCCCTAGAGAGGCTATTGGTTGTATGGAACTTACTGTATGATCCAAATTTACATAAATACAATGCTAGTATGTTTGGTATTTATCATTGGTAAATCTTGTTAGTTTGACTATTGAGGCATATCTTGTATTTGTTGGTACATGGTTGATGGTTATTGTGGTACATGGTTGAGGGTTTTGGGTTATGATGTGTTGTTGAAGTTGTTGGTATAGTTTGAGGATGCATAACAGTGAGGATTTGATGTCTACTTCATGTGAGGGTTTATTACACATGATTATGATTGTATGCACATGTATGGCACATGACTAGAGAGACATAGATGTGCATTGTTTGAGTGATATTCTTGTGATATTGGGTATGGGATCTATCTTATCATATCTAATATATTGAGGAGATTATCGGTACACGTTGTTGGTATATTTCGTATATGTTTGTATAGGTTATTTGTACAAGTTGATTACATGTTATTTGTACAAGTTGAATATAGGTTATTGGTACATGTTGGTTACAGGTTGTTCGCACAGACTAGTATAGGTTTACAGTGGTATATTTCACAGTGATAGTGTGGTAGTGGTTTCATTAGTTATTTGAAACTTATATTTTAGGGTTGTTCAATGGGGAAAGGATGGGTGGTTGTAGCCACCTTCAAGTTGTATTTAGAGAACATAGGGGGTTGTATCCTCCTTCTTGTTGGATCCAAATAATTGGTGAGTTGGAACTTTCTTCAGGTTGTAGCCTTAAAATATAGGGGGTTGTAGCCTCCTTACAGTTGCAGCTGGAGAGAAAAGGAAGTTGGTGCTTCTAATGAATGTAATTCTTAAATAAATATAAGAAAAAACATTCTATCATTTTTTCCTGCATTGGGTTTTCACATAAAAATATTGGTGTACTGTGTATGTGTATTATTTCTCATTGTTCATGGTTTATGTTTTCTGCACTTATTGAATGATATTGGTAAATTGGTTATAAAGGTAAACAACACTTATATAATGTTGTTAAAATTGATTAAAAATCTCTATTATTGATTCAATCCCCCTCTCAGTAATCCAACAAAGTTTATATTTTGTGACCTCAACCGAGAAACCATGCTTTTCCTCTTCCTCAATGAGACGAATAAACTACTCAAATAAGTTTTATTAATTTTCCCATGTTCACTTTCTTTAGCTACTTAAATAATGACCTAAAGTTCTTGAATCCTAAAGGTGCCAAGTTTTGAAACTGTCTCACCTTATCTCTACTTGGATCTTATAGTTCCCAAATGATATTATAATTCCTTCGAAAGTTAACATATTTATGAAAAAACTTTGTATTTGGATCCCCTGTGGATATCCAAAGTGTCGTGTTTTTGAGTCTCCATGTTCTCTCTTGTTTTGATAGTATATTCAAATAGTAAGATTCTAAAAATCAACATATTTTCATATCTAAAATAGGACCTTGAACTCCACTAGGCATAGAATACAGTTGTTCCAATTCTTATTTCGTGTTCATGAGAGCCCTATCTTGTTGTAATCTCAACTCCATTTCCTAGGCTGAGGTAATTTCCTTATGTTTCCACAAACTAGAGACAAATTGTACAATGGATAGGATCCTAACATCAAATTTATAATGGATCAATTATCCCTGACCAACTAATGAAAACCATTTTCATCTAACTAAGATGGATTATCTTGAGTGAGGCTCAAGGATTCTGCAAACCTTTCTCAAAATCCAATAAATTTGGGTAGTGATCTGACCATCGAACCTTCCACACCCATATGCAAAAAATACCCACATATTGTAGTAAAACATGGTGAACAAGAAATCTATCCAATTAGATAGCTTGTAGTTGTAGAGAATAAAACTAAATCCCTTTATGAAAATTTGACTAAAATTATTTTATATTAGTATTGGGATAATAAAATTTTATGCATAGATAATAAAAGAGCATGGTGAACATTGTCTAAAGGGGTTGGATCCAATATTCAAGAGAAAAGAGGTTTTCCTCAATGGAAAAGGTTCAATTCCAACAAAAGATGTTTTGGAGAAAAAAATGATCTAATAATAAAAATTTAAAATTTTACCAAAATTTTCTTTTATTTATAAAATTTAATTTTTTTAATATTTATTTTAAACAAAGGGGTGGAAGGTGCGAGGGGGAGGGGGGGGGCATATTCTCCATGATCCTAGGGGAAACAATTTTGTCTACTATGCTTTGGGTCTTATAAATGTCTGAAAGAATCTCACTAAGGGGTACTCATTGTGGAGGGTTCTCTCCATCGCAAAGGAAGAAGGTATTAAAGTACTGATAGTGCTTGGGGACTCTATTTTGTCTATCAAATAAATTATTGATCAAGCTAAATTGGGGGGATGGGGGAAGGAAATGAACTCAATTATTTATAAGATAAAACGAACCCTATCCAAATTCAATCAGGTCTTTGTTTATCACACAATAAGGAAGTTGAACGAATAAGAAGACCATTGGGTTAAGGTGGCCTCCAAATTAGGTTAAGGTGTTATAATTAAAAATTAAGTTTTTATCCTTAGCTCAATCCCATAAAAAATTTAATGGATATATTTTCAATATCCATACACTCCAAATCAAAAAATGAAAGTGATTTGGGAAAGATGACATGTGGAGTCCAATGCTCTCACACTTGGTCCATACAAGCTCCACTCATAGTAATTCAATGCATAATAATGAGTCCTCACTTGAAATATGGAAGATTGTTGACCATGAGGCTCACATGGTGTTATTCTCTGGTTGATTTGATATGCAATTTATGGAATTAGATATCCAAGAGTGAGTTTATTATTGATTTAGTTGTAATTGAGTTACTCAATTGTGAGAACATTGAGCTTCTCGATGGGATTGTGCAAAGGTGTCCATGGGAGGTAGCATTAGGTGGTACTGGGTCTTCAATGTGGGTAAACTATTATGCTTTGTCCAAGAAAGTCTTGGTCACTAGGTCTCTCTCTTTGGTGCATGTTACTTCTGGTTTTTTTTATGACTATATTTCGAATAGCTAGAACAAAATCCTTCTAGTCCTTTTCATTTTTCAATAGTTTTGAAATATAAATTTATGTTTGAGGTTTGTCGAGACCGATATTTTTCCCTTTAGTTTTATTGTGAAAGTAATTTAAAAAATGGTCATCGATAATCCATGTTTTAAAGAACTTCTAAGGATTCTCTATAGGTATAAATAAGTCACTCATTCCAATAGTACCGCTCCAATGCTAATTTCCTCTAAAATTATTGAATTAGAGTAGGCCAATTTCATGCATACTGTGAACATGATGAATCTTCTCCTTCAGAAGAAACATATCAATTCTCTATAAGTTTAGTGTAGAAGACTTTGTTCTTTGGCTCTATATTAGTGTTTGGATCTCCTCTCTCTCACTTACAATAACCATCGTTACATGAATTCATTGTGAGTATTATTAGTGGAGGATGAAAGGGTTTTCCAAAGTGATGGTACTATGGATATTGAAAAACAAAGATCCCCTCATTCAATAAAGGGATAGGAAGCTAAAGGTAGTGTCTAATCCTGAATGTCCTTGAATTTTCTTTCGCGTTGTAAGTATTTTGTGTGGATTTTTCAAGAAATTCACAGATAGAAACATCTAGAACTCCTCTTTGGAGAAGGTTTTTGTAACATCCCCCAACTTAACCGAAGATCATTACTTGTGGAAAATACACATAAATACCAAATTTTTCTACTAACAATTTTTTTAGCTTATTATGTACAAATTATACACATATTTAACTATTGTCTAATACCATATAAAGAAATGCATCTATGTAATTCCAAGAAGAACATCAAGGTCACTACATCATAGAGTAAAAACAAACATGGAATATCCTTTGTACTAAGCAAAACAAATATCATTAGTGTTCGTAAAATAGACTTGTACTACATGCAGTAACTATTTCCAACACACAGAACGGTTCAAGCATCGCGCTGAAATCTATTACTGTTACCTACTACAAGAACTTATCACATAAATTTAAACATGAAATTATGAGAAAAATGACATTAAAGTTCATGCAATTGTCCATACCAGTCAAACATGTAAATGAAGCTAATAAATTCACCACAACAACACATAATTCATTCTCATGCATAGAGTAAAATGCATAGTAGTTAAATTCAGGAAATAGATAAAAAATTATCTTTTAAACAAAATATGCAATAAACTACTTTGGAAGGACGTTCCACCCAACCATAGACTCATTTTTCCAAATATCAATAGCAAGTCACCCTTGAGTCAGGGCTAGGAATACACAAGAAAAGGGTGCCTCTCATAGTCCACTCACAACTCAATATCCCACAACCCACTTGTATTCTCCTACAACTATCCCAAATTTCCTCCAACTCTCCTTTTATTGACCTCCCCAACCTAAGGAATGCACTCCTTCACTGTTGTCAGTCCATCTCTCTACTAGGAACTCAAGGGAAGTCACTACCAAGAAAACTACTAACAACAACAACAAACACTTGTTGTTACATTGCAACTCACATAAGAGTTCACTCTTCATGCCTGAAAACCTGGCTCTTCAATATTTAGCTCCGAAGCACTCCAAAATTCTCCATCATGATCCAGGATTCTCCTAGCCTTCTTTCTCTCTATATATTTCTATTTTCTCTACTCTCTACCTGTTGTTCATGTAAAACTTAATGTGTGAAAAAATATCTTGTAACCGCCCATACAAATTTCCTCTATTTTCCAAAGATAGTTGACTACTCACTCTACCCAATGTTGATTGTACTTCATCCCCATGCCCTCCAATAACTGTGGAATGTGACTCAGACACCCATCCCTTACATGAATTTAATGATTGGGCTCTTGAATCATTGTTTTTCTGCTCTAATACCATTTTTTAGCATGCCCAAACATAATGTGTTGGGATATGCCACACATATATTCTTGCAGAAACATAGTACACATGGAGGCCACCTGGGCTAGGACATGCTACCTCATAGAAATGAAAATTATCATGTACATATATATAAACATAAATATACAACATAGTCTGTTAATACATAGATTAATGTGGAAATAACAGTAAAAACATACATGCGGTAATCACAGGAATAAACCATAAAATAACAGCATATGCATGCATTACTCATCAATATATCATGTACAAATACATAGAATGTAAATGAACATAGGAATGGGTACTTATATTTTAATTGAAGTACACCAACTGCATGCAGACCTTCCATTAAATATGTAGAAACTAATGGACTCCCTCTAGGAGAACTCACTTCCTCATCATACTCTCTCACCAGGAGAGAGTTTCTCATAGGCCTAACAACCTTCCTCTTCAACCACATGCCTGACAACCCACTTCTTCAACCAACTTCAACTCAATTCCATCAAGGTGAGGACAACAAAAAAGTTCAGTAAGGAACAAACGATGGCAACAAGACACACTCAGTCAAGGAATTGCGTGGGCTGCAACAACCAACCGTTATGACACAACAAAACTCAGAAAATTACAAGGTGCCTGGACTTCACAGGACACACACGTGATAAATCTAGTATCCCCGTAGGCTCCCAAGGTGCATACTATATACAAAGGTAATGACGAAGGAGAACATGTTCAATATGTGAATCCCTAGTGAATTTTTGGGAAGGGTGAAAGACTTCTAGAGATTCATAAGGGTCGTGAGGAGACTACAAAATGGTCCCCGACAAAAGGATGGGAAGCAATGCCAGAATGGGAAGAGAACTCCCTAACATGCTGGATTTCCCAACTATAACTGCATTCTTCCAGGTCAACACATGTCTTCCTGTAGCCACATGCGTTCCACTTCACACTTGTTCCTTTTCCCAGTGATCAGAATTTGGACTAGGGGTAAAAATTTAGCCAAAAAATGAAATTGTTCAAAATCACTTAAAAACAAACAGGACCAAGGGCCTCATTGTCACAAACCCAACGCACTTCAAACGGGGTCAAACAGACATTGTATGAGAGAGATATCGTGTTCCGATCGATTTTCCAAATAGGTAAAAACAATTGCTGACTGTATAATCCGTACAACTGACATGGCAGGGCCGTATAGCTGATGTGTCAGTGATGAAATGGAAAGTGATGATTTGGAAAATCTGACATGGAAAATTTTGATTTGACAGATGTGGATGAATTAGTTTTGGACATGTGGCATGTTGATGGCAAATCGGGAGGTGCCACATGGGACCCTATTTGTGGTATGTTAAAAATTTATTATGGAATTTGTGGGCTTCAAATGCTGAACCTCCACCATAGTCCAAATATTTGACAAAGTCCACCCAACCATCATGCCACACGATGGTACTTATTATAGATGTGTGTTAAATATTATTTAAATTTTCATATATTATTGTATGGCATGGGGTCCGAGCCCCTGGTTTTTATACACACCACATGTGACCTCACCACTTGGAATTGCAAGCAATTTTTTAAAAGGATATACCGACATGCCTGGACACTTGTCATAGCCACGCCCAACCTTGCAAACATGCCCCTTTTTTTAGTGCTGGGACGTGGCCATATGGCCCCCATGCGTCCAACACCTCCGTGATTCGGGGGCTTAGTTCGCTAATGGTGCAACAATTTGGAGGATTTTTTGGGCATGTGTGTGTGTGCCGGGTTTAGGAATGTGAAACACCTAGAAGCTAGTTTACTCACATAGGAGGTGCGAATTGGAAAACTAGAGACAACAAGATTGAAGGAGGAAAATAGCAGGAGGCCTAACTTCTTCATCTTTTGGCCAAATGAGGTGTCAAAAAATCCCAGCTAGGGTTTTTTGGATGTTCTAAATCCATTGGCACCATTTGAAAAGTCATTTGGAGACTTATTTTGTAGGTTTTTCTACTTTGAAGTTTCAGGGAGCTCGAGGGGGCTTAGGGCCACCATTGAAGGAGGCCATGCTCAGATGAGCCCAAGTCTATTTTTTGTGACTAAATAGTCATTTCTGACTAATTGTTATGATCTAAACACATTGGGACAGGTTTCAAAGTCATTTGAGGACTTTTACAGGTGTTTTTTCCACAAGGAAGCTCAGGGAAGCTCAAGGCCACATGTAGAAGAGGTCATGCCGGGATGAGCCATGGTCCGTTTTTAGAAATCTAATAGTCATTTTTGGGTTTTTATGTATTCTGAACCTAATGGTACATTCAGTAAATCCATTGGATTTGAGAAACATCTTGTAAAATAATCTTTGACAAACTAATCCCAGAGAGCCTAGTCCATTGATGGAGGCTCAAGGAAATGTAGCCCAGTTGGGGGTGAACTCCTTTATCATCTTGTTATTGTTGTGAGTTTGCTGGTTATTATTTGTTGCAATTCATTTGCTGTTGTATTCTTTAAACAACATATTTAACCTTTTAAAATCCTCACACCTAAACACATAAAAGAAGCATAAAATTGACACATAAAACCTCTTGCACAACTAAGACATTGAGCAAGGTACTGAAGTTTATTTTAATGAAGTAGAGGGTGCTTTCATATCATAACAAGTCAACCCCCTATTTTCAGATCACCTAGGAACTTAGGACAACATCGTTCATGTCATCCTTAGCCTTTAGGAAATAACAATAATAAAACATTATTCCCTTAGATGTAAGCCCTCTTGGTTAGCCTCTAGTCCTAAAAAATTATCCCCCTCCCTAAACCTACCTAGTGGATATTAGTCCCCCATAAATATTTATTTGTGGTCGGTCTACACACAACGATGTAATTATATTAAATATATGAGCATTTACACATATACAATAGTAGGCTCACTGGACTTTCCATCTAGGCTCTCTGGCCTAATCATCACAGAAGCCTCATAGATTATTATAACTTGGATAACAAGCCTATCAAATATGTTTATAGTTCATAATTACAACTGGGGATCTGCCTAGGGATATTACAATCCCCTTGTTATAACCCTAAATTGTACCACACATGCTTACCTAGCATCAGGCCAACTCATATCCATTCCTTGCCAAAGCCATGCAGAATAAACTCTTGAAAATCCTCTTAAAAAAAGTGGCACGCACCCTAACCCTCCACTGCACGCGTTGGAACGCTGGCAGGCCTACTACTGCACGCATTGGAATGTTGGCTGGCCTACTACAGCCCACGTTTACCTAACAAAACACAAAAACAGGAAAGTTGCTAACGGGACGAAAAGCTTTGGGTCAGTTAACTGAAACTCCCAGCCATGCATGGCCGAGAGTTCATCCAAAACCCTAGCTCCTTCTGGCCTATAAAAGAAGGGGTAGGGGTACTATTTGGAGGAGGAAAATCAAAGCAAAGAAACTCTGCCCAATTGCCGAATCCATTTTGTCCCAACCCTTTAGCCTTTCCTCAAGCTTAAGGAGAATTCAAGCAAAGTAGTTGGAGGACAAAGAAGAGGAGGAGCCCAGGATCAGGATCAAGGAGCGGTGGCCGATCTCTATCATTATTGTAAGTTGATTCATCTTGAGATTAATAAAAGAATACTTTTTCCGTCCCAATGCATGAGTTTTATATGTTTTATTCGATTTATGCTTAATCTCTAACCCTCTAGTAGAAAAATAGCATGCATGCGTAGTGTTTTGTTATGATTATAGGATTGTCTTTGGAAGGAGAAGCGTAAGAAAGAGGATAAAGCGCAATGGAGGATCTACACCAAACATCAGTAAAAAGGTTAGTAGGTTCTTCCCATGTTTGCATGTGAAAAAGGGTTTTAGGTTTGGGGTGGTAGGTTAAAAGTGATTTCTTAAGGGTCATGATCTGCATGCAAGTTTAGCCCTAGCTTGTTAGTCCGTAGGGTATTATTTCCCAACAACAGAATTGGTGACTCCACTGGGGAAGATACTCTTAGGGTTTTCGGATTTTGTTGAAGGTTCTTGGGTAGTTTGAGAAGTTAGATTCTCTATTTCTTTGTTTGTCTATTTTCTGTTAGGTCAGAGCTAGCAGGGAACCTGGTTCTTTATACCAGTTTTTCCTTGACTGTGCTTGACATTTATTATCGAGACACAAAGAGGTACACGCGGCCTGCAGAAGGCCTGCAAACGTGTAACCCACGCCCTAACCTTATACATCCCACGTTTGAATGCCTGCTGTAGTGGTTTCAGTAGCGTGTAGGGCTCAGAGAGTTTAAGAGGCAGTCTCCTCTTCCCTATCAGAATTTTACATTCTCAGGGGGCTTTCCGGATCCTGTCTGGGTCTTGCTAGTTCACTATCTTGTCTCAGTTTCCTTTATTGCATTTGTTTTCTTTTTGCAATTATTTTTCTTTTCTGTTAAGAAGAAGTAGCCAAGCCTTTAAGAGACCCTGGTTGTCAATACCAAAGGCCTTTTCTAGGTCTGGGCTGCCTGTGTTTGTTTGTCTTAGAATTTATACAGACCCGCGGCATGTGAAAGTTCTTCTCGCGGGTACCCACGCACTGTTATAGCTCAACACGCATTTACATGCATGCTATTTCAGCGATAGTCGCGGGCTTGAATGGTTTCTTTTCAGCTTGGGTGGGGCAGTCATCCCCTCCTATGGTGAGAAGTGTGACTCTCAGAGGTTTGAGTGTAGGGATGCACAGTCAGTAGGTTAGGGCCTCTCATCCTTAGCCTGGTTTTTTCTTAGTTGATTGTTGATAGAAAAGATAAAAAGAAAAAGATTTTATTTTATGGTTTTTAGACAAGCGTAAGAGTCGGTGCTTTCTTGATTGTCATTCTGCGTCTTTGCTCTGGTTCTTTTCGATCTGTGCTTTAAGCCATAATTTTATTTTATTTTCTTGGTTTTGTGCTTGTAGGCATTTTCCCTTTGTTGCTTCATTTAGCACTAAAATAAAAAAAAATTCTCTTTTTTCATTTGCTTCTTTTTTTAAAGATTGTGTTGCTGCATCAATAGCTAGGAAGAAGTCTTTTTTCATAAGTTTTTGCACTGCATTTAGAGTATAAGTAGATTGCAGATTTGAGAGAAATTCCTTTATGTTTGCTGCATGAAATCTTAGAAAAGTTGAAAAGAAAAGAAGTCTTTCTTGTTGAAAAGTTGCTGGTTTTTGCATTTTTTGTAAAAGTTTTTGTTTCCAAGCATTTCTTATTCATTTTTCTTTGAGTCTTTACACACCATCAGTTTCACTTTCATACTTTGTGACGTAAAAAATCCCATTAAAAGAAATGCTAATTAAAATCAATTAGACTTTTTGTTTGTAGGGTTCATACACTAGCTCAGGACTAGGGCCTTGGAATAGGTTGGAGATTAAATTCTCCAAGGCTACTCAAACCAAACATTGGAGTCTGTCAATAGGGAGTGTAGAAGTCCAGTTGTGTGAAATTTATCCGGGACCCCCCTCTAACACAGGGGATAAACACGAGGTCGCGTAAGGAAAGGTAGCGGAGATAACCCCTCCAAAGCTGGACCGAGCGTAGTGGAGAACACATAACGAGGATTTGTTAAGGGATTCCGTCATTTGCATTTGCCACGAGGCTTCGTGGGTCTCAAATCCGTTCGAGGTCCTCAGATTTCTTCCGGACCATTTTCTCTCGATACCCTTAACAAGTTTCGGGCTTGATACCCTGCTCATTGTGGTCTACCCGATTATCGATTGTACCCGCCCGGTGACTGTTCGCATGCTGGCAAACTAGTTGCCAATATTTTCTAGGGACATACACAGGTGACTGTGGGGGTATACCATGGTACCTAGGACAGACATCGGGCCATCCTTTGCAGAGTATACCCGAAGGGTGCTTCCGTTTTTGAGTTGCACTTGCACCGGTAAGTTGCTCTAGTGTTGGTTGTTGTAACTGTTCTTCCAACTAGTTTAGTGCTTGCTTGATTTATCTCATAGGGGCTTCTTTTTTAGTGTGTGTTACTGTTTGATCATGTAGAATACCTTAGTGTGTCATGGATCTTCTCACACCATGGAGGATTCAGGGCTCTGTCGGTCACGAAGGCTTCTGGGCCTGCCACCGGTTATACTGGAGCCACCCCCGCCACCTTTGAGGCGAAGGTTAGACCAACAAGGGTCTTTCGAAGCAACCGGGTTCTAAACCATTGAGCCTGAACAACTCCCAGAGGAATCAATCGCCAATATTAGTTCAGCTGAAACCCCAAAAATTGATACTTGACCGCAATTTATTGTGCCAATTCAATTCTACGAAAGCCTGTCAGTGCCTCACACAGCTATGGAAACAAATGTTGTCACTTCCTCTGGGAATTCCTCTATTCCTGTCACCGTTGTCACCACAGGAGAAGCATCTCCTAACTTGCCGTCGTCAGTCTGAGCCACTATGGTCTCGACCGCCACTACGTCGCATAGTGGTCCATCCTCATCTATTGTGGTGGCCACACCTCCCTTCACACCTAGTGCGACAGGGCCTCCGTTCTCATACGGTATGCCTAGTTTGGGTACCAGTCCTGCACTCACTTACTCCACTTTACAGACTTTGGGTCTGGGGGCAGGGAGCTCTAACTCTCCTCTGCAAGGTCAACTTGGGGGCATTCCTATCCCTTTCAATGCTTTTCCTTACACTGGGGGTCATATCTCCCCTTCGTCCCCTTCGCTTGGTGGTCTGCATCAGCAGTCCGCCGGGCAGCCTACAAAGAGAACTTCATTTGGAGCCGGGAGTCAAGGAACACCTACGCAAACTCCGTTGGTAGGTTCGTCACCGTTTGCTTAGAATGGGATGTTTGGTAATGACACTTTCGCATCCACTGCTTTCCCATCTGGGGGCACACCCATTTTTGGACAGTCTACTCTGGCGCAGGGTACTATTCCTGCGCCGGGGGCACATATACCAGGACCTTGGAACTCAGGACAAGGATCCGTTCCCTCATCTGGAATGTCGTTCTGGGGTAATTCTTTCCACAGTCAATGGAACCCCGGATAGACTTCTATGCCTCTCCCATCGGGACTGGCATGGGGTAATCCTTCCCAAAGTCCGTCAAACACGATGAATGCCCAACATCCTATGTCCTTTATGGGGAATCATCCAATGATGTATCCACAGATGCAATACCCTTACGCTGGTCAGGGCCATGGTTTCTACCAGAATCCAGGCTAGTAGCCAAACTTTTCCTGGCAACCTGGTGCCAGTCAAACTCCAGGACCCTTTTTTCCATGCTATCAGTAGCAACCCAAACTACCATTCCTGGTGACGTTACACTTGCCAGATTTGACATGGTTGTTGAATGATCCTATTTTTCACGATCCGCGTTGGCCTCCTATGCCAACGAAGTTGCCTTCGGACATTCCAAAGTTCGAGGCCAAGCCTAACGAAGATCCAGGTGATCACATGACTACTTTCCACCTTTGGTGTTCATCTAACTCACTGAAAGATGACTCTGTCCAGTTACGATTGTTTCAACACACTCTTATTGGGAGTGACGTGAAATGGTACATCGATCTTGATCGCTCATGATATTCTTCTTTTGGCGAACTGGCTATGGCCTTCCTTAACCATTTTCAGTTACCTGTGAGATACGACGCTGGCACAGAATTGCTAGCCAATTTTGAATAGACGACCGCAGACCATATCTCTAATCATATCTGAGAGTGGAGACGCTAAAAGAGTCTAATCAAAGTGCCAGTTCCACCAGCATTACTGCTTGAGTGGTTCCTTAAGTATTTAGTCCCCCAATTATCCAAAGACATCGCGACTTCAGGAGTTTTCTCCAAATAAGATGCCATCATGAGGGTTCAACAGTTTGAGCTTATCTATTCTCAGTATGGTTTATTATACAACATCCTGCTGGATGCTCCACGATCAATACTGGATAAAACTAGATAGAGAGTTGGACCACATGTTGATGGTATTGTTGGTTCGGCACAAACCAAGCCCGCTGAGCAATTGTCAAAACAATTGCAACAGTTATCTATACAACACTCAGCGGCCAGCTAGACTACTGCTTTGGCTACTCCTCCTACCCAAACGTCGGAAGTACACTCTATGCAAACAACTAACCCAAAGGCCAACCAACAGCCTGAAGGGAAGAAAAAACAACGAAAAAAGGGTAAGGGGGAGAAAAAACCCACTGATAATGCTGGTGAGGGCACCACGGAAAAACGGAAGGTGAGGTATCTATGCAACTTGTGTGCGGAAGACCACCTGACCCATCTATGTCCTTGACTTGCAGAGGCCCGGAAGTTTGTCACACAACAACATCAAGCATTGTTGACTAATCCCTTTCAACATGGGAAAAATTTAACTCAAGCCTCTACAAGTGCCGAAGGAGGCAGCCAGGAAACCTACCCTCCTCCAAACAATTCCTTATCCACGAATGTATATATGGTTAGGGGTGATTCTTTAATAACGACTAGAGCACATGACTATAGTAAACCAAGCGTCTCTGAAAAGGGTAAAGAAGCCGAAATCCCATCTCTTCCTCTACAGATTGAGAAGACGTTGGGAGAAACAATGACACACATTCCAAAGGGTGGATTTAAGAAAGCTTCTCACAATCCAAATGAAAGGGCTGCCCAGAATTACTCTATGGTGGAAGATTTATCACAAACCCCTTGTGCGATGTCCTCTTTGGAGGTCCTCCAAAGCTGCTCAGCTCAAAGGAAAGCCTTGTTGACTGCTTTAGGCTCTACTGAGACTTGTAACCCAGGTACCATCATGTTAGATACGACTGACTTAAAACCTCGTCTACCTTACCATGTCACGTTTCAGATAGTAGTGGCTCAACCCACGAAAACTTTTACACGGAATATGTTTTGCACGGTGGTCAATGAGGGCGCTTCGACTTGTGTTATGTCGTTAGCTTGTTGGAAGGCCATCGGTCAGCCTGCTTTGTCTCCATCACCTACTCTCCTCACTGCGTTCGACAGACGTTCTTTCTGACCACATGGCATCATTCCTTCTTTCCCTGTGCAGTTAGGAGGAAAGACCGTGTGCGTTGAAGTAGAGGTAGTCGATGCCCCCCTCGACTATAATATCTTGTTAGGTCGTAGTTGGAATTAGGCTATGCAAGCTGTGGTTGCTACAGATTTTTGAGTCTTATTGTTTCCACATGAAGGTCGGATAGTGACAATTGACCAATTGTCCTTCTCTAGACCTGACCCAGCTTTGGGGGCATCCATGATTCCCATGATCAATAATCCTCAAGCCGGTGTTGTTAACGTAGGAGTTGGTTTGTGCCCATCCTTGATGGGTACCTTCGATTACCCACCTCCTCATGGCAATGTCAAGTTTATATCGACTCACCACAAGGCTAAGATTTTTCACGTCTCGTCGTTCCGCACGACTTAATTTCAGGATCCGTGGATTCTTCCTTCCCCATCAGCCACGATAGATGCGATGGGGCACACTGGCATATCCACGCCCTTGTCAGCCGCTGAAGTAGCATACTCTTTGGTCCAACAGTCTTCAACTACTCCTGATCCAACTCCCACACAAGAGTTGGATCCACCTTTTGAGCCTATCTGGGCTCAGGATTCTCTCGCCATCACTGATTCATTAGATTTGGTCTTGCCTTCGGACGAAGCAATAATCGAAGCAATGACTAGTCCGAACAAACCTTGGGAAGATCTTCATCACAGATCATATTTCCTCCCAAAGTTACATCGAATCGAGGAAGGAGAATTCACTATCACCATGATGGGAGATCAGTCATGTCCTATTAACCTCTTAGCTACACAGAAAATTTATGCTGAGGATAATATGGAAACCCTTTCTGAAATGATACCTATCAATATCTCCAGAACCCCTGGCATCATAGACAATGTTTTCGTCGGAGCATACAGCTCCCCTGAGGAGATGCCAGGCATTGACCCACAAAGAGTCTATCATGAGATAACTTTGTTGTTTTTCAAGCTCGCTTTGAGATCTGAAAGCAACATCCGGAAAGACTGCATTTATGCTTTTCGATCTCGTCTGGATTAACTAAGAAAAGTAACCATCCTGGAGTCTTCTTTAAGCCCTTTTCAGACTCCTTAAAGATGAAAAGATTGTCGAGTGACCTTGTTTCTTCACAGTCGTTAAATTGGTTTAGAAGAATGTTCCTGAAACGGGTCTCCTTTAAGCCCTTTTCAGACCCTCTAAATATGAAAAGATTGCCGAGCTATCTTGTGATCTTTCACGCTCGTTAAACTGAAATTTGAAGTCACGTCTGTCCGGCGGTAGTTTACCCCTTTTTCGGTCCAGATGGTCAACTGTACGAACAAAGGAATACTCTATTGAATTCCCATTCTTTAGAAGAGTATCCTCAGGTAAAATTTTATTCCTTTTTCGGGCCTGAGGGACTAAATTTACGAAAAAGAAACCCCCCCAGAGTCCATAGTTAAGCTCTTTTCAGACTCCCTAAAATTGAAAAGATCGTCGAGTGACCTTATTCTTTCACACTCGTTAAAATGGTCCAGAAGAACATTCCCGACGGAGTCCATAGTTAAGCATTTTTCAGACTCCTTAAAATTGAAAAAATTGTCGAGTGATCTTGTCCTTGTCACACTCGTTAAAATGGTTTTGAATTGATGTCTAATCGGTGCTAGTTTACCCCTTTTTCGAATGGACTAGACTATTGACGAAAAAGGTACCCCAATGGAGTTTCCTTTTATGCTTTTTTAGACTCTCTAAATATGAAAAATCACCGAGCTTCCCTTCTTTGGACTCGTTAAACTTACATCGAAGGATGTTACCATTGTGTGTTCTATCAACCGCATTTGCATCCTTTACCCATCAGCCTAGTAACGGTTTTCTTTTGCGTCTTCACACCTTTGGACATTGGAGGATTTTTCCCGAGTATCATTTCCCTAGAACATCAGTCTTGTCCTTGTGCCTTGAGCTTGTATGTTTTCTATTCTCGTTCCTCCACTGTAATGTAATATTCCTTTATTCTTTTTCAAAATAATAAAAAAAAACAAAAAAATCAAATATACCCCAAAAAGAGGATGGGAAAAGTATTTTCTTTATTGGCAACATCATGAGTCGCCCTTGGATAAAGCACATCTGTCCATTTGATTCATCAGACTTTGGGATGTAGTACGACCTTAGGAAGCTTTGCTTGCTATATTGAGTTGTGTCCTCCACCGTTTGGTTACTCTTCCAAACATATGGAGAGTTTACGTTGCCTCCTGCTTCGTAGACTTATGATTAACAGATATGCTACCTGAGTCTTATCACTTGTCGTGCTATTGTCCAAGGGAAGTGTGTCACTAAGCCTGAGTCGACCCCTCTACAATATGTCTCTTGTCCGCATACCCGGCCATCCTGAATTTCCAATCAAGTCTTTGTTCAAAATCAATGAAAACTTCAGTCCGATCATCAAGATTATCAAGTCCATAACCGACGAGCCGTCGAAGACCTCTGGGTAGTGTAGTTGTACACTCATATTACACTCCTACCCGAGTTTTAGAAGATTTTGAAGTTGTTCCTTGAGCTATAAAGTATATCCATCAGGCCAAATCAGCTTAGGGGGAGATGGATACTTTATATGTATGTCTTTCTGATTTCGAGATGTAGCTCCGCTATGTATTGTTCGCGGCTACTCTTCATAGTTGTTTGACATGGATATACAGTGTATTTGATTGGTAGCCATGGTTCTATTTTATCTCGAGCATGGGTATGCCCGCCTCGGTGAGACATTTGATATGTTTTCAGACGACACCTCCTGATTCCTGATTCCTAGGCTCACTCATTCAGCATATCAGTACAGATTGGTAAAGATTGGTAATGTATTTCAGCCATCAGATGCTCTTCTGACCTCACACATTAGGGGGCATCTATTATAACCCTAAATTGCACCACACATGATTACCTGGCATCAGGCCAACTCATATCCATTCCTCGCCAAAGCCATGCTGAATAAACTCTTGAAAATCCTCATAAAAAAAGTGGCACGTGCCCTAACCCTCCACTGCACACGTTGGAAAGCTGGCAGGCCTACTACTGCATGCATTGAAACACTGGCTGGCCTAATACAACCCGCGTTTACCTAACAAAGCACAAAAACAGGAAATTTGCCGACGGGATGAAAAGCTTTGGGTTAGTTAACTGAAACTCCCAGCCATGCATGGCCGAGAGTTTGTCCAAAACCCTAGCTCCTTCTAGCCTATAAAAGAAGGGGTAGGGGTACTATTCGGAGGAGGAAAATCATAGCAAAGAAACTCTGCCCAATTGCTGAATCCATTTTGTCCCAACCCTTTAGCCTTTCCTCAAGCTTAAGGAGAATTCAAGCAAAGAAGTTGGAGGACAAAGAAGAGGAGGAGCCCAGGATTAGGATCAAGGAGCGGTGGCCGATCTCTATCATTATTGTAAGTTGATTCATCTTAAGATTAATAAAAGAATACTTTTTCCATCCCAATGCATGAGTTTTATATGTTTTATTCGATTTATGCTTAATCTCTAACCCTGTAGTAGAAAAATAACATGCATGCGTAGTGTTTTGTCTTGATTACAGGATTGTCTTTGGAAGGAGCAGCGTAAGCAAGCAGATAAAGCACAACGGAGGATCTACACCAAACATCAGTAAAAAGGTTAGTAGGTTCTTCCCATGTTTGCATGTGAAAAAAGGTTTTAGGTTTGGGGTGGTAGGTTAAAAGTGATTTCTTAAGGGTCATGATCTGCATGCAAGTTTAGCCCTAGCTTGTTAGTCCGTAGGGTATTATTTCCCAACAACACCCCTCCCCTTATTTTTGCACTGTCCTCAGTGCAACTTTTTTATACATATACAATTCAAAAATTCTTCAAAAAGATCCAACCTTTAGCTATTGGAAGCTTGTTATCCACCTGGTACTCTACTTTCAAGCACCAATTCTGGTGTTCATACTACAACTGAAATTCAATTTCTCTATTCCATAGAGCTGCTTAAGGAAATAATTCAACTCATTCTTCCTTGTTACATGATTCAATTAAAACTCATTGAAATCACCGACTGAATGTAGATCCATGAAGTTCCACCCAGCCTTAGATATCATTGTTGATAAACTCTTAGCAGGGATATGAATATACAAACATAAACACTCTGCTCCTACACCTTTTGATTGAGAAGGCCTTCCACCCCTGAACAGGGCTATGAATTCATCGAGGAAATGGCTTCCCAATATAGACATGGTCCACGATCCATATAAACATGGTCTAGGCCAAGGTACCAAACCTCAACAACACTCCAACCAATAGTCTCTCATTCCCCATATGCCTGTCCCACCCCAAGAGTGTACACCTTCTCTGTCACACAGTCCATTGGTTGCTACACCTCCCTTTCCTTGGGCTTTAGCAACAAGTCAACTCAGTAAGTCTCAGAGCATCATGGCTCTTGGAGTTCCAACTTCCCTCAGATATTTCCAATCAACAGCATCCCTAAGCTACTCTTTGTAGTCAACATTCTAACTTTAATCAACATCATTTCATCTTCATCAACCACATGTAGTTATCATGAGAAAACATAAAATAATTTATTTAGGAACTCCAACTTAGTTCAAAATGGAATTAAACTTTTCACCAAAATATGAAATTCTATTTCATAATTCTTATTGGATGTTTCCATATTATGAATGCAACTGTCCTTGTGGTTTTCTACAGGCACAAAACTGCATACCATTTTCTTTTCCTCCAATGCTTCATCTTACACACACCTAACAAATTGTTAGTATTTCCTATACATCACAATTCAATTGCAATATGTACAAAACCTTATGAAGTGATCTTAGAATTGCTTGCACCTAGAAATTCAAGGACAATTACCAAACAATTTAATAAAATAGAATTATATAATACCAAACAATGCAATACTTATTCAGTGCACCTTTCATTGAATTATATAATACTTTTTATCTCAGGCATGTATATCATCATCCATAAGTTGGAATTCTGGCCAATGTGTTGCACATTCTCCACACACTTCCTATTGTATTGCCAATTAATTGGATGCCTTCCTTTTCGACCCGAACACTACACCAAGAATATAATTCGGTGGTATTCATTAGTGTTAGCAAAAAGGTTGTAGCCAAAGTTTTATTTAAAGGTAGGAATATTTTAGTACCTATGTGGCTCATAACCTTTCCATATCCATACTTTTCCATATCCAACCATGTTCTTGTCTCATAGATGACTAGATTTACTACCATTCATTCATATAACAAGTTCTTCTCTTTTAATTCTTTGGTTACTACCCCATAACCAAATTAACTTGGCATTATACTATGTCAGTGTGTGCATTCAGAAGCTAAAAATCTTTGAATTAATACAGACCTCTAGGCTTTACCACATCTAGTGGTATGCATTCAAATAATGTAATCATGTGATTTTATAAAATAACTATGGCTGAGGAATTTATTACCTAAATTCCCTTCAACAATTATGCAAAAAGAGTATTAAAAACTCATACCTGCATGACTTCAATTAATAAATTTGATTTTACATGTATGGCTAATGGAAGTAGAAGATTTCATGCTTCTTTTATCAAACCTAACCAACCTTCAAGTTTCTGTCGCTTCCTTCCATATGTAGCAATACCATCAAAAACACTTGCAATATGAAAGAATTATTTCTTTGCTTATGGTTTTTAAACCAACCCTAATTCAATTGCTGTAGTGCTACCACAATTTCAGCAACTTCTATCCCATGTGTGAATTTTCCTTGTTGATACCATAAGTCTTTGATTCGTCTTTGATTCCTGAATCTTCTTGTGCTCCCACTGTGATCACCGTGCATGATTAGTTCTGACCTGAGCACTTTCTAGCCAAATCTCTCTTGGTTTCTTTTTCATTTGAATCCAATTACTAATGCTGACATTAACCTTAAACATTTATTTGTTTCCGAGATCCATCTATCCCAACTAGCTTCAAACTTGACTTACCTATCCAATCTCTAGCATATTGTAAGGATGCACATATGACCTTTTTCTAGTTGCATAGAATCAAATGAAAGTCCTTCTTTTACCTTACCATCATAGATTCAAGTGCTACTTCGAACCTTTTGTCTTGTCACTCATGGCTCTATGTTAATTAAGATAGATTCTTTTCAGGCACCATCTCCTCTACATTCAAAACCATGCATAGAATCATTTTCTTCTTCCTTGTTCCGTATTGATTTCTCTTTAGAAGTCACTTCACTTTTAAATTATTCTTGACTTGAAATCTCCATGATATTATGGAAATACCTTCACACCCTTGGAGTGCATCAACAATCCTCTACTATTCTATCTTTCCTTCCTGGAGTGTTGACATGCAATCCTATTAGCTTGATATCTATCTCATGATTTCTTCTTCCATTATCTTAGGATGTTCATAGACTTGACTCCATCTAGGAGTTTTTCCTTTTCTACTTTGCATAATTTCCACTACATATTATGCTAATATTATTTTTCATCATTCCCCTATTACTTGGATCACTCTGATCCAATTCCTTCATGACCCAATTATATTTCTAGTCATGTTCTCTAAGTAACCTTGGATAGTTAATACTAACTTCTTTCTTGAAGCAATTTGGTTTAGCCTTTCCATGACCGATCATATTAGCATTGGTATTATCTTGATGAATTATTATTTTCTCCTGATTTCACCCATATGATTTTTCAACCTAACTGGCAAAGTCAACTTTTGTCATGCCATATTTGATGACCTTCATGCCATGCTTCCACTGTGCATTCTGATAGTAATAATGGAGTTGCTATCTCCAATATGTAGGGTTGATCCTTGGATATGTCACATATTATCTCCAAACTCTTTCATATTCCATAAATCCTTCCTTCCTTATTCCCATTTTTTGCATCTCCATATGAACTTATGGTTCATGCATTGTCATGTATCGCGGATGAATTTCTCCACCTAGCTTTCACATTGGATTTGAAAATATTGTCACATGGATTGTCTTCCCAAAACAGGAATTCCATTTGGGATTTCCATGCTTCTTATAGAACCCAACATCTCATCCAATTACTTTTGAAAAACATCAGATGTAGAATAAATAATTTTTCCATGTCCTTCTTCCTTCTTTATTTTATCTGAAGACATCTCTATCACTTTTTCTATTTTAATGTTACCATTACATTTGGAATCCTATTTCCGAGAGCTTTCTAATCACGAATTCCTTTCTCAATTCTGAGCCTTGAGCAGAAAGCTATGATCGTTTAAAACTTGTGCTTCTTCTCTGATGCACTTCTTGTGCAACGATCTCTTTTCTCTGAGCTAATGGCTCCTAGATCTTTGTTAGACCCTATCATAAAGTTCCCAGGTCTTCAATACCTCTTTGTAGATTCGAACCAGAAGAACCCACAACTTCCTTCCTAACCCCTTTTCCCTTCTTTAACATAGTGTTTGGGCACTAGCCCTTTTCCTCCATCCCTCAATTGCATGTGACTATGGGTTGTGACCCAGTGCTATCAGATAGGTGCTTATTCAATACTTTGGGCCTCCGAGCTTTAGAATTTCCTAATCCAGGTCATTGTAACACCTCAATGAGACGAATGGGAGAACTCAAGAAGTGTGGGAAGTGGATCTACGGTTCACTGTTCATCAGCAACGAACGACTGAGATGCGATATAAGCCTCAGCAAGAGGATATGACTATTGTCGTATAGTGGTTAATCTTCACACAAGTCTCGTCAGTTGTGATCATTAGTGCTCAGATCAATGGCTCATAATCAATTCCACACCCCCCCTTTCCTTTTTGCCTTTAACGGTGGGGGTTCCCTCCATTTCATAACATAGCACAATTCTTCTAGAGAGTTCGATCTCCAGAATGCGGAATCTGGTGCCATGCATCCTTTGGGCCCCAGGGTTTCAATGTTCAAATACTAAGATGTCACATCAATATTTATGCCTTTCAAATTGTGGGGGCATGCATCGACAGTTTGGAGTAACCCATCTTTCTCCCCACAATTCTTCTGACACTGACACGTAACCCCTTGGTGAAACTTGGTTTGGATTGCGGGAATGCCTTGGGGAATTAAATCTCGTACAACTTGGGTCCCTGCAATGCCTCCTGGCCATCAATCTTGGTGTATTTTCATCAAAATCAGTGTGGGCCCACTAGCCATGCTCAAATGAAGTGCCCTGTGGTGTAATACTAATGGTTGACACGTGGCCCAATCAGATGGGTTACACATGTCATGTTCCAAATGGAATTTCAATCTTCCATGGGTTCGAAACCCACTGACATGTGGCACACAACTGATGTTTCCACATCAATCCAAGTGACATCATCATGAATCACTACTTTGACTCTTTGGGCTTCAGATCTTCGAGATTCGAGAGTTATTTCCCCAACATACAGTAATTTTCCTGAACGTAGAAATACCGAACAAGATAATCTGTTGACACATGTCCCTCTTCACGGACAGTCTGGATTAACTCCAGACTTCGGAGCTTCGTGAGTTTTCTCCCTTCATACAACACCGTAACTTCCACCTTTGGCTTGATCCAATGGTTCTTATTCACTTCATCCCAATCAAATGGTTGATCTCTTCTCCCCAGATCTACAATGCATTTCCACTTCAAGGACTTTGGGGATTCGGGTCTTCAACCTCTTCCTCTTTATAAAACACAACTTTTCCAAAGTCTCAAATTCTGAAGGACTTGCATATTAACCCTCCTGCACATTTCTCCAGATATGAGGGTCGGGAATTGCCCTCCTTCTCCTGAAAACATTCCAACAACCCACATTACTCTGCGGCCCAATACCACATTTTTCATGGTTTTATAATACCGCTACAACTCATGAACTTCGTAACACGGTCAAGGTAACCTCTTGGCACTCAAAATGCTCTGGGTTAGAAATTTGTTCCTCTTGACACAATTTCCCCTTGAAACCTTGGTTCCAATGACAACTTATCCGACCCATCCAGGATCAATGCTTGAACCTTGGCTCTGATACCTATTTGTAACCTCCTCGACCACCAACTCCTACTAGGTAGTGGTACCCAACAACTGAATCATTATTTTTCTTCTCTGATACCATTTTGTAGCATGCCCAACCAAAACCTGTTGAGCTATGCCACACAAAGATTCTTGTGGAAACATTGTACACATCTAGGCCACCTGATCCAGGACATGCTACCTCATATAAATGAAAATTATAATGTGCATATATATAAACATAAAAATAAAACATATTCTACTAATACACAGATTAATGTGGAAATAAAAGTAAAAACGTACATGCAATAAGCACAGCAAGAACCCATAAAATAACAACATATACAAACATTAATCATCAATATATCCTGTACAAATACATAACATGTAAATGAACATAGGAATGGGTACTTATATTTTAATTGAAGTACACCAACTACGTGCAGACCTTCCACGAACCTCCAAACCATAGACCACGCTACTCATTGCACTCAGTAGTGGGTCACCCCCGAGTTGGGACTAAACTCCACTAGGAAAGGGAATTCTAGGCTTGAAAAGGACAACAAGGAAATTGCACAAAACAACAGGAATGATCTTTTATCTGAGGAACCACTTATGCCCACAACCCACAGACCCTCATTCCCCACACGCTTGCTCCACCTCAGGAGGGTACACCTTCAATAATACAAGTCCATCGGCTACTACACCTCTCTTAGCTTGGGCTCCAACAACAGGTTGGACTGGAAGTCTAAGAGTATTGTAGCTACTATGGGACTCCCTTCCAAGAGGAATCACTTCCCAACAAATGCCTTCACCTGGGAGAGTTTCTCACAGGCCTAACAACCTGCTTCTTAAATAAGCTCTTATGTCAAATAGACATAGGTGATGTCAACAACATAAAATGACACAGTTTAAAAGGAAGGATTATCTCCTAGGAGCCACTTACGCCCACTTCTCACAAACTCTCATTCTCTGCATGCTTGTCCCACCCCAATACTATACACCTTCACTGTCATACATTTTATCGACTTCTCCACCTCCCTTTTGGGGCTTCAACAACAGGCCAGACCAAAATTATCAAATCTTTGTAGAAGCCACTGGACTCCCTCCAGGAGAAATCACTTCCTCAACACACTCTCTCACCTGGAGAGAGCTTCTCACATGCCTGAAAACCTACCTCTTAAACCACAGACCTGAAAACCCCCTTCTTCAACTATATTCAACTCAAATCCATGAAGGTGAGGACAACAACAAAGCTTAGTAATGAATAGATGATGGAAAAAAGCCACACTCACTCAAGGAACTACGCGGGCTTCAAAATCCAACTGTTATGACACAACATGACTTAAACAATTATAGGGTGACCAGACTTCACAAGATACACATGGTATAACTCCAATATCGCCGCAGGTTTCGAAGGTGTGTGCTAGATATAGAGGTGATGATGAAAGTGAACTAGTTCAATACATGAACCCCTCGTGACTTTTTGGGAAAGGTGACAGACTTCCACATATTCGTAAGGGTCATGAGGAGACTCCATACTTGTACCCTATGCAAGGATGGGAAGGAACGCCATAATCAGAAATGAACCCCCTAATAGGTTGGCTTTCCCATCCATAACTGCATGTGCCCAGGTTGACACTTGTCTTCCTGCAGCCGCATGCATTCCACTTTGCACTCGTTCCCTTTCCCATGAACTTAGGAAAACATCGTTCATTTCCACCTTAGCCTTTAGGAAATAATAATAATAAAATATTATTCCCTTAGAAGTAATTCCTCTAGGTTATCCTCTAGGTCTAGACACTCAATCCCCTCCCTCAGCCTACCTATTGGAGCACACTTCCCCATAACTCTTTCTTCATGGTCAGTCTACACACACCGATGTAATTATATTAAATATATGAGAATTTACACATATACAATAGTAGGAACACTGGCCTTTGCATCTAGGCTCTCTATCCTAATCACCACATAAGCCTTGTAACTTATTATAACTCAGCTCACTAGCCTATCAAATATGTTTACAATTCATAATTACAACTGGAGCTCTACCTCGAGATATTACAACACATGAGTAATATATTGTCTCCATCTTCTCACAGTGGATGCAATCCCTCTCTATTGTTATGATTATGGGAAAAATCGAGTTGTTGCAACTCCAAGCACACTCTTTTTTGTTGTGATTCTAGGCACATTCCAATTTCTACAAATTTAAGTGCAGTCTTTATTGCTCCAACTTCGGACAATTGTTGCAACTCCAAGTACACTCTCCATTTACACAACTTTGGGCATATTGTTGCTATGATTCTGAGTACAAATTACCCCATCACAAAATCAACACTACAAGAAGTTGTTAGGAAATGATCCACACATGGGAAAGTGATAGGAGGAAAGTGGACATCTAAAAGAGAAATCATTTTTCGTACCAATTATCGCTCAACTGATCAGAGTCCCTACATGCCCGATTCTTACTAAAATTTGGAAATTTCAATGTAAATGGATGAACAATTGATTCTCATGGTTTTCCATTGATGCAAGAGAATCTCTCCAAGCTAGCTACGTGCCAGCCAACAAGCACATCAAGCGTGTTCAATGGAGAGGAGAGGCGCAACCCTCTCACTTTCAAATTTCAAATTTGATATTATTGTATTAAATGATTGTAAGGATGGTAGAGCCAAAAGCCATGAATGTACACAAGATTAGATAAAGGTTGCCTTAAATGGGTGTAAGGCTGAGATCTAGATTCGATTCAGACTAGACAACCATTCAATGAAATTGGATGTAAATTAATGAGAGTTTGTGAGGATGGAGGGAAGAGCTCGAGGAGCCCCTCTCTATAAAAAGGATCTTCTTTGTATCTAGTAGTTAGTTCACAGTTATTTTTAGAAGCGGAGAAGAGAGAAGAGACTATGTTATGGTCCGAGCTCGAACACATTGTAATTAGGCATTCTTGATTAATACAAATAGAGCAGTTTTTCCTGCATGTTGTTGTCCACATGTTTATGAGTTCATGAATGAATGTCTTTATCTGTTGATGATATGTTGTATATGTATGTTAGGTATGCATTTGAAGGGATAGACAAAATTTACTGTCTATGAGCTCCTTGATTCCAGGTTTGGGTTCTTTGAGGCTTCATGCAAGAGGTTGCGTGACAGAATACTGTGGGTTTTGTAAGCCTGTGCAAGGAGTGCACTTCTAAATTCTGTGGATTCAGAAAAAGACTTGATAGGAGGGTGCACTAACTGAAGTCACTAACTCAAGGAGAATCCTCAAGGTTGTTGAATACTTTGGAGGTAATAATGTGCAGAAGAGAGCACAGGATAGACCAAAATCATTGAGAGATTCTGCAGAAGCTCTGCCAGGAGGGCATTGAGTAGGTGTATAGAAGGCACAGAGAAGACAAAATTTCAGAGAATTCAGTAAGGCTCTGCCAAGAGGGCATTGAGAGAATGCATAGGATGCATTAAGAGAAGAACTCTATTTCGAGTTCGGAAAGGAGACAAAATGCCTGAGGATTCTGGAAAACTTTGCCAGGAGGTAATTGAGTTGGTGGAATTGTGCACAGAAAGAACTTTTGTTTGATTCCAAAAAGGAGAAGAAGTGTCAAGGAGGAAGACCTTCACAGTGTTACTGAACATCCTACAGACTCAACAAGGAGTTCTTGGGCAAGAAGTTTCCAGAGGGCATTTCCATCCTTTCAAGGAGAGAAAGGGACAGAGACCATTGAGGTCTGAGCAGTTGAAGCTCAAGGAGGACAATGACCTGTGCATGGAGTGCACCAAGCTAACACTCGAGTGAAGTGTTGATAGATAGCCGTATGAAGGCTCTTCAAGTACAAGGATTGAGCATAGGAAGACTTTGTTTCAAGTCTGAAGCTCAGGAGGTCAAGCACAGGAGTGGGAGATGAGAGAGAGGACTTATTCTAAAGTCTTGAAGCTCAGGACATATAGAACCTTTGTGTGCAGAGAGTGCATAAGTCGAGAAACCCTTTTAGGTTTCAGAGAGGACTAAGCTCAAGAGGAAAATTTCCTTTTCACATAGAGCCATAACTGCAAGGAGTGTAGAGATCAAGGAACCTTTGAGGCTTCAGAGTCAACAAAGCTTAGGAGGGACAACATCCTTAAAATACAGACTAGAGCCAAAGATATAAGCTTCACATTAGGAGCAAAGGCTAAGACCTTTAAGGCATTTGAAGTCTTCCAAGTTCAGGAAGAAGTGCAAGCTCAGGAGGGAGCACAGTTTCCATTAGATTAGCCGAAGAGAATGAGATATGGACCATTGAATCTATGTCCAGGCGAGCAGGAGGAGAGTGCATAGGAGAAAGAGATTTGGGCCGTCAGATATGGGCGCATGGACCAATAGCCATCGGATCAAGGAGAAGTTGCACGAGGTTTAACCCTAGTATGTCAAGAAGGGAAAGAAAGGCATATTTCGGCATTTCATCTACCGGGAGATACAAAGGGAAAGAGTGGGGACTCTTGACCCATGAAATCCTGAAAGGATCATGACCGTCCAATAGGAGGACATGTGGTGAGTGGTTGAGGATTCAGGGAAGTACCTGAAAGGAGGATTTTCGGCATTTTAGCTACTGAGAAATGAAAAGGGTAAGAGTTCGAAACTCTTGACCTGTGAAATGGTGAAAAGACACAGGATGTCGGACCAGGAAAGGCTATGATCTATTGACCCCAAGCTGGAGCAAAAGACCAGTTTTTCGGGGTTTGGTACTTCGGTATTTCGGATACCGGAAGCTCGAAGGAGTAGGGAGTTGTTGCATCCAGGATCACAAAGTCCCAAAACGTGAAAAACCTAAAAACAGATGGAGGAGTAGCATGGTCATGGAATAGGGTCACACATTTTAGCATTTAAGGATTCAGCTTTTCGGCCATCCCGAGGACAAGAAACCGGGTACTTTGGCATTGAAAACCCCGAAGTCCCGAAAGCGATGTATTGTTGGAGTGGGACTATGGTCATACATTTCAACAGTTTAGGGTTCGACTTTCCAGAAGTTCTGAGGACAAGGAGTTGAGGTGCTTAGTGTTAGAAACCCCGAAGTCGCGAAACGCAATGTCCCGTGGAGAAGGAACTTCAAAGGAGTTCATCATTTCAAAAGTTCGGGATTCAACATTTCAGCCATCCCGATGACTAGGAGATGGGGCTCTTGGCATTGAATGTCCCAAAGTCGCGAAAAGCAACATGCCTTGGGAGTGGGGTTGTAGTCACACATTGAGCTATTTCAGGATTCGAGACTTTGACAATCCTGAGGACAAGGAGTTGGAATGCTTGGCATCGAAAGTCTCGAAGTTGTTAAATGCGACGAGTCTATGGAGTAGGCTGTGGTCATGGGTGATGCAGACCCCCAACCCTCGGGCTGAGGTCCACACAAGATTGTTCTAATCTCCTTGAGACGAAGCAGCTGGTTTGGTTCCTCATTGAAACCTTCAATGAATCTAATCCACAGGTCCTTCAAAAACCCCACCTGTGTGAATGAGCACTAGGCATGAGCTTCACCCTCACATGACCACAACTAGGCCTTGGTGCAAGAACCTTTCACAACTCGTGTGTTCGCAGGTCGAAGACCCTAAACTTTTCTTCACCAAACACCAATACCTAAGATGTGATGGGATATGGCTCCTCCTTGTTAGTTCCCTTCACGCGTAACCACCGGCTAGAGCTAAGCACTAACCTCACTTGTAACTTGCGAGTTCGGGAGTTGAAGGGTTGAATCTTCAAGCCCTTCTTTTACGAAACTCCAAGATGCAAAATTCAAAGAAGAGTTGAATCCTTCAACACTTCTCGCAGCTCGCAACTTCGCAAGTTGGTTTGTTGAGCCTTTGTGCTCCTTTCTTACGAGAACCCAAAGCACGAGAATTCAACAAGGTGTTGACTCCCTCCGAGGAGATGAGTGTCCACCTGTCAACCAAACGGTCCCTACTTGATGGATGGGCCATGTGTTCACCTGAGACCTTGACCCTCATCCCTTCGCGACTTCTGTAGTCGAAACTGATTCCTCCCAACCTCTGAAACCCCAATACGTGATGCAATGAAGAGGTTCTAATCCAACGGTTGTTCCTACTTCTCGCTACTCGAGAATTCACACAACCAAAGGATTTGGTCTTCCCTCCGAACTCACGAACCCCGAGTTTGAAATAATAATCCAATGGCCCAAACAGACCACGATCGACAGTCTTCATTGATTCTTGACACTAGAGTGGTGGGTTCATCCAACTCCTAACCACCCGGCAACTTCATGAGTTCTCCACGGAGAATTCTGACCATTCGATTCCTTCCTCAATGAATCTCTATGAAATGAGCCAATGTTCTTTCACCGGGACTTAACCTTCTGCATGATGATTTAGCTCCCCGTCTTCCTTTGAATACTTCAAAGACGCTGATCCTCCTGAGATCTCTATTGCAACCTCAAGTCTCGAAAGGACTCTTGTACACACTCTTTGTGGCAATATTTCAAATACTTCTATGTATTTGATCCTTCGACTTTGTGCAGTCTTTGCAACAACAGTATTTCACTCTTCAACCTTAGTTGATAAATTCTAAGGCTTCAACTAGTCTGCACACACCTTGCACGGCTTCTGCACTTCACTTGTACTTCTGTTGGAATGAGAACAACAGTATCGTTCCTGATCTTTTTGAGATAAAACTTAGACCTTCATCAGTGCACACCTTGCGAACATTCACTGCACTCCTTGCAGGAACTCTCTCAAGAAGAGAAACAATTAAAACGCATTCTTCTCCTCTCTCAGACTTCATATACTTAACATGAAATCACACATTCAACACAACATTGAAACAAATGCATAAATAGAGAGAATAAAACAACTGTATGAATACCATTCAGTAAATGTAAACAGTAAGCATCATAACACCATGAAATTTGAGTTAAAACTTCATATATTAACTCAAGTGCTCTTGTACATGGGTTCTTCTCTACAGCTCACTGCTACAACTCTCAATGATGATAATGTTACTATGATACAAGGGTGAGGGTGTCTATATCCATTTTCCCTCCTACTGTCTAAACTGTCTAATCTCTTAATTCAAATCTACCTACTTTCATTAATAGACTTATATGCCTATTACAATTTGACAGATGGGAGTAATCCCCCCAGATCTATTCATATCTCCTAGGTATAAATGCAAAGAATGCCTTCTTCCTAACTATTACATTAATGCTTTTATGTTCAAAATTCAAAACGTTGTTCATAAAAACGTGCTCTTTTTCCATTTGCGCGTCCAGCTTCTCCTTTGGCTAGGTGCATGCTTTTGGCTTTGTACGATGCTCCTGCATCATACTCCCTTGCTTGAAAATTTTCATGAACTCTTGTTCATGAGCTCCTGCACAGTATGTCCATGCTTATGAATTTCTGCTTCATCTTCCCAACTAGCATCTTCAACTAGATGTCCCTTCTACTTGACCAAGTATTCAAAATACTCCTTTCTCCTGGTCTTTCTGCTTATCCTCTTGTCAATTATGCTTTCCATCTATGGATTTTCAGCTACAAACATTTGTTTTGTCCATTGAACCTCTTTCTGTTCATTTTCTGCTCTTGCTTCTTTATCTTTATAAGGGTACAAATCCACAACATTGAATATCCATGAGATTTCGATCCCATCAGATAATTCAATCTCATACACGTTTGCCCCAAATTTCCTTATGACCTTACACGGTCCAATCTTTTTCATCTTCAGTTTGTTATATGTTCCCCTTGGGAACCTCTCCTTCCTCAGATGTGCAAGAATCAGATCACCAACGTCGAATTGAAGTTCTCACCTATGTTGATCTTCTCTGCGCTTATATTCTTGACTTGAACTCTGTAATCGTTCCTTGACTTGGCTGTGAAGCTTCTGCAAAGTCTTCTACACTAGCACTCCTGAATTCATCTTGTTCGGAATATTTCAATTCAGAAACTCCCCTTGGATGCATTCCATATACAATTTGGAATGGACTTTGTCCTGTGCTTCTGTTGAGTGAATCATTGTAAGAAAATTTTGTCTGTGGTAGAATGTGATCCCATTGATTGTGGTGTTCAGTCACTAAACTCCTTAGCAAATCTCCCAAGCTTCTGTTCACAACTTTTGTTTGTCTATCCATCTAAGGATGATACACTAAGCTAAAATATAAACTTGTTCATAACTTCTTCCATAAAGTCCTTAAGAAATGTCCTACGAACTTAGTATCCTGATCAAAATTGATACTCCTTGGCAAGCCGGGAAGTCTGACGACTTCCTTGAAAAACAGGTTTGCAATATGAGTTGCGTCACAGGTTTTCTGGCATGGTATGAAATGTGCCATCTTGGAAAATCTGTTGACTACCACAAAGATTGAATCACATCCTTTTTGTGTTCTTGGTAGTCCCAATATAAAATCCATACTCACTACGTCCCATGGCCTTTCAGGTATGGGTAATGGTTGGTATAAGCCTATGTTCTATCTTTTTCCCTTCATGTCCTAACAAATTCTTCATCTATCCGCAAATTTCTTAACATCTTTCCTCATCCCTGGCCAAAAATATGAGCCATTCAACTTTGAGAACGTCTTGTCATGACCGAAATGTCTGACCAATCCTCCACTGTGTTTTTCCTTCAACAAATTCTCCTTCATTGAGAATTTTGGAATACATAGTTGATTGCCCCAGAATAATAACCCATCTTGGATCATGTATTCAGTCCATTGGATTTTGTCCCTGAGAATTGGATTCTCAGATGCCTCATATGCCTCCTTAAAATCTGGGTCATCCGTATACATTTCTTTTAGGTTATCAAAATCCAAAGTCTTGACTCTGAATTCCTGCATAAGCAAACATTTCCTACTCAAAGCATCAACAACTTTGTTAGCACTTCCAAAAATATGATTAATCACAAAAGTAAAATTCTACATGAATTCAACCCATTCAACATGTTTTTGGTTCAACTTCTCCTGTTGAGTCACGAATTCCAAACCGTGATTATCGTTGTACACAACAAACTCCTTGGGAACCAAATAGTGTCTCCATTTCTTCAGTGCTTGTATGACTGCATATAATTCCTTGTCATATGTTGAGTACTTAATCTTTTCTTCATTCAGTTTTTCACTGAAATATATGACCGGCCTGTCATCATAGCTCAAGACTGCTCCAATTGCGAATCCACTCATGTCACACTTGACTTGGAATGGCTTGCTAAAATCTGGCAAAACTAGAATTGGTTGCTCAATGATCTTCTTCTTCAATAGATTGAAACTCTTCTCTACTTCTTCCATCCAGTGAAAAGATTTATGTCTTTTTTTCACCGTATCCATCATTGGTGCACTAATTCCACTGAAGTTTCGAATGAATTTCCTATAGAAACTTGCCAAACCATGGAAGCTTCGAACTTCAAACACACTCTTCGACGATGGCCAATACTTAACCACCTTTATATTTTCTGGATCCATTCTCAACTCATTTGCAAAGATAACAAAACCCAAATAGATGAGTTATGTCCTCATAAATGATGATTTCTTCATATTAATCAACAATTTCTCTTGTTGTAATCTCCTCATTACTGCAGCTAAATGCTTTAGGTGTTCTGCTTCTGTTTGGCTAAAAATAAATATATCGTCAATATATACAATGATGAATTTCCCAATGAAATCCTTCAAGACTTCATTCATCAAACCTCATGAAAGTACTGGGTGCATTCGTTAAGCCAAATGTCATGACAAGCCATTCATACAGCCCCTCATTCATATTGAATGTTGTCTTCCATTCATCACCTTCTCTCATTCTAATTTGATGATCTCCTCTTCTCAAATCAATCTTTGAAAAAAATATTTCTCCACTCAAGCAATCCATCAAGTCGTCCATCCTTGGTAATGGAAATCTGTATCTGATGGTAATCTTATTGATTTCCATTGAGTCTATACACATTCTTCAGCCTCCATATTTTTTTGGGCTGCGCACTGTCGAAACAACACATGGACTCAAGCTCTCTCGAATCAATCCCTTGTCCATTAAGTCTTGGACCTGTCTCTTAACTTCTTCATTTTCTTGCAGTGTCAACCTATACGCGACTTTGTTTGGCAAATTGGCTCCAGGTATAAGATCAATGTGATGGCTTATACTCATAATAGGTGGCAACGAACAAGGTAGCTCATCCACTACTATATCATCAAAATTTCCCAGCAACTCCTAGATTTATTTTGGTAAATCATCTATCCTCGTACTGGTCAAAACAATTTTGGGCTTCCTGACCATAATAAATAGTGTGTTCTCCTCCTTCTTAACCTCATTAAGAAGTTTCTTCCCACTCATGAGAAGTGCAGTGTTACTCATTTATATCTTCACTTCTTTATCCTTAATAGGCAACAACATGTGAGTCCTCTCATTCTTCTTTAGGGTGTACGTGTTCTTTCTCCCATCATGAACCACGTTTTTGTCATATTGCCATGGTCTACCCAACAATAGATGACAAACATCCATCGAAATGACATCACATAATATTTCATCTTTTTTCTTATCTGGACACTCATAGGATTTATGTCTGATCTTTCCACAGACAAAGCATTTTACTTCACCGCCTCTACCTCTTCCTCTTCCTCTAGCTCGAGGAAAAGTATTTCTATCAACATACTTCCCCCTTTGTGAGCTTCCTCCTTTCTCATGTTGATTTTGAGGTTTCTTCCCCTCTTCTTTAGATTTATGAGTTCTATCTTGGACAATTTTTTTTCCTTTGGCTTGACTTCTACCTCAGCCTCTTTGACCTTTCTTTTAGCTCAGCTTCTCTTCAGCTTTCAGAGCCATCTGATAAGCATCTTCCACAGTATGAATGGTCATCATCCTCATCTCATCTTGAAGGTCATATTGTAGACCATTCATGTACCTGGAAATTTTTTCATCATCGCCTTCCCGATGACTTGCTCTAATGTTTATCCTGTATAATTCTTTAGTGTATTCCTTTACTGACATCAGCTTCTGTCTCAAATTCTGCATCCTCTGAAATAGAGTGATTTGATAATCCTTGGGTATAAATTTGGTTTTCATCTTTGCAACCATTCTATCCCATCTTTTGATTTTTTTCTTTCCCTTGCAGCATCTGTCAGCCTACAGTTCATCCCACCACAGTGCTACATGCCCTTTAAGTCTAGTGATGGCATGTTTGAATTTCTTGTCTTCTTCGACATCCTAATAGTTGAAGTATTTGTCTAGAGCTCTAATCTAGTCTAGAATTTCTTCAACATCCAAGTTTCCCTCATACATTGGAATGCCCATTTTTTCTCTAGCACCTATCCTTGCAATAGCCCTAAATAGGAGTTCATTCGCAGCATCTTCGACCACAACTTCTTCTCCTTCGTGTCCAGCTTCATTTTCACTTTTATCTTCGCTGATATCCACGGCGTCAACTGTGCGCCTTTGTGTTGTCTCCATGGCATCAAGCCTGGCATGTAATTCACGCATTTCTCTTTCCACTGTTGGATCAGGCATTGGCCTATCTCTTCTTCTCAGTGGCGTGGCTATAAAATGTTCCTCTTTTCTCTCCTAAAGAAAGAAAAGAACTTGTTCTGAGCTCTGATACCAAATCACGCAGACCCCCAACCCTCGGGCTGAGATCCGCACAGGATCGTTCTAATCTCCTTGAGCCGAAGTGGCTCCTTTGGTTCCTCGTTGAAACCTTCAATGAATATGATACACAGGTCCTTCAGAAAACCCACCTGTACAAACGAGCACTAGGCACGAGATTCACCCTAACATGGCCACAACTAGGCCTTGGTGCAAGTGCCTTTCACAACTCGCGTGTTTGTGGGTCGAAGACCCTAGTCTTTTCTTCACCAAATGTTGATACCCAAGATGCAATGGGATATGGCTCCTCCTTGTTAGTTCCCTCCATGGGTAACTATCAACTAGAGCTAAGCACTAACCTCACTCACAACTCGCGAGTTCAGGAGTTGAAGGGTTGAATCTTTGGGCCCTTCTTTTATGAAAATTCAAAATGCAAAAGTCAGAGAAGACTTGACTCCTTCAACACTTCTCGCGGCTCACAACTTTGCGAGTTGGTTTGTTGAGCCTTTGTGCCCCTTTCTTACGAGAACCTGAAGCACGAGAAGTCAGCAGGGTGTTGACTCCCTCCCAGGCGATGAGTGTCCACCTGTCAACCACACGGTCCCTACTTGATGGATGCACCACGTGTTCGCTTGAGACCTCAGCCCTCAGACCTTCACGACTTCTATAGTAAAAAATGATTCCTCCCAACCTCCGAAACCTTGATACACGATACAACGAAGAGGTTCTGATCCAACGGTTGTTCCTACTTCTCGCTACTTGGGAATTCGTGCAACCAAAGGATTTGGTACACCGTATGAACTCACGAACCTTGAGTTCAAAAGAATGATCCAACAACCCAAACTGACCATGATCGACGATCTTCATTGATTCTTGACACTAGAGTGGTGGGTTCGTGCAACTCCTAACCACCCTGTAGCTTTATTGGATTCTATGGTCCTTGCAACTTCAGGAGTTCTCCACGCAGAATTCTGACCGTTTGATTCCTTCCTCAATGAATCTCTGTGAAACGAGCCAATGTTCTTTTGTTGGGACTTAAAATTCTACGTGATGATTCAACTCCCCGTATTCCTTTGAATACTTCAAAGACGCTGATCCTCTTGAGCTTTCTATTGCAACCTCAAGTCTCGAAAGGACTCCTGCATGCACTCTTTGCAACAATCTTTCAAATACTTCTGTGTATTTGATCCTTCAACTCTGTGCACTCTTTGCAACAACAGTCTTTCACTCTTCAACCTTAGTTGATAAATTCTAAGGCTTCAACTATCCTGTGCACACCTTACACAACTTCTGTGCTTCACCTACACTTATGTTCGAATGAGAACAATGGTATCCTTCCTGAGCTTTCTGAGATAAAACTCGGACCTTCATCAACACACATCTTGCGGACATTCACTTCACTCCTTACAGGAACTCTCTCGGGAAGAGAAACAATTGAAACTCATTCTTCTCCTTTCTCAAACTTCATATACTTAACATGAAATCACACATTCAACACAACATTGAAATAAATTCATAAATAGAGAGAATAAAACAATTGTAAGCATACCATTCAGTAAATGTAAACAGTAAGCATCATAACACCATGAAATTTGAGTCAAAACTTCATATATTAACTCAAGTGCTCCTGTACATGGGTTCTTCTCTACAGCTCTCTGCTACAACTCTCAATGATGATAATGTTACTATGATACAAGGGTGAGGGTGTCTATATCCATTTTTTCTCCTACTCTCTAAACTGTCTAATCTCTTAATTCAAATCTGCCTACTTTCATTAATAGACCTAAGTGCCTATTACAATTTGACAGATGGGAGTAATCCCCCGAGATTTGTTCAGATCTCTTAGGTATAAATGCAAAGTACTCCTTCTTCCTAACTATTACATTAATTCTTTTACGTTCAAAATTCAAAATGTTGTTCATAAGAACTTGTTCTTTTTCCATCTGTGCGTCCAACTGCTCCTTTGGCTAGGCATGTGATTTTGGCTTTGTACGATGCTCCTGCATCAACGGGGAAAGTGGTCACATGGACCGAGGATTTGCCAAGGGATAGTCGTTGATTGAGACATTTTGGCATTTCAGAGTTTGGGGGATCAAAGAGTCAGAGACTCGCGACACCAGGATTTGCGAAGTCGCAAAACATGAAATTTCCTTTTTTCGAAAAAGCTCGCGGTCATGTCTGGAGCCCATGTGTAGGTGAAATATCGTGCCTGGTGCATGTTTGTGCAGGTGGGGTTTTCATGGAACGAGCAGTGGAATACACCTGTTTGTGTGTGTAGTATTTTTTGTGGGGGAACCAAGGAGTCAATCTGACTCAGGGGAAGATTTGGAACGATCCTGCGGGGATCTTGGCCTGAGGGTTGGAGGTCTACATCATCCATCCGTCCCTTTTTTCTACATTATACATTAGTTGTACTATATAAAATCCCTAGCTCCCTTGAGCTAAGAAGGGAGAATCATTATGGTGATAACACTCAACTGTTATTGTAACTTCCATACTTTTGCAATATAATTCAATTTCTTCTTCTTGTACATGTAATGGTGTGTTGAACATTTGTGTTATTTTGAGTTTGAACGTCAATACCTTTTCTAAGGAGGTAGGGCCCTCTCCTTAGTCAGATATTGTTTGTATATTATAAAGTAGGATCTATCATCTCAATTATGTTTGTTTAATTCCATAGTTTTTTATTTCTCAGTATGCTACAATTCCATATTTGATAGAATAGTAGTTGTAATTCATGTGTGGTTAATATTTAATTTCCTATTGTTGAGAATTCCATAGTTTTGATTTTTAATTCAGCGTCGATTCAATTTTTATGATTTTATAATCGCAAATGCTACTGCAACTCTTGTTGCTGCAAATCACATTGTTGTAATTATTTCGCATTGAATCTTTGTTGTTTCAAATTGCATTGTTGCAACTCACATTGATATAATTTATTTCATGTTGCAGCTCCGTTGTTGCAACTTATGTTCCTACAACTCCACTCGTAGTTGCACTTTATTTTATTTTCTTTTTAAATTATGATATCTTTAGTCTTCAACAATTTGAGATTGATATAATATTGAATTGTTGTTGATTGTGCGAACACATAATTGTCAGAACAACACATGATCATTATTATACTTGAGAAAGTCACCAGTAGATCATAACATAATTTTACTTTTCGCACGAGTGATTTCATTTTTTATAGTGTGGTTTAATTTCTGCAAGTGTGATTTAATTTCCGCAAATGTGATTTACTTTCTGCAAGTGTGATTTACATTTTTCAAGTCTAATTTACTTTCTGAAAGATTGATTTAATTTTATCAAGTGTGATTTACTTTCTGCAAGTGATTTAAATTCCTGAAGTGTGACTTTTCTTTCCCGTGAGTGTGTTATTTACTTTTCTGCAATTCTGGAAATATCATAGTACTAAAAATATTTATAAAAAACAACACTACTCTTGAATATATGGTGCATGATAGTTCGTAAGTAAGATATGACCTCAGATTCATAATTAGATATACAACTCTCCAGTTTCTCACTAAGTTAATTAGGAAGTAATTGAAAATTCCATGAGCTTTCATACACTCAACAAAGATTTAGAAGATATCCCCAATCATAATAAAATTCAGAAAATATGGGTTTAATTAATACCCGTAATTAATTCCCCCCTTGCACCCCTCTTAGACACTCTCTTCTCTTGTGGAAAACTATCCCTCATCTTTGTCCATATCCTAGTAGCTAGTATCACATTTTATTTATTTAAAAAGAGAAAATACATTTTCATATTGCAGCACTTGGCCATAACCACATTCTTAATCATATTCGATAATTATATATATTTTTTGTCTATCTCACTACTTTTTGGGTGGAAAAATTGGAGGAATAAGCTTGTAGGGTCATTTCAGCAGCTGGTACAAATTTGGAAATTCGAGTCCAAAAACTAGTCAGAAATATTCTAGAGTCATTTTGAGGCATAAAAAAACATAATTTTCTCCAAACCTTACTATGGAGGAAGGTTGTAAATTCTACACGTCGATAGATTTCCAACGATGTAGATTGTTCATCAATCGGAGTTCATATGAGAAAATTATGCCTCCTACAAGTTGACCTACCATATTGATCATGTTATATACCAGATATAAAATGTATACAGAATAGAAATAAAATGCTAGTAATGGTAGAATAACAACAATATAACCAGAACATTCACCACAATAACACTGAAATGATATAAGAATAGCAATAGAAATAACACTTTGAATCTGAATGCAATGTTCACGGGCCTCTTCGAGGGGGCAACCTCCAGTTGAGTAGAGCTCTATTACAATAATATCCAAGCTAGGGTTCTCATACCCTCGACTCCTATTTATACTAAAAAGAAGCATCTAGAGGAAGATCCTTCTAGAAGCGAAAGCTTCTATTAGGTCTTCTTACATACGCCTTATTCTATTTTATTGAAAGGCCTTATTAATACTGACCTTTATTACATCAGAATATATTGTTCTACCTATGTGTGGGTTAGGACCCTAACATGTACGCCACCTTAAAAACAACCTTGTCCTAAAGGCTTGAGATGAGGAAATTGCTATAGAATGGTAGCTGATTCCCAAGTGGCGTCTGCTGGAGTTGTATCTTTCCACTGCACTAACACTTCCTTGATGGTTCTCTGACATAGGTGATGCTGACGCTGGTCCAAAACTGCTTCTGGTTGTAGCCAAATGGATCCTTCTTCAGCTAACTCTGGAAGGTTGGTTTGAATTTGACACTTAGCTCCAATCACCTTCTTTACACATGAAACATGAAAAACAGGATGTAGCTTCGAATCCATAGGAAAAGATAATTGATAGGCGACTTCTCCCACATGCTTGAGCACGGTATAAGGACCATAAAATTTTGGGCGCTAGCTTCTAAAAATGCTCGACCTTGAGGGAAGTTTACTTGTAAGGTTGCAGTCTAAGAAACACCTGATCCCCTTCTGCAAATTGACGTTCAGAGTGACCTTGATCTGCTTGTTGCTTCATGTGATTCTATGCCATGACCAAATTCTCTTCGAGGGTATCGAGAATGGCCTCTCAAGCTGTAAGTGTTAGGTCAACCGCCTGGACCTTTGAGGCACCCGATAAGTATGAGAGAGCTGAAGGTGGCTTCTGTCCATATACTGTTTCAAAAGGAGTTATGTGTGTAGCTGTATGGTATGAAGTGTTGTACCACCATTCAGCTAGGGGTAACCATTGAGCCCACTGATTTTTCTTTTCCGAGGCAAAACACCTCAAATATGTTTCCAAACACTTGTTGACAACTTCCGTTTGGCCATCAATCCGGGGATGATAAGTTGTGCTGAGATGTAATTCTATGCCTTGTATCTTGAACAGTTCTTGCCAAAAATTGCTTGTGAAAGTTGGGTCGCAATCAAAAGCAATAGAGTGCGGCATGCCATGAAGCTTGAAGACCTGATCCATGAAGATTTGAGCCATCGTGGATGTTGTAAATGGGTGTTGAAGGGCGCAGAAATGAGCGTACTTGGAAAGGTGATCAACAACCACCATGATGACTGATTTATTTACCGATTTGGGTAAGCCGGTAATAAAATCCATAGAGATATCCTTCCAAATAAAAGGTGGAATCAGAAATGGTTTTAGTGTGCTTGATGATTTGACTGTTTATCCCTTGTTGCGTTGACACACGTCACATTCAACTACAAAATTACGAATGTCCTATTTCATACCATCCCAGAAAAAGGAACATTTGACCCTCTCATAGGTTTTGGTGAACCCAGAGTGCCCTGCTGTGGGTGTAGCATGAAGCTCAAAAAGTACCATGGATTTAAGCTTTGATTGTTTACTTAAATACAAACGACCTTTGTATCGAAGTTCCTCATGGAGCCAAGAGTACCCTAGGGAAGCTAGAGCATTGGACTGCAATTGTTGGATCAACTACAAACTTGTGGGGTCTTGTAGCCATTCCCGGTGAACAACTTGGAGCTAATCTGGTACAATGAATGAAAGAGAAAAAAGGGATCCTTCATCTTCATATTTTTGGGAAAGTGCATCCACAACCACATTGTCTTTTCCTTTCTTATAAATGATCTCATAATCATATCCAAAGAGTTTAGTCACCCATTTTTGTTGTTCTGGGGAGGAAATGCATTGTTCCATAAAATACTTGAGGCTTTGATGGTCTGTCTTGATTTGGAACCATTTCCCCAATAGATAAGGATGCCACAGATCCACGACATGCAGAATAGCCAACATTTCCTTTTCATAGATGGATTTGCCTACATTTCTTTCAGATAGTTGCTTGCTGGTAAAGGCCAAAGGTCAACCCTCTTGCATAAGGACAACACCAATTCCTTTCCCTGAGGCATCACATTCCAACACAAAGGTCTTTGTGAAATTGGGAAGGGCAAGGACTAGAGTGGTTCACATGGACATATTCAAGGTTTGAAAAGCTTGAGCAGTGGCTGGAGTCCATGTGAAAGAGTTCTTTTTTAGGAGAGCAGTGAGAGGTGCTGCAATCTTCCCATAATTCTTAACAAACTTGCGATAATACCCTGTTAAGCCTAGAAATCTACAGAAGCTCTTCAGAGTCTTTGGGTGAGGTCAGTCTTGCATAGATTCAATATTTTTAGGATCCACCCTGACACCATCTTTTCCAACCAGATGACCCAAGTATTCTACTTCTGAGGTGCCAAAAGCACATTTAGACTGTTTCAGGAAAAGTTGGTGCTGAGATAGTAGATGGAGAACTCAATCCACATGAGAAAGATGGTCTGTCCAGGTTTTTCTATAGATGAGGATATCATCAAAGAAAACTAAGACAAAATGGTAGAGAAAAGGATGGAAGACATGATTCATGAGGCTTTGGAAGGTGGAGAGGGCATTACACAAGCCAAAGGGCATGACCAAAAACTCATAGTAGCCCTCATGAGTTCTAAAGGTAGACATGGGAATATATGCCTCTTTCATACATATCTGGTGGTAGCCCAAATAAAGATCCAATTTAATGAAGAATTGGACACCACTCAATTCATCCAGGAGGTCATCAATGACAAGAATGGGGAATTTGTCTTTGATGGTAAGTTTGTTGAGGGCACGAAAGTCAGAACACATTCTCCAAGAACCTTCTTTCTTTAGGACCATGACCACAGGAGACGAATAGGGGCTCATAATAGGGTGGATAACGCTTGTATGAAGGAGTTCCTGGACCATTTTCTCAATTTCATTTTTTTGTGAAAAGGGGTGACGATACAGACAGATATTGGGAGGAAAGATTCCTGGTACAAGGGGAATGGAATGATCAAGAACACCATGGGAAGGAGGGAGGCCTTGGGGAGTGGAAAATACCAATTGATGTTCAGAAAGGATGGATTGGAGGTCTTGCAGTACGGAAGTTGTCTTTGTTGCTTGTATGGCATGGAGTTGGATGATAAAACCAGAATGACCCTTTTTTAGCATCTTTTCCATGCGATGGGAACTAATGATCTTAGGTGAACCTGCGGTGATGCCTTGGAACTTATATTTGTGGCCCTCTTGGTCGAATTGCATGGTTAAGTATTTAAAATCCATGAGAATAGGACCCAAAGTCCTTAGCCAGTCTGCACCCAACACAATGTCACAACCTCCCATGTCGATAGAAAACATATGGGATTTCAGGTGGTAGTCACCAATTTGGAGACACACATTTTCACAACGCCCTCCAGATTTCATGGAACCACCATTGGCAATCATGATTTGGAAATTATTGACGTCATGGATATAGCAATGAGTTTCTTGGGCAATGCGGTGATGAATAAAATTATGGGTGCTACCACTATCAACCAGAATGATGACCTTCCGATTCTTGATGTAACTGATTAGCTTGAGGGTTTGGGGAGCGGAGAAGCCAGTGAGAGCATTGAGCAAAATGATTGGTTCTACCTCGGGAGAGTCTGGGGGAGGGGTTATGTCAGTGGATTCAAGTGATTCAGACATAGAGGGAGTTTCTTCATCTTCTTCCGAAATCTCCTCAGAGATGGCCATAAAAAGATTTTGTTCTTTACACTTGTGGCCCAGGAAATATCTGTCATCATAGTTATAACAAAGGCCTTTGAGTTGGCATTCAGCCATTTCATCTCGAGTCAATTTTTGGATCTTTAGTGGAGCATAGGGAGTAGTGGGATTTAATGGTTTAGGGCAAGGGATGAAGGAGGGTTTGCGGTTTTGAGAAGATACAACCTGTTGTGCTTATTTATCTCTTTTGGTAGCCTCCACCCAACTCTCAGGCCGAGCCATGAGGACATGGGCCCAAATTTCATCCTTGAGGCCACTGATAAAACACTATCGAAAAAAGGCATCAGACATGCCCTCTATTCTAAAATCCAGGCACTCAAAGGAAGCTATAAATTTTTCCACTATTCCTAATTTATTCAGCTTTTTCAAATGGCCCAAATGGTTGGTGTCATTGTCAAAGCGTTCATAAAGCTTTGCCACAAATTGTGTCCAAGCAATACACCCTTGACGAGAATTTTTTCTCCATTGCCACCATTGCCAACGTTCTTGATTTAGATGGAGAACACCATACCGAAGTTTGTCCAAGTCATATTTAATGTTGTATAAAGAGAAGTAATGTTCCATTTGGGTTACCCAACCAGCGGGGTCCGAACCATCAAATTTTGTCACATCCACCCATGGAAGGTGTAGGTCATGTTGAAAGTGATGGTTCTGCAAGGTATTGGAATGAGAGGAATGGTCACCTTTAGTATGTGCGGGTGAGGAAGAGGAAGAGTTATCTGTAGGGATATGCAGTTTGGTGCAGATTGCCAGAAAGACTGATTCAATCTGGGTGGTGAGGTCTTATTTGATTTCTCCCATTGAGGAATGCATGGTTGTATTGATGGCAACGACATTGGCAGTGTGTTGTTTCACTTCTTGTTGGGTCTCAATGAGACCCGACTACAAGGTGTTCAAGAGAGCTTCCAAGTCTTGGCTACAAGCATGGGCCATGAGGATGGGGGAACTGAAAAGGGGCGGGCGGGGTAAAAAATGTTTTGCCAAAAAAATGATATGGATTAATGTGATAAGGGAAAAAATATGAATCCAATGGAATAGGGTTGAAGAATACCCCAGAGAGGAAATGACCAAATGCTTAACTAGAAAGAAATGTGTATTTTCTTGGCAACCCGAACACAGTTGCGCGACAATAGATCTTGTCTGTTTTAATTTGTTTATGTTTCTATCCCCAAGGGTTAGGTATTCAAGGATTCTACATACAATGGTTTTCCCCGTGCTATAGCTCTCTGATATACGTGCGAGGTCCAACAGTAGTATTGAGCCCAATATCTCAGGGAACTAACTAAGGAGGATAGACCGTACCCTTAGCCGTACTACCCGACTACCCATGTACTAGAGAGTATCTTCCCAAGTGCTATTCTTGGTGACACTACAACAGTCAAGAGGCTAATCAATTTATCTAAAGAGGGCTTTAGGTAATCTAGGTCGATCCGTACACAGGTGTTGTCTGATGCACTACCACTCGAAGGGGTACCAAGGGTGGCCAACAGATGTGTGCTTAGGTACCACTTGTATTTCCTGCATGTATGAATCCCTCAACCATGGGTTTATGCATGTAACGACAGATCTCTGTGGCTTAAAGATGCTGGAATATGTCTCTACCCTAAAAAAAAATTTAACCCACACTTTCTGCTGAGGAAAGTGCTCTAATACCACTTGTAATATACTAGATATAAAATGTATGCAGAACAAAAATAAAATGTTAGTAATGGTAGAATAGCAACAATATAACCAGAACATTCACCATAATAACACTGAAATGATATAAGAATAACAACATAAGTAACACTTTGAATCTGAAAGCAATGTTCAGGGGCCTCTTCGAGGGGGCAACCTCCAGTTGAGCAGAGCTCTATTACAATAATATCCAAGCTAGGGTTATCATACCCTTGAATCCTATTTATACTAAAAATAATCATCTAGAGGAAGATCCTTCTAGAAGCGGAAGCTTCTATTAGGTCTTCTTACATCCGCCTTATTCTATTTTATTAAAAGGCCTTATTAATATTGACATTTATTACATCTGAATATATTGTTCTACCTATGTGCGGGTTAGGACCCTAACAGATCACTATGGTGCAAGTGGCTGTCATGTCAACCTCCATTACTTAGAGATGTGTGGATAGCCATGTAGTATATTTTCTAAGAAAATTCTAGAAGGTCCAAAACCTTATCACAATTGAAGGTTGAGGAATTGAAGAACCTATCCCTAGATGGCTATCACGTTATGTTAAATAGCGAGGCACTAAGAGGAGAACGAGTTCCATTATTTTTCATTGTGTCTTGTTCCATAGATGAGCAAAACATCATAGATTGGTATTCTGTGAGCATAAAAGAGGGGGAGATATTATTTATCATCCATACAGGCCACAATTCAAAGGAAACTCCACACAGAGTGCATCTTTATTTGTACTTGCATAATTTCTATACCAGAGAGAAGAGAGCAAAGCAACCTAACATTCTAGATGAGTTTTCTCTTGTATTGCGCTTCCCAGGTCATATCTTGTGTTTTTTGTGGATAGCGTGAATGTGTTTTACTATTCTTTGTTTTCATCATTTTTTCTATTTTATTGGTAACTAATTATTCTAGAGAACTAAAGGAAATTAACCTTCATAGTAAACATTTCAGTATTTTATTATATATATTGTGATGAATTGTGGAGTATCCATGAAAATTTACAGATCACATTCATATCTACATTATGAATAAATTAAATTGGGGATTATAGTCGGGATGTTACAATGTTAGAGTGTAAAACAATTGTATTAGAAATATGTATAGCTTCAACATAATTGAATGTCTTCAATAATAATATAATTGAAAGGACAAGAGATTTACCCCTTCAATAACAGTGTGAGAAGATTTATTTATTTAAAATCCTTTTATTTTCAATTTATTTAATATTTAAAGGGATTAAGAAAAAAATAATCTACATTATTTTATTTATTTTTGAATTGAAAAATACTTTCTATTATTTCATAGAATTGTCATACTTATAACATATCGGTTTTTGAAAAAATTAAATAAGAAAAATAAAAAGATTTTACAAACAAAATATATACGAATAAACTTTTATTATATATATATATATATATATATATATATATATGAGATTCTCTATGAGGAATTAGATTCCATTAAACATACGTATAAAAATTAAAAAATAAATCATAGATATAAAAACTAAAGAATACAACCTTAATATGTTTATGATGATGATGATGATTAAAGCCCACTAAGACGTAATTCATCTATGACCTTAATAGGGCAAGGTATTACTTGCAATGATTTATACAATTTTTTTTTTCTCGAAAATAATTAAGAGAAGCTTTCCAAGGTCACCATAGTTTTGTTGAGTTAAAAGGTTAGGAAGGTTGGTAGTGTTAGAAATATTTTGAAATTGAGATCTTAAATGGGTATAGGATGGACAATCTAAGAGAAAGTTCTTTTCATTTTCAACCTTCTTAGTGTGACAAAGGTGACGCACTCTTTCATCCCAAAACATTTTAAGAATTGACCAGTCCCCAGTTTCACTATGGAGCTTGTGAGAATTCATTCTTATCTTAGAAGGACTCTTTTTTTTTTCTTTACACTTGTCAAAACAAAGAGATAATTTTGATATTCTATATTAGGGTTGATTACATCCTTATAATACCTTACTTTTATGTTTTCCTCTAGTTCTTTATCACACCACATTTTCTCCTTAATTTTTTATTTAAGAATATTTTTAATAGTATCCTTATTATGGAAAATGATGTCTTCCATGATTCCCCAATCGCTTAGCCAAGACTAGGAATCTGTATTCCATAATTGCTTGAGTCAAAGGTGGTTACCATAAGATTTTGAATAAATTTTAGGATGTCTCTTATCTTCCATGTTGTTTAAATTGTTCTTATACATTATGTATCTAGTCATAGCGGTTCTCTCAATGTGAGAAAGGATTTCCTCTAAAAGCATGATGGGATAGGGCATATTTCCTTTAATTTTGAGATTATAGGTTATAAAATTCTTTTGGATTTTTTCTATCTTTCTCTAGGATTTGCAAGAGACACCACATCCCTAGACTTTGCATCCATATAGAATAATAGGAACAATAACAGTCTCAAAGAAGAGTTTCTTATTATCCCATATCCAATGATCGACTGATTTACAATTGTTTTCAATCCCATAATAAGATTTCCATCTCCCAATAATTCTTTTCTCAATGATATAATTCCAGTTTACCTTGTGGTGAATATTGATTCCATGATATTTTATGAAGTCACTTCCTAGAAGTTTGTTTTTGTGATATACAAACATATCGTAAGTAGTATTATTGGATTTAATGATCATGACCTTAGTCTTGTCAGTATTAACATTTATACCCATATTGGAGAAACAAACTTGAGGATTCTAACTTGGTTCTCAATATTGTGGGGACTAATCATCATAAGAATGATATCACCTTCATAAAGAATAAAATTGATGAATATACCAGTGGGAGTAGGTTTGACACAACCTTCTTCTTCCAAGCAAGCTTCTAACTTGTCAATGTAAATGCCAAAAAGAGTAGGGGACAAGGGACAACCTTGCTTGAATCCAATACTGAAGTTAATATCTTTTGAACAACCTGTAGTGTTCTTAAACTTGGAAATAACATTATCATACAAACTTATTGGAACAACCCTCAACTTGAAATGCACTTTTATCTCTTCCAACCCATTCCAAAGGTTTTTCCTTGGAACCATGTCAAAATATTTTGTAACGTCAACAAAACAACAAAAAGATTAGTTTTAGTATTTCAGAACTCCTCTACAATGATCCTAAATGTAACAAGATGGTCCAGAGTTGAATGATATCTCCTATGCCCGGTCTTTCCTTTAGCTATTTTACCATGACTTTCTAGCCAAATGCTAATATTATTTTCCAAAATAATCTCATAAAACTTGTCTTAAATCAGGCTAATCAAAATGGTCCTATAATTAGAGGGAATGTTTCTATCCCAATTTTTAAAAATAGCAACAATGAGGATTTGCATCCAGGGTTTAGGGAATCCCTTCTCAACTGATAAATTGAATAGCTTGTGTATGTGGGGGATGCAGATAGGCCCTTCGAGTTTAAAAATTTCATCTTGGTATTTTTCAATGTCCTTATCTTTCCCATTTGTAAGCTGCTTAACCTTGAACTCTGTGTAATCCAAAGAAAAAACTTCATTCTTTATAGGTTCAATAGGAATGGTGTCCATGGCATTCGGTAACTCATAAAAATTTTAAGGTAGGAATTATAGTCCCTTAAGGGAATCATATTATTTTATTTATTATTGTGGATACAATTTTCCTCCAGAATTTTAGGATAAAGCTTAGATAGTTGTGAAAGATGATCTTGCATTTTATTGATATAGTAATTTTATTTCTTTTAATTAAGGATTTGTATGTATTGATCTTATTGGGTTTTAAGGACTCATTAGAAGAATACCGAATGGATTTCCTAGAAATTTTAAATACTTTATCATACTAGGTGTTTCCCATTCTATTATTCCTTTTATAGGGCACCTCGAAAGAGAAGTTGTTAAGAGAAGTGGAAAGGGTAGTTGTAAAATTATGATAGAAGTCTTCAATGTTGTCTATATAAGTTAGGAGATGCAATTCACTATTTAAATTCTTTATGAAAAGGTCAAATTTACTTTTGTCAAAAACTATTTTCCATTGATTATTATAATTCTCTTCAATGACACTCCTATCCATGACAAATTTTAGAGTTAGGGTTAAAGGTCTACGATTAGTGCCAGGTTCATGGTCATTTAAAAGGTCAAAAATTACTATTTGTTCAGAAACGTGGATATCGGATATCACATAATCTATGACACTACTACATATCCCATGAATATAAGTCATATGGTTGGATTTTCTTCATTTCATTACCCCATTTCAAATTATTAGGTTTTCAGAGCTACAAACATTGATCAAATCAATACCAAACAATTTCTCAGTTGGGTCTTTAGAGCTTCTTTTGTAGATATTAGCTAGAACAAGTTCCTCATATAGCTATAAAGGATTATGGTTGGAATCATTACTTAAAAGAGTAGCTTGGTTAGTTGCAATCCTTGCATTAAATTCTCCTAGCAGGAGGATATTACTTTCATTTTCAAACTATAAATATCTTCTTCTAAATTATTATAGGGAAAATTGCTCTCTAGATTTTTTTTATTATAAAAAGTAGAATTAATAGCTGCAAAATAGAAAATTGCTATAAACATATTGCTATCATTGATGTCTTAAGTTTCTATCCAACTGTATTGATTGAGAGGTTCAATCTTAGGGAGTTGAATTTGAGGAGAAATTATCTTTGTAATATAACAAGCTATGCCTCCTATCCTTCTATGGTAGGAATTTTTTCTCCATGCTGACCACAAGAAAAATACTTCTATGTTAGGGACCTTAGACTCCTCATGCTCCCAAGTTTCAAGAAGAAAAACAATATCAGTATCACTCGGGATCCAACCTATCATAGGAACTTGCACCATGGAAATCCATGACAATTCCAAAAATGGATCCCAAGTGTCCCAAATTCCTATTAATTGTTATCCTTTTAAGTTTTGATCTCTATCCCTAACAATAGCTTTTCGATTTCTAATTATTTCCCATTTTCCTTATTCCATGACTTCTTTTACCTTTTGAACTTCCTTCCTTAATTCTTCTTGGTGTTTGTGAATGAGGTCTTCATTTATGAATATTCACGACCCTTTTAAGCTCAGATATTTACTGAGTATCCTATATTTATGGTTATTACAACTCACTTTGAGATGGATCAACCTATCTTTATGATCAATTATTTTTCCTAGCCTCTTTGCTTCTATGAGGTAAGTTGTTTCAACTTGTGATTTATTTTTTAATTATTCTTTTAGTATTGCTATCATATCCTCCTCTTGTTGTTCTTTTATACCAAAAATTATGAGGTTCAAGGATATTTTATTACAGTCATCGTCCAGTTCGATTAGCTTATTCATTTCCTCTTTGATGGGGTTGATATCCAATTTCTTTTCTAGATTATTGACGGTAAAATTGTTGGTTAGTTTTTGTTCTAGCTCTTTAATCCTATTTGTCAAGTTGTCATTTCCTTCAACCTATCCTTCTTGGGTTAATTGTTTTTTGTTTTTCCCTTTCTTGAATCCTATCCTCCATTGTCTGCAATTGACTTTTGAACCCTAAAAATATATCCTCTATCTAAGTTTGAATCGTATATTCGAAGAGTCTAATTTTTTTTTATCAAGCATTGCCTCTAGCATTATTTGGAGTTTTACATCTCTTTGTTCACTCTTTTTTTCAAATGATTCTAACTCTATTTGAAGTTCGACATCTCTTTCTTCTGTCCTTTTTTCTAATGATTCCATACATTCATAAAGGCTCTACAAAGAGTATTCCTCTCGAAAAGTAAACCACAAAGATTATTCTTGTTAACGAGAGTTCAAAACCCCAAAAATTATTCTGGTCACCAAGAATTAAAAAATAACAAAGAAATATTATGGTAAAAAATAACCACACAAATTATTCCCTTAAAACAAAAATCCAAAATTATGTCCAAAACTGCATAGCACATAAATATAATGTTCAAAATAAAATATATTTTTTAAAATCACATAAAGTACTATTTCCATTAAAAACCATAAAGAATTATTCATATAACCCTTACATATTTACCTAATGAAAATATAATAATATATAATTACTTCATAAGGATTTTCACTTTACATGTTATTTTGTATAGATTTACATGAAAAAGAGATTATATTCTGTATTAACATTATATGGATTTACATAAAAATATGGATTAGATTTAAAAAGGAAATGAGAAATGAGAAATTCCTTGAACTCCAACTCCTTTCTACGTTGACCATTGTTTGAATTGAGGACAATTCTTTCATTGTAAAACGATCGAGGCTTCCATATGAAACAATTTATATCCATAACCATGAAAACCAATTAGTTAAATAATATTCACAAAATATAGTTTTTGTACTTTAACATCATTATGCATTCATGAATATTGTTTATTTAATATTACACTACATATGTTATTAAAAAGTACAATTTATCCAATTAGTTAATTAATATTCAAAAGATATAGTTACTGTACTTTAGCATCATTATGCATTCATGAATATTGTTTATTTAATAATAATATTACATATAGATGTTATTGAAAAACATACCATTTATCTAACCTACATGAATTTCTTAGATGATTTTGGTTAGAGCCAATAAAAAACCCAAAAGTTCCACTAAATCTTATGAAATTGAAAAGTCAATTAATGAGTATTGTTCATTTAATATTACAATATGGATTTTATTGAAAAACATACAATTTATTTAACAAATATGAATTTCTGAGATGATTTTGGTTAGAGTTAATAAAAAACTAAATAGTTCCATTATGAAGTTGAAAAGTGAGTTGATGTTTTAAAAGAAAAATTACAACAAAACATAATTAGTAAATTGATGATGATGATGATAATGATTAACGTCCACTAAGATTGAATTGGTCTATTGTATTTTAAGAGGGTAAGTGATTACTTGCAATTTTTTAGAATTTTGTTTCTGTGCTCAAAAAGCATTAAGAGAAGATTTCCATGATCACCAGAGTTTTGTTGAGTTAAGAGGTTAGGAAGATTGGTAGCATGACAAATATTTTGAAAATGAGATCTAATCTGGGTATAGGTTGGACAATCTAAGAGAAAGTGATTTTCATCTTCAACCTTGTTAGTGTCACAAAGGTGACACACTCTTTTATCCCATGACGTTTTAGGAATTGACCAAAGCTCAGTTTCACAATGGAACTCATGAGAATTTGTTCTTATCTTAGCAATGCTTATTTTTTCCTTTACACTTATCAAAACATATATATAATTTTGATCTTCTAGATTAGGGTGGATTACATCCTTAAAATACCTTAATTTTCTTTTTTCCTCAACTCTTTATCACACAACATTTTCTCCTTAAATTTTTATTTGATGATATTTTTAATAGTATTTTTATTCTACAAAATGGTGTCTTCCATGATTCCACAATAGTTTATTGAAGATCAGACATCTTTAGGTCATCCTTGCTTGAGACGATGCTGGTTACGACTCGATTTTGAAGCAATTTAGAAGCCTCTTGTCTTCCATGTTATTTAATTTGTTCTTATACACTAGGTATCTAGTCATAGTCATGTTCTCAATGGGGGAGAGACTTGTTTCTAAGAGGAAGATGGGATAGGGCGTATTTCCTTTAATTTTTAGATTATAGGTTATACAATTATTTTGTATTTTCTCTATCTTTCTCCAGGATTCACGAGAGATACTATGTTATTCTCATATTTCACATCCATAAAGAATAATAAGTGTAACAAGAGTCTCAAGGAGGAGTTTATTCTTATCCCAACTCCAAAGATCCATTGATTTACAATTATTTTCAAGCCCATAATAAGCTTTCCATTCCCCAATAATATTTTACTCAATGTTATAATTCCAATTGAACTTGTGGTAAAGATCAATTCCAAAATTAAAAAGAATAAAATACATTTTCTTCTATATAATAACTTACATCTAATAAAAAAAAGAATAATAATATAATATAATTTTATTTGTAATATATTAAAAAAAATATTTATATTATTGATAAATAAAATAAAAAATATAAACTTAGATATATAGATTTAACTTAATACTTTTTTCTTCACTTGGGATATAGAGTAGTGTTATCCTACTACTACCGCTATACTTTTTAAGTATGTCCCCCAGGTTAGTCCTCATCACAAATTGACTTATAACTAAATTCTTTTAATTCTATACATTTTTAAAATAAAAATAAAAATATTAAAAATTTATATATTTTTAAATTTATATTATTATAAACACTTATAAGAGTGTTGGCATCAAGTTACTCTTGGATGCTTGTGATCTTTTTCTTATTTACGATTGAGACTGCAATGACTTAGTGGCATCATCAACCTTTGAGATTGTTACGATTTTGATCTTTCTCTTTTTTAATCATGGAAAATAAGTAATATTAATGTGATTTTGGGTTAAACTATTTTATTATTGATATGATTTTAAAGTATATTTAACAACTTGTAAGTTAGATATATTACTAATTTATGATTTTGTAAGGTATAGAGATAGAAGATTTACATATGATGTTTGAATAGTGGTAGGTATTTATTCTTCTATCCTAGTTAAATATTTTATTAGAGATTTTATTTTTACAAGTATTTTTTTTTTTTTTATTTATTTATTATTATTATTATGTATTGTATTGTTGTTCTTTTCTAACAACAAAATACATAATTAGTAGCTAGACAACAAATTGATGTATGATGTTGAGATATGGGGTACCTTGGGAAGTGGTCCCCTTGTGGTTTTGGGTTTGTAATCACAAGTGGAAAATACATTGGGACTATGTACCTTGTACTTTATGTCTAATTCAACTTTGACTTCACTTAAGTCAAAAAGTTGAATTTTTGTCACTTAAGGAAAAAGTGACTAATTATTCACTAATTGGGTGAATGAAGGGATACAAAGTGAACTTAGGGAACTTAACCTGAAGTGGGGTTGTGAGTGATATTATTGTGGGATAATATCAACCTTTCATTAGAGATGGCATGTGAAAATCATAGCCTTCCAAATACTAGGTTTCCTTATGGAGGGTTAAGAGGGGCTGATAGGGCCTTTGGAGGCTTAGTCACTCTTTTGTTCACTTGGAGAGCTAGAGGAGAGAAATGAAGATAGGAATGGAAGCTATGTTTGAGGGAAAATTGAGTGTCTCCTTCCATGGAGGGCTCATGGAGGCTTAGACCCTATTTATTTTGTGGTTTTCATTCTAACTTGGAGGAGGGGGCACTATAGGAGGATGACACACACCTAGTGGGAATGATCTAGACTTGGTTGATTGTAGATTGGTTTGTTTCATTGGAGAGGTAGCACACAAGAGCTACTTTGTGTGCAAGGATTTTTTCTTCAAGGTAACAAGGAGAAAGGGTGCAAGGTTTTAGTGAGATAGCGCAACAACTGAAGAGGGCGTACTAGCTTGGGCACACTTAGCTTCTTAAAACCTTATCTCAAGAGGAGTTGTCATTATATCAGGTTCCATTTTTTTAGTGTACATGTTGTATCTCATACTTCTTACATCACTTATATAGACTTACATTCCAAACTGGTTTTTCTCTAGAAAATTTTATTGAGGTCATGTTCACAAAAAAACACTTATGTCCTAATTTTCATACATGCTAGAGTTTAGATCATCATTATATAGTGGTAAATATCTAAAGGTGTGTTATATGATTTGAAGGTTTTCATGTGCTAACGATTGGATGACTAAAGCTATATGCAAAGGCACCTTAAACACATATAACCTTTAAGCACAACTAACTTCCAAAATTGAATTATATATATATATATATATATATATATATATTATCGGATACATATTACAGACATTTCTTACACAGAGTTGCAGAGTAAAATTCTTCCACCCAAGAATCTTTAAATTCATGTAAAATATTATAAAAAAATATCGTCCGTTAAATAAAATTCCTTCTTCAGGTTTTTACATTTACATTATTTAACGTATAGTTCCAATACTAAATATTTCACGAGAACTATAATAAATATTTTACATGTAATTTTAGACAACCCTCCCCGTCTAAACATTCTCGGGTGCATTAAACAGATTCCTTCAGGTGCTGACATCGACATAATTTTAGATATAGCTCAAATACTAAATATTAAGTCACATCTAATGTTTAGACAACCCAGCGAATCTGTAACATCTTCTAAAACGCAATACTCTACCAAGATCCACAACCCAATCTAGCCTTGGAATACTTTTCCAATATTCACAACCCAATCTAAATCGACAATACCTTTCCCAGATCCACAGCCCAATCTAACCCTGCAGGTAAGTATTTCATAGGGTCTTGAGTGGCCACAGCTTTTGCTCAAATTTTCTGTAAACTATCCTTCCAATCCTCTATCAACTGCTACAATCACTTCCCACAGACAGCCGAGCTGTGCTCTCCCATATAATTTTCTCATAAAGGAGAATGCAAATTTCAGTAGCCCTAAAAGAAATTGAGCTACGTATAGCTCAGCAGCCGGCCATTACTGAGCTCTTAAGGGTTGCTCCGGAAAGCCATGCAGCGGAGGACTCCAATCCTTACCCGGCAGTATTCCATTGGGCTCCGACAAGCAATGTCTTTCGTTGAAGAAACTGGTCTTAACTACCTCGAAGTCGAGATGCATCAAAGCAGCCGGGTCGGTTCGGCTGAAGAGATGCAGGATGTGCTCGAACAAGAATTCGTCGCAAGGTATAACAAGCCCGCCCTGTTGGGCGTAGCCGAACTCCTCCTTTGCCTGTTCGAGCAGTGCCCTAAACACCGGGTGGTTCAAGTACGCCGCCCGGATCACGAATCGCCTGCTGCAGTGCTGCCCGACGTACACCGCCAGGTTCCCCGACGGCACGTCGGGCGGGAGGGCCGATCCCGTCGGAAGGAACTTGTGGCTGAGAGCCTGCGCTACCTTCCGGACACTGGCCAGCCTCCGCCATTTTCTGTCGATCTGCCTCAACCTCACTACGCTGGGGATCTTCATGCATTTGCCGAGTCCCTTCATGGCTATTATACAAGGAGCACTTCAATGCAAAACGTTAATCAAAACTCCCCGATTCTCTCAGGCCTCCTAAACGGGCCCGGCCGGGTGCAAGAACGAGAATGGAAGCTCTTGCACCGGACGTATATTCATTGACTATACCCCATTGATCTATTCAATTACAGAGTGGAACGGCTGGCTAATGCGATGCAGAGGATACTATTCCGATGCAGGGGAATTATTGGATCTGTGCGTGTTGTGGTTATTTATTACTTACAGAAGGGAGGTTGATAGACGGGATAATATTCAGCAGCTACTGACCTACAGGCTGTATCGGGTGAACAACAGGTTGGGTTTCGGTGTAAAGAGCGGAATATCTGGGTCCTGTTCGAAACTATACATCGACATTATGCACTAACGAGAGTGGCGGGGCCCTGGTCCCGGCCGAGTAGGAGGACGGGATGTGCTCTCGGCCCTCTTTTGCTGTGTGGCGGAACCTAGGACCGCCGGATGGCGGAAACAGGATCTGCCGTCGACGTGCACGGTATCTATTTGCAGGCCGATGCTGCCTTTTCGGGGGAATAGAGAGGTCGTCTGCTCGTGGTTAAAAGCTATATAATTTTATAATTATATACAGAAGCAAATTATTGGTTAATTGTGGTGTCACTCCTTTTATGAAAAGGTGGTTTTCCTACCCTTTGAGCCTTATCACAGCTGGCCAAAGTCTCGATGCTAATTGATCCCTGGTAGGTGGGGTGAAATTCACCTTCCCTCACTATCATCCAAAGTGTTTGAGGTTGGATGGGGCTTCATCGACCAGGGGTAGAGGAAAATGGGGAGTACCTTTTGATTTGGTCATGAAATATGATGTTGGTCCATATTATTTAAGTTTAAATGTAGGGGTAGGGTATATATATTTATGTACATTTTAGTATTATTAGTCCCGGTAGAAGAAGGACTATAGCAATGAGTTTTGGTTGACTATGTATTAGTTTGGAGTTGATTAACAAAAGATTAACAATTTGTTATAGTTAAACTTTATATTTTGAATTTTATTATTTTGTTTATATATTTAAATTTACTTATCTCTAATATGATTGGGTCTTTTTTTAAGGATCTTATTGTAGAAAGGACTGTGCCATCACATCAGAAAACTTTATCAACTTTATTCAGGGCTGGCACTTTCGTGACTTGAGCAAATAAAATTTAATATGACGACGGGTAAAGTTGTCCTTGAAAGTGTTTGTCATAAAATCAATTGTACAACCCAGGCCATATGTGCCACTCAAATCTACTCTTGTTATGTCACTAAGTGTTTAATGTCAATCAAGGACCAAAACACTTCAGAAGAGTCTCGAAAACGATGTATGATTCTTGGTTCATGAAGAAGGTTCAATGTATAGCGCATGTTAGACCACATATAAATAATCGTTGAATTTGTTTGCAAAACAAATATGTATATAATATAGTTTGAAATTGATAGCTTGAGCGATGGTTTGATTGTAATATGGGTTTTGGATGTTTTAAATATGTTCACCTAAATTGTAATATGATAATAATATAGCTTAGGATGAACATAAACTAAAAAAAGCTAAAACTATTCACCAAAAAAAACTAAATTTTTTATTAAATATTCACCATAAAAAAACTAATAATTAAAATCTATATAGGACAAATAATATATATAATTATTCGTTGCAGTCGGGCAAACAACATTTAATATTCGCTTCTAGGTGTATGTTAGGGGTCTTAAAAACCATTAATGGGAGTTGAATGCATAGGAATATTTTTTATTGTCGTTTTGAATGCAGTGTTGTTTTCTATGAAACACGTGGGCATTTAGTAATGAGAGTCGACTACATGGTATAGTTTTTTAATGTTTTTTTTAAATGCAAGGGTGTTTTCTATGCAACATGGCTCGATCCAATGCATTAATTTTTTGGTAGATGGTTCGATCTAGTGCATTGATTCTTTGGCAGATGGCTCGATATGGTGCATTAATTGTTTGGTAGCTACTTCATGTTTGCCTACTTTATCGTAACGTCCTCCCTTACCATACAACTCTTTACCATTGTAGTTGACTTTAGATGAAACAACCATGCTCTCAAAGGTGCTTAGATTGTTTTGAACAACCCCCCTACGCCTCTTTATGAACGTAACTTGCTTGGTTGATTGCAACAACAGGAGACCGCCGTCTATAGTTTTTCTCATCTAACTTTCAATGTGGTCACAACTCTTCATGATTCCAAGAGCTTCCTCAACAAGACATCTGCAGAAGTCACAGTTTTTGTAACATAGCCTTGTGTTGTGAAGTATCGATAGTGACAGTGTGTAGAGTTGCAACAGTAAGGTATGTGGTTACTTAGTATCTCTATGGAATCTTTGTTTGATGAGATATAGTTTTCTCAGTCATGGAAATTGTATGTAACCCAAACTGCACTCGTTTTTTGGATTTCTAACACAATTTTTCATTTATTTTTATGATGATGCATGCAATTGTCTTGTAGCGGACAACCTTACACCACTGTCGTTGGTTGTGGCCCTGATAAAAAAAACCTGCAAGCGAGCTATGTCAAAATCTATGACATCGATCCCCAAGTCCTCTCGGTGCCATCCAACACCACCCTCCAAGTAATTATTTCGTTCCTTATAATATAATGTCAGATTTTGTTTGCAACTATGAGAGCATTCTAAGAAATAATTTAATTAGCACCTTTGTGGGTCGGGGGATCATATATTTGATATTAGTAGAAATAGTTTTGTTAGCACTGGGAATCTTTCTCTTCTGATCGTTCTGCTATAAGAGATCAGAGATCCAAAGAAAGGATGCAAATTTCCCATCCATCCCCATTTTAAAGTAGAAAATGGTTGTTCTTGCACTTCAGTTGCCTTGTTCTGTAAGAGCTATGTTTTGGAATGATGTAGTTCTAACTTCTTAGTGTAAAATTCTCTGCAACAATAATTAGGATTAGTGAGATATCTTGTTCTCTGATGTAACCCGCACACAAACAACTAGCTGACAATGTAATGGAAATCAAGCCTCTGAGTTTTAGTTTCTTGGTTGTTAATCACCCAACAAGCATACAAGGAATTGCTCTACCTCCATCCAACGATAGGCAGAAAATTATTTGTTATGAGATTGACTCACTACTTGGTTTTCTCCTCAATATTAGCCTGGTCTATGAATATCTTGATAACATCCCCACAAGGGAAAAACTCTCTCCTAGCTACTTTTTATGAAGTTGGTAGAGCTTAACTAGATAGTCTCTCAGGATTGGAATATTAGTAAGGATGAGATTTGGCTTACCCTCTAAGTTGCTCATCTCTAGTTGTAGTGACAAATATTGATAAATCTCAAGTTATCATGTAGCATTTTGAAGGAAGTAGTATATTTAATAACCTTTGTTTCATAACATCATCACAATGTTAAGAAATGAATAAAAGAAAAGTGGATTCCATGATTATTAAAAGCATTCAAAACCTTTGTTGTCGATTGTTAAATTTATGGTAGCTAAGAATTAGAGCTACATTTCCTTGCTCCGACAATAAAGGAACTCTTCTTATTTTCCCATTTGTTCAACGAAAATAATGTAGCCAAATATTGAGAGAAACAAAGGAAATGGATTCTTGAATTCAAAGAACTGAATGAAGCCTCGATATACTCATTGCAATGTACATCTTCATGGTAGGTCCAAATGAAAACTTTCCCAGCCACTTTCTTGAAAGCAAAGCGCTGCTCGGTAGCCTTGCTCAAGAGAAGGTAAGATCAAATAATCTTATGTTTGAAGGACTATGAACCCCTACAGTTCAAATAAATCTGCTACACTTATGCGTTAAATTTGAACCCAATAGTTAAGTAATCAACCAAATGGTTGTGGTAAAATAATCATCAATTAGATTAAAGGTGGAATGGAGCAGTTTGGAAATGTTTTGGGTGTGCATAAAACACTTCCAACCATTGTATGGTTGTGTATGATGGTCTTTCTACAACTAACGGTCTTTCAAACAATGATTTGCTAAATTTAAGGGCTGAGAAATGGAAACTCAGTTGAGAATTTACAACAAAAAAATTATCACAGCCGTTGATTTTGGGGACTCCATGAGATGGACACTTTGTGTCTTCTAGTTGTTACTTTTCCCAAGAATTACCATGTGTCGATTTTGAAAAAAATAAATCAATAATAAAACCTAAAATTCTTCATATCCATCCACTTAACAAAACTGGCATATCAATACCATCCAATAACCACTAAATACTCTTAGAACAATCCATTAAACATCAACAAGAGTATCATCTTAAACACATTAAGATAATCCTCACTAAAAAAAAAATGAATCACATAATGTGCACATTGATTTTATCTTAGAAAAGCAGTTTTGAAGGTTTGCTCAATTCTCATTTCAGCAATCTTAGGTAACCTGGTTACAATGCAACTCATTACATTGCGCTTGTGTCTGACTGCATTATTTTTTTTTTTTTGTTTCTTATGAGAAGAAGAAGTAGATGTTTTTGCATGTGTGACTTTGTTTTTATTCATTGTATTGTCCTCAATTGAAGCATGGATGCCAAGTCCTCAATATTTCAATCAAACTACTTCTTTCAGATCGAAACAAAAACCCAATAAGGCAAATTTGCAGTTTGGGACTTCGAAGAAGCATGAAGGGTTCTCACCATATGTGAATAAGAGGTACCATATGGGCCTTGTGTTGAATTCTTCTACCAGTCTCCATACAATTGGAAGATGGATTAAGAAGGAGAAGAGGGTTATCGATGAGTTTCTTCTATCTATATCTAATAATACAAAGAGCCCTTTTGTGGGTTAGTGGTGGAAAACAATGCAGCTCTATATGGTTCAGACTGTGCCAATATTAGCAAAAGTATAGTTATTTCAGGTCAGCACAAGGATTACTACTCCCATGGTAAGATAATGAGTAGGTTGATTGTTTAGGGTGGGTCTGCTTCCCAATTACAACAATTTATTGAGCGAATAACTTATAGTCTCTAAGACAAACATCACCATAGATTAAAAGAGTAAGATTGTCCTTCCAGTTTAGGGAGTAATGGATTTTTTTGGCTCTAAGTAGGTCAACTTACGATTAAAACTAATTGAAATGACCCCAACCCCTTCCCCTTAGGCGTTCATAGAGTAAATAGGGTAGAGTAATTAACAAATTGCATTGATGTTTTATTTATTTTATTTACCCCCTATGGATATATAAATCATAGACAAAATGCTAATTTCTTGACTCGTGCAACAGAAGAAAGACATTCTAGGAGACAAATTAGAGGGTACAGACAAAGCTTATTGTAATTTGTATTGAAGTTATTTTGTTGACTTGGACTCATCCCTCTATAATTGCACATGACTCTTGCAATTCATGTTGAAGTGTTTTTGCGAAGCTAGTATCATCACTCTATAATTGCACAAAACTCTTGAAAGTAGTTGCAATGTTAGTATTATAGTTTGGGCATTTCATATGTCTTGATGGAAAGCGTTTTTCCATAAAATTGTATATATCTTTTATAGTCTAAATGCTTGGAAATTCTGTAAGATGTCAATATGTTATCTTGAGATCAGATTGTGCTTTTCTAGGTTTGTAATTATGCTTTGCATGGTTATATGAATTAAATGAACTTATTTATTATTATTTTTTTTCTATATAGGAGCAGCAGAGAATAGTAACAAAGAAAAGTTGAAGTTAAGGGAAACAAAAATCAAGGTATGCACCTTTGAAAATGTATTTCCCTTTTTTATTTATGGTTAGGTAATGCCATAAACTTAACCTAGGAATAATTTGTGTACCATAAATTACAAAAATGGAAAAAATAATAGATGTTGAAAGCTACCAAATGAATGAGAACTTCATTATACATAATAACATCGATCATGTGTTGAATACCAATGGTGTTTTCAGATTACATGCATTCTCCTATACTCCAAGAGATTCCATGTTTGATGCATTTCAAGTCCTATTACACTTTTGTTATTCAACAATTCAATTATAAAATGGATCAAGAGATCACTTGTTATTTTGTTTAAACAATGGTGATGTAGATGCATTACAGTCATATCAATATGAACTAGCATCTGATCTTTTGTACCAATTGCATGGAATTCATGACGTTCAGACATACCTTCACAAAATGAGATTTTTTGCATCTACAAATTTGAACCAAATTGAAAGAGGCATATGGGGAGATATAGTTTGCATACGATGGCTAGCCAAGTGGTTAAATGTATCAATTGGAATTTGGTCCTTAAAAAAGAAAACAATATATTTACTATTTAATAAAGATGCAAATACAGAACAATATTGCATTTTGTTTCATGATGCAAATCCTATCAGTGGTCACTTTGAACCATTGGTTTGCAAAAAAAAGTCCATCTGCACTTTTGAAGAAACTAATATTTGCTTATAGCTAATCTGCAAAGATCTTGAATTCCATTGGAAATGTATTATGCATGATATGCATCGTCATGGATTGAACAGAGAAACAACTAGTACATCTAATTGTGGGGACAATCTTTTTAGTGCAATTTGTTATTTGGTGGCAACAGACTTTGATGTACATTCCTTAAGACTTTATGTTGTGAAATATTTTTGCAATGCAATTATGAGTGGTGATCAAAATGCATTTCATTGCTTGCAACAACAACTAGTTGGAAATACCATATAGAATATGGCAATGCCTAGCAATCGGCAAAGGTATCTCATAAATATGGCAATTTCCTATGAGAAAGGGAAGGTAGAGGGAAACCCATTTTGTTTGCAATGGATATTGATCATATTCAAAGTAAATATCCAAGTGTGGTCTTGCTTTACTAATAACATTGCCAACTTCTATTTTTCCAGTTCAAACTTAATAGGATTTGATGTTATGTCATTTGAAACAGATGCATCACACATTCGCTATGAACCACTACTAAAAGAACGATGTGAACATGAATGCATTGCAAATTTTTATCATCTTATAATAAGGACAAACAAAAAACATAAGATTGATTACCCTATGGTTAATGAAATTCCAAGTGCAAAAAGTAGAGGCAAATGCATATTGCTACCTGAACATGTACTAGAAAATTATCAACATATACAACATGTCCATAGTGAAAAAACATTGACATTGACAAATAGTAATGACAAGCTTCAGATAAATTGTGATCAAGAAAAAGCAAGCCCAACTAAAAAGCGTAGGCTCAATTATCACAAATTAAAAAAAATGGCAAGAGCAAAAAAAAAATGCATTGACACATACTCTATTGAACATGGCACAGATAGATATGTAGATGGACACTGTACATATTTTCTCAATGCAAAAACACCTCCTAGTCATAGAAAAAAAATGGCATATCATAGATTGAAACAAATAGTGCATAACAATGCAAAGCAAATTTATTGGCAACAAATTCAAGACACACCTAGCAACAAATGTGAAATATGTGAAGAATTTCATTTTGAAAAGAGAATTATGTTTCTTACAGATGACTTGGAAAAGGAGTATTTAAGCCTAACATCAAATGACAGGTTGTTCTTAACTAAAAATATATGTGCTTCTTGCAAAAGAGCACTTCAAAATGGAAAATTGCCAAAGTTTGCAACACCTGAACAGATAATACGTAATGTGTCATTACCAGTTACAAGTACACTTTCAAAACTTAAAGAGAGACTTGTATCATTGATAATTTCATTTGCACAAATTAGACAATGGGGTTATAAACAGTCCCAATTGGTCTTAACTGAATCAATTATCAATGTACCTATCCATATTGATATTGTGCAAAACTTATTGCCACATTTTGTGAATGAAACAACCACAATCACAGTTGCATTGAAAAGGTTATTGTAATACAAGAATGCATATCAAACAGGAAAAGTGTGTGTACACGTTGTCATCAAAGCATTGAAATAATTATGTTCTAGAACTTTATATAAGAATGAAAACATTTCTATAAATAAGGAGTGGAACCATGTTCTAGAACAAGACAATGATAAATCCATCGAAGCTGCACATACTAATAATGAAAGTGATACAGAGAATGAATCAGAAAGTGAAATACCTACAAAGATGCTAATACATGGATTCACAAAATTACAACTCATCCATGATTTGCAAGACAAGATCATTGAATTTGCACCAGCTGAAGGAAAACACCCACTTAGGATTTTCAAGGACAAATATGTATAAGAAATGAAATTTCCAACATTATTCTACGGAAATCCACATGATGATGAAATTACAAAGAGATTCAACTATCAAAAAATAGTGTAATGGGAGTTGCTACATGCAAGTTGTGATTTTTCATATCACACAACAAATTTGTTTTTCAAAACAATGTGAATAATAATTGACAAAGTTCTCTCTCGCATATGGATACAGATAAGAAAAGGAAAATTAAAAGGGAGAAATCTATTAGCAAAAGATGTTAATTACAAACCAAACTTAGAAAAAATATTGAAATCTGATATTGGATACATAGATTTCAAGAACATTCACATTTCTCCTAATTACCTACAACATATGAAGAAAAATATATTCGCAATGATATGATAGTTGGGGCTTCCAACATTTTTCATCACATTTACAAGTGTAGAGCATCGATGGAAATCCATTGGTGACAACATTAACTGAGTTGCATAAGAATAGAAAAAAGAGAAAGCACAGTGAAACATTAGAAGACAATGAAATTGATTGCCTCATAAGAAAACACCCAGTCACATGTAGTCGTTACTATAGACACATAATCAATGCTATCAAACAATTTATATGTCATGATGAAATGTTATTTGGAAAATTGTTAGACTATTACTTTGTAATAGAGTTCCAAAATAGGGGAAGTGAACATGAACATGGATTGTTATGGATAGAAGACACTCCAATATATGGAAAGAATAGCAACTTAGAAATTGAAAATTTCCTGGACAAATACATAACTTGTAACACAGATCATTTGGATCTAGATATTGCCAAAATGCATAGGCATTTCCATACAAGAAGTTGTAGGAAGTGGAAGAATTCACATTGCAGATACAATTTATCCATGTTTCCAATGAAAGGGACAATAGTCCTTGAACCAATTAATTTAGTTGACAAAGCACTCAATGAGAAGTCAAAGTCTCTATTAACATTTTTGGAAGGAAAAAATTATGATTTCTTAACAAGATTCAAAGACTTCTTGATGGAGATTGAATTGACAAAATATGAATACATACAATTAATACAATGTACAATAAAGCAACCAACAATTTTCCTCGAACTAAAACCTTCACATATTTGGAACAATAGTTTTGCAAAGGAAAGACAAATTTTTGGGATACAAATACATATGCACAGTATGTTCTTAATGATTATGCTGCAACATCGTATTACACTCCATACATGACCAAACTTGAAAAAACTATGACAAATACATTTCTAGGAATACACAAAAAACAAGAAAAAAGTAACATTGATGCTATGCAAATGATACATACACTTGGAAATACATTGCTTAATCTTCAACAAAATTCATCTCAACAAGTATTTGATATTTCACTCTCTCTGCGACTTCATTGTAGTCCAAGAGAGTGTATATTTATAAACACATCGTCAGTTGATGAACGAACATTTATGCTTAACCATCATCGTTGTTAAAACAAAAACCTGACAATTCAGAAGATGTTATGTACCATTCTATTATTGATTACTACATTGAACATTGCCATGATATTAAGCATATTTGTCGTGTAGAATTTGTATCCGAGTACAAGAAAAATGGAACACACATATCAAAAAGGAAAAAACCAAATGTAATACGATTTGTTAACTACAATAGAACATTGACTATGAAAATTTCTATAGAGCGAAAATGCTATTATACATTCCATTTGAGGAAAGTGAAGATACATTGAAACATAACTTACCAACATGGAAAGATGCATATAGCTTCTATGAAAGTACAATACAAATCAATGAAGCTAAATTTACATACAATATCAATCCAACATGGGGTGACCTCAAAAATGCAATTGAACAACTAGATAACATCCCTATGGATATTTATGGTACAATGACAAAACAAAAGACCACTACAATCCATTCTGAACAATATTATTTAGCAACAGACTTGCAATGTCCTCAAAAATCCAATATGAATAGATCCATTAACCTTGGATTTCAAGTAAAAAATCACCCATTTTTCATAGGGAATGAAGAGTATTACAAAATTAGAAGAATGTTGAATAGAGAACAATAAGCAATTGTGAAAGACATTGCATACAAAAAATGTAGCAACATGCACACACCATTGTACTTATTTCTTATAGGTGGAGAAGGAACAGGCAAAACATTTACAATAAAGGTGATATTCCAAAGCCTTATCTGAATCTATGATGCATATAATAAAAATGATCCTTTAAAACCTAATTGCTTGATATTGAAATATACGGGTAAGGAAACATATAATGCAGGTGGAACAACAATCCACTCTGTATTACTAATGCCCTTCAACAAGTCACATTTTCTTCCATTTAGCAAAGAAACATTAAACACCTTATCAAAACTTTACCAAGTACTGGAACTTGTTTTCATAGATGAAGCTTCTTTGATTGGAAGTTGATTCTTATATTCCATTGACAATAGACCAAGAAACATAAAACATGTACAAACCAAATACTTTGGAAACATTGATATGATATTTTATGGTGATTTTTATCAAGCACAAACCATACAAGACTCTTTGATCTTTGAACAACCTATAATGAACATGCAAACAATAACACATGACTTTTGGAAATATAATATAAAATGTTATGAATTCCATACTACAATGCACCAAACAGATGAAAAATTCATCGCGATTTTGAATAGGATGTGCACAAATAATGATTTGGCATATCTAAATAGAAATTGCATCCGACCTGCACCAAATGACCCAACATTTCCTTATCTATTTTACAAAAACAAAGATGTTGCAATTCATAACAAGCATATTCTACTGCTCATACCCAAAAATGAAATTTCAATTAAGGCGATTGATGAGGAAGAAGAGAACCATGGAAATGTGTCATACCATAAACATACAACTACTTTTCCCTCAAAAATTGTCATAAAATTAAACATGTTAGCTGAAATATATGCTTGCAACTATGATTCACAAGATGTCTTGGTAAATGGTGCAGATAGAATAATCAAGGCCTATACCAAAATATATAAAGTTGATGTAATATGAATTAAGTTCTACTATTCAAATATTGGACATCAACAAGACAATAATATAACTTATCTATATAGGCTAGAGATTTCCCAAGATTGGATTCTTATACTACAAATAGAAAAACCAATGTCACTGACAACAAAAACAACTCAACTAAAAATCAGAAAACAATTTCCAATCCAACTTGCATGTGCACGTACAATACATAGATCGCAAGGTTTAACCTTAGACAATGTTTCATTTGAACCTACTGGGATACGAATACATCGATTAGTATACACAACTTTATGTAGTGTAAGAAACATAGAATCATCGTATTTTTTAAATCCTCTTACAAAGAATAACTTCAAAGTCAAACAAACAGTCGATATCGAGATGCAACATTTACGTAGTAGTGCAAAATGGAATCTAGAATATGATTATCACTCCATACACTCAAATTCATCCATCACAATTCTTTCAATAAACACACGCAACTTAGATGCACATATTATTGACATATGCAATGATTATGACACAATGCAATCTAATATTTTGTTCCTACAAGAAACATACACGACACTTTCCAAACTTCATTTGCATATCAAATTGCTTTAAACATGGATTTATGATATTGGTCAAAAAACATATAACACTTTTAGAACATAGATATTTCAAAGAATATAATGTAGAAGCTTTGCTAGCAAACATAATCATTCATGGATTGCAAATCGCAATACTCAACATCTATGCTAGTCCACATGCAAATTTGACCAACATAATAAGCATCATTACAAAAGAATTATGTACTTTACATCCAAACAAAATCATTATAAATCTAGGATACTTCAATATTGACATGCTACAAAGCAATGAAAAAACAAAAAAATTGGAAAGCTACATGGCCAGGTACAATCGCCATTTCATCTTGGAAACAAAAAACCATTTGCATGAACCGCTTATTGATCATATAGGTCAAGCATAGCCAATCTACAATACAAGATATCCATATTAGATACATATTGGACTGATCAGGATACCCTTTGTTTAGTACTTGAACTTTGACATGCATGTAAATACTATTACACATTAGCATATTTCCATATGCTTCCTACATATTTACAAGTTTCTTTTTCCCGACTGTCTACTGTGTAAAGCATATGTCCATATTCACATAATTTTTGTTTATTTTTGTACTAGATCAACAAATTGTCTCGCATGTCAACAAGTCGGTATACTCTACAAGTTATTGTCTAAAAAAAAAAGAGTTTCTATTTCATTTTACTATAATTTATTTTCATAGCTAACTACTTTATTTACTACAGAATATATTAAAACAACTATCGACATTTTATAAACACACAAACAAACAAAAAACATGGCACAAGAAATGGAAAGGTACTTATTTCTAACTTTACTTATATTTTGTTGCTTTACATCTTCTTTATTCATTGTTGATAGTATATGTTGCACATTGTTTTTGCATAGTAGTTTCTTTTGTTCTACATTTCATTTTATCCATTGCTAACAAAAATTATAATTATCATGTACAGGTTAGTTGAAGAAGAAACCAACATAAGTGAAACAGAAGAAGAAACACAACAAATCCAACAACGTTTTAGAAGGTATGTTCACAACAATAGTAAAGGAAATGTCTTCTTTATAGAAAATGATATACATATATATGTCACTACTATACAAATGTGAATGCATGGAATTCAAATATGATCTATGCTAACTATAGTAGATAATTAATTTTCAATGTAAAATGAAAAGGAAAATGTAAATCTTGAACTACTTAATGTAGGTTCTATTTAATCTCTTCATCCATATGACAAGACTAGAGAATGAACTGTGCTTTCCTTGTTTTCATTGCAACAGATAATTTCTTGTGCCCTAAATCAATTGCAATTATATCCTTAACCTAATTCTTGGAATTTTCATTCTTGACTTTATTTATAATTCAGTTATATCAATTAGATAACCAAGGAATATTGAAAATTTAAATTGCTACAATTGTTTGTATCTTGCTACCAATTCAATTATTATTGACTTAATTTATTATAAGCAATGTTATCACAACCATTCTACAAATAAGTATTGCAAATGAGAAAAAATAAATGATAGCATTGATTGTGAATCAACAATGTCTTCCCAATGCAAACAAGATTTGCATGTTTGAAACTGAACCTCCAATGACAATGCTTCCATGGATACATAGCATTCAAAATTCTTTTCTTATGACTAAGAGAATTCAACAACTAATATATACACTAGTTTTAGCATGTTTTCATGTTCATAACTTTTTCAATTGTATTGTTCTTTTGAGCCACTTAAACATCTTTTGAAAAAGGCAATTAGGATTTTATAGATTTTTAGATCAAAATCACTCTACACAACATTGACAATAACTTCATATTTGGATCAAGTGCAAATGCAACAACTTTCAAGTTTGACAATTTGGAAGTATTTTGAAGTCCTTACTAGGTCATTCCTTGCTATCGATCTTGAATAACATTTATCTTAGTCACTTTATGCTAGTACATATATATTTAAAATACTAATTTAAAATTTATCTCGATAGACATTGAAAACAGATCCCTAGCTAAAGCTTTCCATAAACAAAAAACATTTATCAAACCTTTTTGACATTTAGAAAATTTGGATAGAGACAATATTTAGCCACACTTATCACGTAATAAGTATCATTATCCCAAAGATATGATCATGTTCTCGTATTATGTTTTCTATATTATATGTCTATTATACTATGTTTATTGATGTTTTCTATTATAGTATATTCATCAATTCTTCTATGTACTATGTCAACTTGACCACTATAACTTTCCCTATGCAAAGAAGAAAACATGAAAAGAAGTTTGTGTTGTTCTTTCTCTTCTATTGATTTCCCTTCAAAAACATCAATCAATCAACTCAGTTCTTCCTTGCTTTCTCATGCTCTTTATGTGACAAGAATTTGAAGATAGCTTAAAAATCCTCTTTTATTTGATCGTATTTATCTTGTGCTATCTAGTAATAACCCCCATCATAATGAGGGGGAGAAACAATAGCTTAAAGTATCAAAAGCGTAGTCATTTGATCAATCTCCCCTTAATAAAATTTAGTTTAATGATTAAATAACTTTTATATTAATAAATTGTCCTCTAGTCTTTCTTTGCTTTCATATTTTTACAATAATAGATTATTATTAAATTCCATTATTCTCATTTTGATGTAACATATCCCTTCCCATTGTAAAAACAATCTTTTTAATCTTGCAAAATACTATTCATTCTCTTGTCTTAAGAAGTTGATTAGCCTTGCCTTTGCAATTACAATTAACAACAACAACCTAAATTAGATATAATGATATTGGACACAAGAATGTAAATGCACGTTGATTGGTTTCTCTATATAATCACTTTGGTGAACATCTATACTATTCAGTTGGTAATATAAACTAACTCCCTACAATAGTTTCAATATTTTATATTTTTCCATGATGAACTTGCATTATGTATATGCATATATGTATATATCTAATATCATGTGTATTGTTCCTATGTATATATCTAATATCATTATGTGTATTATACCAAAGAATAATATCTATGCCCTTTTCCTATGAAAACTCCTTAGTTCTGTTTATATCTATTGGCCCTTGGTTAGGGAAGGAAGTGAAGATCGAGGAAGAAAAGGTCAAACGTGAACTGCGCGGGAGACACAATGACTGTCACTGGGTTGAAGTAAGAAAAAGAGAAGAAAATCCAGAGCGAAGTACGAAGAAGCAAGTCATTGGATGAGGAGATCAAGGATGACATATCAACAAGGAAGATGGATCGAAGACAACTCAGCAAGCAAGGAAACCCACCATTGGATGCTTTGGAGCACCACACAAGAAGGGAGGAAAGACAGGTTGGCGAAGCCCTAAAAAGTTGAGTCAAGGTGACCTAGGGTTTCAGACACCTAGGGTTTTGGGTAACTAGGGTTTGGACACCTAGGTTTTGACCTAAGGCTGTCGGTGAGGGACTATAATTTATAAATAGAGGTTGAGAGGGCCTAGGTTGGGTCAGTACTAGTGTTGGGTATCAATATTTATTATTGTTGGTTGAGAGATTATTGTACTGTGAGAGAGAGGAGTGCTAAGAGAGAGAGCCTTATGGTATTGTAAGATATTTATCTGAGTGTGAAGATCAAGTCTTATTGTTGGGTGCGTAGGAAGGTGGGAAACAGAGAAAAGAAGAGAGAACATTTGTTGACTAAGAGTGTAGATCAGAACTGTAATCTTTATCGTAATATATCATAAGCACAGTTCTGTGGACGTAGCCCTAGAGAGAGGGTGAACCACGCATATTTTGTGTCATATCTGGGATTGATGCCTGGATATCTGTCATTGTTATAATTTTATTTGCATTATTGTGTTAGATCAGATTTATAGCTACGCATAGTAAATCTAGCTGATAAGAGATATATGAATGTTGCATTATCGTTGTATTAGTTCCACTTGATATTCCCCTAGTTGTAGACATCTCTATCCTGCAACCCCCCTCTTAGTTGCTTTGGGTGAGACTAGATCTGCTTCATAGGTGTTGATGAAAGAGCCAATAGCTAAGGCTTGTTGGTGCGCTCTTGGATTGAACCCTGGGTCTACCCCTGTGCCAACAAATTGTTCTATTGCCGAGACCAAAATATTTTTAAGGGAGTGTCAAGGTGGTTCCCATCGAAGACAGAGATTCAAAAGTGGATAGAGGATAAAAAGAGGGACTTTGTTGAAGCCCAGAACAATAACCCTAAACTGAGCACTGAAGATTGGCTACAAAGATATATCTTCACTGAAATTCATGAGATCTTCTTTGGAGGAATTAATCAAGAGCTATACGAGTGGTTGGCTAAGTTAGTCGATACCCAATTTGAGATTAGATCTAGACCTCCTGTGGTTTGGACACCAGCATTGATGCAGAAGGTCAAGAGAGTTGACAATGTTGTATCCAGAGCAGTGGATCATTGGTTTGATAGTACCATTGGAGGGTATATCACCGAACTTGTTGTTGATAGGGTAGAATGATATAGCCAAGCCAAGAGATACTTTTTCAAAGGACCCAGAGGAAAATTTTTGCACTTTCTGAAGCTGCGAATCAAGATGTCGTTGCATGAGAAGAATGTCTTGAATATACAGTAGATTGGTTGGACCTGAAAAGGCTAATGTTCAGAAATTCAAACATCGACAGCGACACAGAAGCTGGGCATACGCGCAGTGGAATATTATTCAAAGGGGATCACCTTGAGAACCTATTTAAGAAAAACTACGGAGAAGAGGGTTTCTACAGTGGAGAAGAGGTAGATCTAACTAATGAAGAACATTTAGAACCCATGGGGAAGATGAAGAACTTCACCAAAGCAAGCTAGAAACCTCAGGAACTGCGCATATTACTGAAATAAGTAACATTAACCCTCTTCTTGTTTCAATAGCACCAAGCAATCATAATAGCCAGAACCACCAGAGTCTTCAGAGTGTTGTTACCGGCAACTCAGCCTATACTCAGACAGGAAGCCTAGGGAACTCTATGGAAGATGAGATGAGGCTCCTTATATTTAGGGGAGATGGATTTGAGGATCCCAATCAACACTGGTTCCTATGTGAGGCCGTGTGTAATATTAAAAGTATCACCGACGAAGCCATCAAGAGAACCCAGTTCAACACTACTCTAAAGGACCATGGACTGAGCTAGTACATGAAACTTGTCCAAAGACTGGCAAAGCCTAAGCCACTGAACGAGATAAAAAATGCACTAATTTCATAGTTTAAGAAACCTAAGTTAGATTCACAATGTATTATAGAGCTAAAAGAGATCAAACAAAAGTAGCAGAACCTGTTTAGGAGTTCGACTAGAGATTCAAGACCCTAACAAGTCGATTAACTTTTCAGATCCCCAATGAATAGAAAAAATAATGGTTCATCATGGCGTTGTTACCACACATCAGATTCCCTCTGATGCAACAGAAGATTGCATCGTAGGCATAAGCTTTGGAGATCACCATGAAGCTTGAATCAACACCTATGGGAGAATCTAGCTCAGGCATGAGCCAGATCTTGAGCTAGCTGACTAGTTTGTCTCTGCAGGTTGAGGATATGAAGAAGGACAAAGGGAAGGACAAAAGAGAAGATATCTTGTGTGTAAGATGCAGATCCAAAGGTCATGATACGGAACATTGTCCCTTATTTCATGAGTATTTGGCCTCAAGAGCATCAAGACCCTTGAAGCAAGTTAACCTGCACTAGTGCGATGTATGCAGAAATAGGCATTGCCCAGGTGAGTCATATTACATGCAGAAGTATGTTCATACACCCACAAACTTGTATTTCACATTTTGTAAATCTGTGGGTCATGATGATCGATATTGTAGAGCTTATGATCTCATGCGTGAGAGGTCGAGGGACATATACAAGATTCAAGGTGAAGTACAACAAGAAGGAAACACTCCGCAGTACAACTCTCCAGGGAGAGAAAACTTCAATCCTCGTGGTGGATTCAGAGGACGAGGACGAGGAGGAGTTATGGGTTGAGGCCGAGGACAAATAATCTGTTGTAACTACGCACAGCTAGGACACTTTGAAATGGATTGTCATAATCCTTTCCCAACCTACAATTATTGTAACTCTTTCGAGCATGTCATAGAAGAATACCCTGTGTTGCTGGCTAAGATTTAGGAAAGACGAAGACCCCAACAGAACCCACAAGTGCAACTGATATATACTGAATTGTGCGGAACAAACCCTAGAGTTGCTATTATTACTCAAGGAGGCACTACTACAGGAGAAGAAAGAACAACCCAAAGAAAGACCGCATAATAGTAAGGTATCAGGAAAGATGTGGAGAAGACTCAGGCTTTTGATCCAAGGAAAGAAAGGCAAATCTCTGAGGAAGCAAGAGAGGAGTTCAAGGGGAACCAAGGATCCTCAACTAAAATGAGACGAAAAATAAAAGAGTATGGAATGCCTCAGGCATTTGATTAATCGGCTTCACCGGAAGAAGGAAAAGAGGCAGGTAAACTCATCGAATTTTTGTACACTTGTCTTAAGTTAATTCGGGATAAGAATGTTGTGTAAGAGTTACAGAACCTAATCAAGTAGTATGAGCTAGGAAAGGTAGACCCCTTACTGAATAGGGAAGTACACCAAATTGGTAAGAAGAGAAGAACAAACAAAGAATTACATTTGAAATCTCAAATAGGAGAGTATGATATAGACTATGTGGTCCTCGACTTAGGGTTAGAGGTCAATGTCACGACGAAGAAAACTTGGGCACTAATGGGAAAATAGAAGTTGATATATTCCCCTATCATGCTTAGAATGGATAATCAACAAGCTGTCAGCCCATTTGAACAATTTTAGCATGTCCCTGTGGACATCGACGGAGTTAGGATCTTTGCAGATTTTGAAGTAATTGAAATTGTTGATGATAACTGCCCTTACCCTGCATTTCTAGGAATTGATTGGCCCTTTGACAATTCTACTGTTGTTGATTTAAAGAAAAGATGCATGACATTTGAAAGAGATGTCCTTAGGGTCATTGCACCCTTAGATCCATATGAGGGTCCGTGATATATAGAGCCCATCAGAGAAGAAGACCATGCATATGAGCTGGAAAACATATATAAATTAACATCCAGACAACAAGATTATATCAACCCTATTGCCGATGGAAATCTACATTGGCGAAGTGACAATGCATGTTCATCAAATTCAGAAGAAGCATTGGAGAACTGGTTGAACCAGATGTATGAAGTATCCACAAGGAGATGTGCTCAAATGACCATAGAAGTTCATCGGATTGGTACAACAATAAGTAACTTGTCTACCTTCGATGTTCTGAACCCTCTAAAAGTCATCCTCTTAGATTTTGAAACAAGTGTACCAACACAATAGATGTTGTTGGCTATGGATGAGGCCCTGAAATATACACTAGCAAGATGGTGGGGAATGCATAGAAGCAATATTACAGACTAGACACAATCTCGAACCTTGATGACAGTGTGGTTCTTAGCACAAGTAGGAAGCTGCGAAGTGAGGTACATAGGTCTAAGCTACCCAAAGGATGATGTGCGAATCTACAAAGAAGACTAGAGTGACATTCCTAGAGAACAATGGGTACATAGATTCATTAACACACTGGGCACGACCCCTATTAACTTGTACCTTCAAGCGAAGTTGTGCCTCATCACTGCAGATTGGGAAGGTATGCTTGAGAATTTTGTAAGCACCTTTTTGTTTGAAAGTGAATTTCCTTCAGTAGATCAAGCACTACAGATTGTAAGGCACAAAGTATTTAAGGAGGCATCCAGCCTCCCTTTGGAGCAAGAAGAGGACGAATGGACTGTGCCTTTCCAGAAACTACAAGAATGTCATAACATTAATGTCGACGCAGATGATGATCCGAGGAAGGTAAACATTGTTGAGACAAAAATCCATGGGGATGTGGAAGGACCATGAGTTGAGCTGCAATTCATTGGACAACTGATCAAGATAAAGAAATTCAATATTGGGATAGAGGAGACACCGAAGCTTTCCAATTTTGGAGATTACTGGGATGCTACTACCATTGACAAAATTACAGAATTACTGTACAAGTATAAAGACTTGTTTCTAACCAAGTTCACTGATATGAAGGGTATCAAAGGACCTATGGGAGAGATGAGAATACCTTTGAAACCAGATGCGAAGCCAGTCAAGCAAAGACCCTACAGATTGAACCCAAAATATAAGGAAAAAGTGAAGATTGAGCCCGACAGAATGTTAGAAGCAGGGATTATTGAACCTGTTGAAGAGTTAGAGTGGATCAGCCCTCTGGTGGTGAAAGACAAGAAGAGAGGCGAGGTCAGGATCTGTGTAGATCTCAGAAAGTTGAATGATGCTTGTTTGCATGATCATTTACCTACACCATTCACAGACGAAGTGTTGGATAATGTGGGAGGCCAAGAGGTATATTCTTTTACAGATGGATTTTCAGGATACCATCAAATCCGGATTGCCAAGGAGGACTGCCACAAGACCAAATTTTCCACAGAATGGGGATCCAACCAACACACGGTGATGCCATTTCAACTGAAGAATTCCCCAACCTTATTCTCCATGGTGGTGGTTGAAGTGTTCAAAGAATTTTTGCATAAGTTTCTAGAAGCCTATTTTGATGACTGGATTGTTTTTAGCTTGCTAAAAAATTATATTGAATGTCTAAGACTAATGTTGGAAAAATGTAGGTAGTTTCAAATTAATTTAAATTTGAAGAAGTGCATCTTCTTTTCACCTTTTGGAGTATTATTATGACATGTTGTATGCAAGTAAGGACTGTTGGTTGATCCATAAAAAATTGCAATTATAGTCAACTTACTGCCTCCTACTTCAGTCAAACAACTGCGCACTGTGCTAGGACATACTGGCTATTATAGGAAATTTATTAAAGGATATGCTCAGAATACTATGCCAATGGAGAAGTTATTAAAGAAAGACTATCATTTTGGTTGGACAGATGAATGCCAGTAGAGCTTTGCCACACTGAAACAAAAGATGGTGACTGCGCCCATTCTGGTCTTTCCAGACTGGAGCAGAGAATTTCATGTGCATGTCAATGCATCTTCTATTTCATTAGGAGAAATATTGGCACAACCTGGAGAAGGGTAGATCGACCATCCATGAGCATTTTATAGTAGAAAGCTATCCACAACTAAAATCGATTACACTACTACAGAGAGAGAAGGATTAGCCATGGTGTACGTGCTGCAAAAATTCCGCCATTACTTAGTAGGAGGACACTTTAAAATGTTTACTGATCATTCTGCGTTGAAGTACCTAGTTAACAAGCCAGTGTTTTGGGGGTGAATATGTAGATGGCTTCTCCTGTTTCAAGAATATGATTTTGAGATCATAGTTAAGACAGGAAGAATGAACAAGGGACCCTACCACCTGTCGAGGTTGGAACATGGCGAAAAACCCACTAGTTTGGAGGATACACTATGGGATGCACAACTACTTTCCATCGGGAAGATGGATGACCAATTCATAGACATAGTCCAATTCCTGTCAACAGGAATGGCTCCAAGTGAGTATACAATTTCCCAGACGAAACAACTAGTGGTGCGCACTGTAGACTTGTCACTGATAGTTGGTCAGCTATATAAGATGGGACCTAATGAGATACTAAGAGGATGTGTGATGGAGGCAGAGTGCCCACTGATCTTCGCAGGAGCTCATGAAGGCATCACAGGAGGACATTACACAGGGAAAGCAACTGCACAAAAGGTTCTGCGAGTTGGCCTTTGGTGGCCTACTTTACACAAAGATGACAAAGAGTATACAAGAGCCTGTGATGTAGGCCATAGAGTTGGAAAACAATCCCGAAGAGATGAAATTCCACTAGCACCGCAGATGACCCTACAAGCATTTGAAAAGTGGGCCATTGACTTCGTGGGAACTATAAACCCACCAGGAAAGTGCACAGGAGAAAGGTACATTATCACTGTGATAGAATACCTAACTAGATGGGACGAAGAAAGAGAAGTCAAGGACTGTAGTGCAACCACAACTGCAGGTTTTATATTTGATAACATAATAACCAGGTTTGGATTCCCTAAGACCCTTATGAGCAATCAAGGAACCCATTTCATCAACAAGACAATTGAATCCCTGACTGAAGAATTTCCAGTTCACCATCAGAAGAGTACCCCTTACCATCCACAAGCAAACAAAACGGTTGAAGCATTCAAAAAATTCTTGGAGACAACATTGATAAATATTTGCAGTGTGAACAAGGATGACAGGGATTTAAGAGTACCGACAGTACTCTCGGCTTATAGAACCACTTGCAAGAAATTAACAATGCATACCCCTTTCAAGTTGGTTTATGGCCTCAAAGTTGTTGTCCTGATGGAGTACTTGATACCAAGATCAAGAATTGTTACATTTACAGACATGGATGATACTGGCGCTGTTTGTGAAAGGCTTGCCCAGCTGGTTGAACTAGAAGAAGACAAATTTATTGCAGGATTCCATTAGTAGGTACATAAGGAAGGAGAGAAGGCCTATCATGACAGACACGTCAAGAAAAAGGCATTTAAGAAAGGTGATTTAGTAATGGTGTATGACAGTAAATTTATAAGACATCCAGGGAAGTTTAGAATGCATTGGATTGGAGCATGTGAGATCGCCTCTATTACAGAAGGAGGAGTTGCATAGCTGAAGACATTGAAGGGAGAATGAGAAGAAGGATTGGTGAATGGGAGTCGACTGAAGTTGTATTATGACAACCAACTACCTCGCAACTCTCAGTAAAGAGACAAGGGTCTAGGTACAAGGCCCAGTTGAAACTAGGCACCAGACACAGGAAAGACAGTCTATACAAGGATGGGAAGGAGGCATAAAGCAGAAAGAAAACGTTGAACTGCGTAGTCTAAATTCAAAGTGAAACGAAAGGATCAGATCTGAAGTGCCTCGGGATGAGTCGGATGTGAGTATTGGGGGCCTATTGGCCCTTGGTTAAGGAAGGAAGTGAAGATTGAGTAAAAAAAGGTCAAACGTGAACTGCGTGGGAGACACAATGATTGTCACTAGGTCGAAGTAAGAAAAAGAGAAGAAAATTCGGAGTGAAGTACGAAAAAGCAAGCCGTTGGATGAGGACATCGAGGATGACATATCAACAAGGAATATGGATCAAGGAAAACTTAGCAAGCAGATAAAGCCACCATTGGATGCTTTGGAGCACTTCACGAGAAGGGAGGAAAGACAGGCTGGTGAAGCCCTAAAAAGGTGGGCCAACTTGACCTAGGGTTTTAGACACCTAGGGTTTTGGGTGACTAGGGTTTGGACACCTAGGTTTCGACCTAAGGCTGTCGGTGAGGGATATAAATTATAACTTGCATATAAATTATAACTTGAAACAAAGGTATATAAATTATAACTTGCATTTCTTATTTTATGCATTCCTTGTATGTAGGGATAGATATACTGCTTCTATTATAGTATCCATTGAGACTTGAACATTCATAGAACTGGACAAGTTTTTGTTGGAGACATAATGGCCATATATAATACATATCTAGACAAAACAAATAAGTCACGTAGAATTTTGTGTGCTGACATGACAGATGAAAAAGGAATGATGACAGTTACACTAATTGTTCCTACACATCTTATTCGAAAACATGAAAAAAATATCTTACTTAGCAATGGACTATTCATTACACATTTTAAAATTTTGCCAAAAACTAACTATGATCGTGGTGACTGTGATCATATTATATCACTACATGAATTCAGTGTTGTAGAAACAATTGTTGTTGTTTGCAAAGAGTACAACTTTATACCAAACACAACAGTTAAACAATTTACAGAAAGTGCATCTCCTTAACCAATTGGCACAATTGGAGTTGTTATGACAGTTGCAAAAAAAGTGGGGATGTAGTACATTTTACATATAAAAGATGGCAACTCAGAAAATGACAAAGCAATGGTACGACTTCTGTATTTAGTTATTTTACTTTTAAATTTATATATCCTCAATAAGATTACATAATTACAATGTTGTTTCATGTTATAACTTCAATTGTTCGAAACGTATGCACATTATTTTACATCTACAAAACATAGAATTTCCTATGTTGTTGTTCAAGAACAATACAAAGAGAAAATATGTAATAGAAAATATATTTTGCACAACACAATCAACATTTATAATAATGCTTAGAACAGATGCAACACAATCTTTGAAGAAAATAACTAGCTCAACAAATGTTGTAAGTATATAGATGTATACCTTCATTTAAAAACTTCATACATATGATTATTTAAAAAAAATATGTATTTTGTTGTTCTATTTTTAACTACAATATTGTATAAGCAGGTTGAAGGTACACTGAAAATAGTAAATGTGTATTCAACTCCTTTTGAACCTGTATGTGCCATTTGCAATTTTCCAGCTAGTGCTTCTGCATCAATAAAAGATACAACAATTGATTGCATGAAGTGAAACCAAAAATGTCATTTTCTTTATAAACATTTCATAAATTCTATTATTAGAAGAATTACCAATAGTGTTGTGCAATGCATCATTAGAGAACCTATATCGCAAACACTGCTTCCTAATCTGATACAATTTCCATATGAAATATATCCTCAGAAAAAACCAGACATTGTTTATATGTTGCATGACCACTAAGTTCACAACAAATTTACACTAAATGAAGACAATATAGTATTGCAAATAGGATGAATAAAGAGGTAAATAACATAATTTTGCTTACACTAAAAAAAAATTAAATTATTGGTTTTATGTATTGATCAATAATATGGAAAATTATTCTATTTTGACTTATTTCTCTTTCTTTTTTTCAGGTTCTCTTATACTCTTGTATAAAGAAAAAATAAGCAACCAAAAAATCAAAAACCACAACCAAGTCCAGGGAATCGATGAAGGGAATCTATGGAGACTAGCAATATAGTTCACAATATTCCTTTGCAACATTTTCGAATATTGGGAAATGTTTTTGGCCACTTGAAAGTAATAGTGATGAAAAATCTGTAAATCTCACATTTCATATGACTAATAGGAAGAACGCACTTAAGATTTTAATCATATTATGCTCTAATGTACTTTAAATGTGCCTGTTTCTTAGCACGAAACTAATCAATCGTGTTGTATTTTGGACATCTCATATATTAGTCTTATTTTGAACCATGTTATTTTCAATCGCATATGATCTTAGTCTTATGATCGTGTTATTTTGCACTTGATGATATTCACCAGTTTAGGTGCTTTACTCACTATTGTAAAATGATTATTAGTGAATTCAAATTGCAACTATCATGGCCCTAATCAATTCCAGATTTAATTTATTGCCAAATATTTCTTATTACTTTTACTACAATTGATTTTAGCTAACATAGTTGTATACACACTTATTCCTTATCCCATTTTGGTAAATTCTAAACATTTTCTGAGTACAATAATATCTTAAAAGTCTTATTTTGACACTTATGTTTTTAAGGTTTATTTTTCTACTTTTCCCAAATGTAATATTTATAACTAATAGTGCATTGTCTTTATTCTTCAACCTTTGTTTAAATCCACTTTTATACCTGTCATTGACTTAGACTGTTGAGATATTAGAAATAACAAATTTTATATATCTATAATGCTATTGGATCATTTTTTTTTAGTCTTATTGTAGAAATGATGGACTAGTTCCTTGTTTCAATTGGGTTGTACATATCTCAAGACATATCCAATTTAAATATATTTATTTAGTTTAAAGAATAGCATAAAAGTGTAAGTTCCCTTTTTTTTCAATTGATGTGTACATATCTCAAGCTAGAAGGCATGCATGTTATGTGATGCAGTTATTTAATTAAATTGTATCACTTAATTTCTAAGAATGTTGCATAGTTGTTTAGTTCATTGTTGCCAGAGGCTTCCATGTAACTCTTGTTTTTAGGAGATATATTTTTCCACAAACAAAGAGTCTTATACATCAATTTGATATCTATATTGACAATTACCTTAAAATTAAATTAAAATTAAATTATTGTTATTTTATATATAGAGAAAAAAACATTATATAAAGAAATATTCAATGTTGTATATTTGAGATATGTATTTATATATTAATTTTATTTAAAAGCTTCATGCTAAAACGACATCGAAAATATATTTAAAAAAAAATAAAAATATTTTGAAAAATTAAGAGATGTTCTTCCATAATAATTTATATGGACAAACAGTCTATTTGATATCTCTCCACATATATCTTGCTGACATTCTATTCATGGATGATTTTAGAGGCTAAATTTTGCTCATGGGCTAGTTTTCCATGGTTTTTCCAAAAACGAGATTCCCTATTTTAAAAATGATTCACCCAAATTCTATAAGATAAAATTATTTTACCTTAAAAATTGCCAAAATTTTATAAAAACTATATAAAACACTTAGAAATTTGAATATTTTTAAAAACTTATCGCCAAACATTTATAGTTGACATATGAACGATTAGTAATATTCGTCAAAGTTTCTACATTTTAAAATAAATTTCCATCCTTAAAATCATCCCTGATTCTATTTAGTATCATGTATAGTATTTTTTTTAACATTTAAAATCCTTAGATGAAGTTGATATGAAGTGCATTTTATACAAATAAAACATTGGGTATATGGATTTAACATGTATTATGAAATATTAAAATTTATCTATATCCCTCCCAAAATGCTTGCAATTTTAAGATACTTCTCTTTATTTGGTTCTCACACAAATTTAGGGCACTCCTTGTTTCGTTGTCACATAATTTCCTACAAATTTAGGGTACTCCTTGTTTAGTTGTCACATAATTTCCTAGTGTAAAATATTTAGTTGTCACATAATTTCCTAGTGTAAAAATATTTTTTTCTTAACCTAAGAGATAAAATCAATGGAATCTTTGCCGAGATTTTTTTTTCCCATAGAGGCATACACTATATGCAATGGTTAGTAAAAAAATTATTAGCTCTCAAATGTTGGCCCTCTCTAGGCCCTTTAACTGATTTAGGCTGCATATAATCTTTTGTTTTTCATCATGGCAAGGTGTCAATAAGATAGTAAAAACCAATACCTTGTCCAAACCCTTTGTCAAAAAAAACTTCCTAAAATAGGTAATTCATTAACAATGCTTTCTAACTTTATTTTCCTTTCAACACATGAATCAACCATTCAACCCACAAAGCTTAAGCCCATTTAGTCTCATACTATCCCATTGTCCTAGGATGCACCACATAGCCCAATCGATTTCGGGAATTCATTTCCGACCAAATTTAGAAAGCTTAAGCCCATTTATTCCCATACTATCCCATTATTCAAGGGTGCACCACATAGCTCAATCAGTTTGGTGAATTCATTAGGATGGAATTTTTTAATCTTCATTTTTGACACAACTTCATAAACGGAATACATTATGAATAATAGAATACACGAGAGGAAGTAAATAATTTAATGAAAATTTGGAATTTACGTGAATCAGATTAGGGGTTTAGCAATCAAATTTTCAATCTCCTTTTTGATATTATGAACAACCACCTACTATATTTCTTTTGGAAAATATTGATCCCCTTTAAGCCACCTAATCATTGGAATCACGCTTTATTTATAACAATGTTGATATTTCTACCATTGAATACATTTGATTGAAGAAGCATGAGAATAGGTATGGAGAAAGTCATTGATTTTATCCCAAGAAGCTTGAATCCTCTTCATAAATGATGAGGAATGAATCTTCAACAACATTATTCGTAACACATAAACAAGTGCTACAATAGTAGCGATGTCCATGTCGTAAAAGCATAGATTTTGATGGGCTCAATTGTTGTTTACAGTAATTTACCTCTCGGTCGCACTGATCCATCATGGTCCATTTGTTTTTCTTCCTCCAGTGAGACCAAGCCATGCAATTCAGCTAATCTCCCACAGACTGAAGAATAGTGCATATCTAGGATCTTGATCATTTCCTTAGCCTTGTTTAGATGGCTCTTCAGTCTTTGCACTATTTTCTCCTAGGACTGAACAAGATGTATCGACCGCGTTTGTAATAATCAATAAATTAAGTTACATGGCTCAAGATATCTGTAACAATACTGAATTCTTGATTCCTCTGCCCAGTTTCTACAAATTCTGCTTTGCACAGACAGATATGCAATTCAATCACCAGAGAACAAATAACTGTGAATCCCTTCAAATATTCATTTCCATCTGACACTCAATTTTAAAAAGAATAAAGGGAAAGAAAAGAGCAATATATTGAATTCATATAAAAACCCACTGTAAAAAACTGACATGAGAACTCAAAATTTTTGACAGAGCTTCTGTTGAGGTTTTCCATAAACATGGGTCGTTGTCTAGAGTCATCCATTTCGATTCATATAAAAATACACTATAAAAAAATGACACGAGAACTGAAAATCTTTGAGAGACCTTTTGTTGAGGTTTTACATAAACGTGAGTCTTTGTCTAAAGTCATCCATTTCGGTTGCGTCCTAAGGTTCACTGTGTAGGGTAAGAAATGTTAAAAGAACAATCTAAAAATTAACAATAAATAAAATCTATGTTTCAAACTCTTAAAGAAAGAAAAGGTTCGTTCAACATGTCAATTTATGAGAGGCTCAATTGTCGTTGACCATGTAATCATGACAATGCATTACATTTAGCTTGCCTAGTGCTCCTCGAAGTGTTAACCACTACATAGTATTCTTTGACACTTGCATATCTATTCGTTCATCTTAATGATAACCCTTACAGCCTGTTATTTGACACTTGCATTTACATCCAGAGGCTTGACAAATGGTGGATATGCTAGTGTGCACGAGGCTCCTAAGATATAAGCTTCTAGATCATGCGAGAAGGAATAAGCTGCCATTATAATTGCAATAGAAAATGTTGGCAGTGGTGCATTTGCTTGTTTGGATGTTGGTGGTGAAGAAACTGCCTTTGGTCCTGGTTTTGCTACCGTTTCTTTAGCTTCTTTTATATCTATTCTTTCTACCCTTTCCATTTTAAATCTTCTTTTTGCACTATGTTCTGGAATTAAGTGTATATTTAATGAAATATATTTTCTATTTCATTGTTATGATAAGGATTAAGGCATTGTGATTGTTATTGTCTTTGTTCTTGAAGTCATGATTTGTATGGATCGACTTATTCTATGAAATGATATTTGAGCTTATTGGGGGGAGGGGAGGAATGAGCTTAACCCATCTAGATACAATTTATGAATTTGGCTGAAGCACAACAACTCGCGGACTAAATCATTGCATCAGAAATATGGATCATGCCTCTCTGTGGGGACGAGGTATTGTAAGAGGTGGGGACTTATAACATCTTGGGCACGTAGGATCTAGAATAGGTATCCCATCTAGGTATCCTAGCTAGTCCTAAGGGATTATCTCCTCACCCACGCTCGGAGGGGAAAACAATTAGTTGATGTATGGTTATCCAAAGTTTATGATGTTTCTTTTTAATATTATATGTCTAGAAATATTACCATGCAGCCATATTTACTACTGTACCCCTAAACCCTATCTCTTCTTTGAGTTCTCGGAGTTCTAGTGAAGTGAGTTGCAAAGCAACTGACTCGAACTGAAACTCCAAAAGGATAATTGATTTTTTATCTCCTGCACTTTTGATTATCGGATTAGGTCTGAGAGATAGAACGAACCCCAAGCAACAGTTTGTTTTGTTGGTTTCACGGTTTTTTCAGTTTTTTTGGTCTGGTTCAGTAGAGGATACGAGGCAATGGAGAGAATCTCTTCCAGGTGGATGTCTTGAGCCTGGGTCTGTCATTGATGATTCCTCTATAAAAGAGCCTGGCTCGACGGATTCTATTGAAAAATCAAGGAAACTGCAACCTCACCCAAGGTACTAGGGTTAACATCGGACGGTTGTATAACATAGGTGCCGACGGTTTCTTTAGAAGAACAAATAACTCAACGAGAGCACTAATTTGATCATCAAACCTTCAACTGATAGAAATCATATTTGGAAGACATCAAATTCATTTCCTAAAATAGGATGAATGTAAGAACCAGAAATTAACAAAGCCCCAAAAAATTCATTCAACGCATAAGTAATTCATTAATCATCATATAAGCATATAATATTCAACAGAAATTAAATTTATCCATAGCATGAAAATAAATTACATAATCATCACATAACTCAGCAAATTCAGAAATAAAAATGCCTCCGCCTAATGCTAAATTCCCGCTTATCTGGTTGTCCTCCCTACTGCTCTGTCCAATCTTTGCATGATGCTCTAACCAAACCCTGCCCAAAACCGACTAACCACCCAGCCAGCTAGGAGCAGCCTATCCAACTCCCTGAGGATTCCTAGCCCTCGAGCCCAAAACTCCCAGCAACGTGCCCCCTGCAACAATTCACTCAATCTCCAAAACCAAGCTCCAAAACCAGAAAATATCGCCCAAACCAAGAAATACAGTCCTCCTCCCCCAAAAATAATGTTTCCTCCCCAAATTTTCATAATAATGCTATTTTCGTAAGCCTCTGCCCAGTCATATCCCTCATTCACTGCCTCCTCCATCATTTAAGGCCACCCACCTTATCCCCCCATTTCTCCTTCTCCCCTGTCATACGTAAAGTCTTATAGTAAATAAATTAAAGTCCATTTACTACCTTATCCCCTGTCATACGTAAAATCTTATAATAAATAAATTAAAGTCCATTTACTACCTTATCCAAACCATAAATGTGTTGATCAATCAATTATTAAACAATTAATAAATAAACAATTAATATTATTAATAAATAATCTTTATTTAACTAATACACACTAGGACAGTTAATTAATTAATTAACTACTCTTGATAAACATATGCAACTATTTAACTAGGGTTGTTACATACACCCACCCTTCAGGAAACTTCGTCCCAAAGTTAAGCTATTTCATGATACAAAGGAAAAGAAACATGGTTCACTCATTCATAACAATTAACCGATATTATTAGTAAGTAAGCCAAGAAAACTCATAAATACTAGTGTACATGTACAAGAAATGCATGTGTAGCTAGTACATAAAGTCTCGTGCATGTACCAATAATCAATAACTATCACCCTTATAGTAATTTATGTATGCATCCAATCCAATCAACAGGACTATTCTCTTATAAAAGACAATAAACCAATCAAATTTTTGCGAAATCCTTTAATTACACTTATCTAGTTCAACAATTTTATTTAGACAACTGTGGTTTAATTATGTAATATGAATATTCATATATATACACATTTTTCTTTTCAGAAGGAAAAACAATAAATTCCACCATATGACAAATCTCCATACACTCTCAACTATTTCTACTCATCCTTCCTCCCTAACTTACTTCCATCTTCCATTCCTATCCTTCCTCTGCTGGACTATCTTGGAGCATCAACTATATTGACCTAACTCCAAATAGAACCCGAAAGTGGAAGTGTCACTACCTTGACCAAGCTTCCCCAACAGGCAACTAACAGTCATGATCAGACGTCTAGGGGAGCATGAGCTAACATCTTCCTCCCATGACTTCAGGTTTCAGAGGATACACGGTGGGAAATGCATCCACCCCTCCTAATCATAACTAGGGTCCACACCCTACAATGGAATATATAGTGGCACCGTGTTGCTGGGAGTTTTGTTATCGTTTATTCAGTTTTGGGCAGTCTCATCACCTGAAATCCTGCACTAGTCCACATATCATAGCAATGTATCCAAACCAATATAATTTTCACATACAAGGATTCATACCATATTGTTTCTCATCCAGTGGCCATGTCGTCCACTTTCATCATTATTATCCCCTGGCTATTTCATAGCCCATAACCTGTAGATTAGTCTGTAACACAAACTCATACATCTCTATGCATTATCATCATGTAATCGTATACAACCATCATTTCAATTCGGTATTCGTGTACCAACAACTTAACATCAAAGTTTTTCAAGTTATAAATAGATCTCATAATATCCCATAATTCAATTTTGACACCCATTCATAAAACTATCTTTTACCAAATAGATTGCATCATATCCAACATCATTCTAATAGCATTTAAACCTTCATAGGATTTCCATTCACATAATATGTCGCATCATATCCACCATCATCAATAACATTTAAACATTCATAAAATTTACATTCACATAGTAGATCGCATTATATCCATCATCATCAATAACATTTTAACATTCATAAAATTTACATTCTCACAATATATCGCATCATGTCCATCATTATTCAAATACATATAAACATTCATAAAGGTTCATACGTCTTAAAAGTTTAAGTGTATCATTTAATAGTTTCACTTGTGAATAGAAAATAAAAGTATGTAGGCCTCAGGTAATCCTGGTTGTCTAAGTCAAAAGGTGGTGTTACATACACCCAACATTCGAGAAACATATTCTCAAGGTGGTAAAAAAAAGTGAGGGATAGTCTCATCGTAATGTCTCGGCGTCTTCCCAAGTAGCAGAGCCTGGACTATACTTGTCCCATTGGACCTTAACTTGGTCTACCAGACGGTTTCTGAGCTGTCGGACTCTATAGTCCAATATGCGTAACGGTTCTACCCTGAGAGTTCCCACGTCTGATACTTGCAATTCCTTCGAATTTAGTTTATGTAATTCATCAACAACATAATGACATAAAATAGATACATGAAAAACATTATGAGTTTTATGCAAGTGGGGTGGTAGTACGAGACGATAGGCAACGGGTCCAATTTTCTCTTGGATTCTGAATGGTTCTATAAATTGAGGTGACAACTTTGTCCTCTCCCTGAACCGTATGGTACTCTTATTAGGCCTGATACGAATGAAAACCTTGTCTCCTAGTTCATAAATTCAGTCGGTCCTGTGTGCATCCGCATAACTTTTCTGCCTATCATGTGCTTCCTTTAGTCTTTGCCTAATCTGAATCACCTGTTCCTCCATCTCTTGAATCAATTCTAGCCCAACTGTTACTCGGTCTTCTAGTCTATCCCAACTCAACGACGTTCTGCATGGCCTTCCATACATGGCTTCGTAGGGTGGCATTCCGAAGGAGCTATGAAAACTGTTATTGTAGGAAAACTCTACCAAAGGTAGGTACTTCTCTCACTGGGTTTGATTATCCATGACATACATCCTAAGAATGTTTTCCATGACTTGATTTACGCTCTCAATTTGCCCATCTGTTTCAGGATGATAAGTTGTAACTAAGTTCAACTGAGTGCCCAATGTTGACTGCAAACATGACCAAAACCTAGAAGTGGATCTGGAGTCCCTATCTGAAATGATCTTAGGTATCCTGTGCAAATGGATAACCTCACTTACAAACACACATGCCACATCAGTGACATCGTAAGTATCTCTAACCGGAATAAAATGAGCACTCTTGGTTAACTTATCAACTTTCACAAGAATGACATTGTGTCTATGAGGTGTGAGCGACAACCCCACAACAAAATCCATAGAGATGACTTCCCACTTGGACATAGGAACATCATGTGGTTGTAGGAGGCCTGCCGGGTGATGGTGGTCGACTTTCACTTGTTGACACTCTAGGCACTAGGTGACAAAATGGACTACATCGTGCTTCATGCCTACCCAGAAGAAAAGCTTCCTCATGTCTGCGTACATCTTATTCACACCCGATTGTGCACAATAAAGTGCTCTATGGGCTTCCTTCAGTATGATTCTTCAAATATCCCCATTTTCAGGGATGTACATCCTTCATCGATATCTTAACAGTCTGTTTGCTTCCATACTATATCCTTCATACTTTGTATCTAATTGCCTCCCACTCTAGAGGTTTGAAGTAACTTTTAAATACTAACTGTCTCCTTGGAGTTGCGTCAACACACGTTCCCTCAGATTGACCTTTAAGGGTACCAAAGAGAAGACACGTGATCTCCTACTCAAGGCATCTGCGACCACATTTTCCTTTCCCTTGATGTATGAAATACCAAAACCGTACTCACTCATAAACTCACTCTATTGCCTTTGCCTAGCATTCAAATCCCTTTGAGTGAAGAGATGTTTTAAACTTTGATGGTCCGATTTGAGCTCTAATTTTCACCCCACAAGATAGTGCCTCCAAAGTTTCAGAGCTATCATTACAACTGCCAACTCTAAATCATGATTCATGTATAGCTCTTCATGTTTCTTCAACTTCCTTGATGCATAAGCTATAACTCCTCCATCCTGCATTAGCACAACCCCCAACCCTTGCTTCGAGGAATCCATGCAGACTGTGAAGTCCTTTTCCATATCTGACACTCATAGAATTGGCACACTAGTTAGTAACCTCTTAAGCTCAATGAATGCACTATCACATTCTTCTATCCATTCATACCTGACTGCCTTGCACTGCAAAGTGGTGATGTGTTTCGCTATTTTTGAGAATCCTTCCACAAATCTTCGATAATAACCTGCTAACCCCATGAACCTTCTCACCTCATGGGCATTTTTCAGCACTGGTCACTCCATAATGGCCTTTACGTTTTCAAGGTCCACTAAGATTCCTTCACCGGAAATGATATGACCTAAATAGTGAATTTCTTTCTGGAAGAAGGAACACTTCGAAAACTCCCCATACAATTTGTTCTCCCTAAGGCAAGACAACACCACTTGCAAGTGTTCCTTATGTTCTCTTTCATTCTTGGAATAGATGAGGATGTCATCTAGAAAGACTTGTATAAAATGGTCTAATTATTTTCGAAATATGTCGTTCATGAGGCTCATGAATATTGCTGGTGCATTGGTCAATCCGAAAGATACTACGACAAACTCGTAATGCCCAAACCGAGTTCGAAAGGCAGTTTTTGGGATATTTCCTTCCTTAATCCTTAATTGATGATACCCTAATCGCGAATCGATCTTTGAGAATATCGCTTTTCCTTTCATCTGATCAAAGAGGTCATCTATTCGCAGCATTGGGTACCTATTTTTCACTGTAGCACGGTTCAAGTCCCTGTAATCTATACACAATCGTAAGGAACCATCCTTCTTCTTTACAAAAATTATTGGTGCACCACAAGGTGAGACACTGGGCCTTATGAGGGTCCCTTCCTTTCATTCACTTCTTCCACTACATATAGTTGACACCCTTACCTCAAGCATCACTTAACTTTCATAGTTGAGTTAAAGCGTAATGACACCCTTCTCTGTACACCATAGATCTCCACTGGCCTTCCTTCATCATCTATACAGAGCACCCTTTTTGCGAAAAAATCTACCAAATCTCCATGAGCTTCTAACCAATCCATTCTAATGATTAGGTCATACGCCCCGAGAGTAGTGACATATACCTTCAACCTGGTAGTACACACTACCAGGTCTACTATACAATTATCAACACTAGGTCCTACCGCTTGTTTTTCCCCTGAAGCCATCTCAACTTGTTTAAAGTCATCGTGTTCGTAGGCTGCCAACCCACTCTTTTCTAATGCAAAAGGTGAAATGAAACTATCTGTAGCACCAGAATCAAATAAAATCTTAACGTTGATATGATTTAGCATACCTAATGACTCCACCACTGTGGATTGATGTTCGGCCTGATGATTATTAACTGCTGCATAAATCTGGTGGCTTCTACTTCCTCTTCCCATCGGGGCCTTTCCTTCTCTATGCACAAATCTTGATTGCAACTCTGGGAAATCACGCTGGTAATGGGGTCCTCCGCATCCCCAACAGGTAACACGAGATTGAACCTGCGCACTATTCAGTGATTGTCTCTGAAATGAGTTCCTTCCCCTAGAACCCCTGCCCCTACTAGCTTCTCCCTGAGATGGTCGTGGACCTACCTACATCATTAGTGATGAACGAGATGTTGCACTCACTGCCATTGGAATCCCTATGGCTACTATCCTTGGTGCGACTTTGTTACCATATAGAGGCGGCCTTCAGCCCCCTCCCTTGGGAAATGTCCTAGGGGCCTTCCCTACGAATCCAGGACGATGCAAAAAGGTCGGTCTTGTACCTTCGGTTAAGGTCATGTGTTCCTTCGTGTAACGCGCATTTTCCACATCTTCCGCTATTGAAGACGGTTTCCACATCCGCACCATATCCCTTATCTTACAGTTCAACCCATAGACAAAGTGTTATGCCTGTCATTGGTCATTATCCATATATGAAACATACTTGACCAATTCCATAAACCTAATCTCATATTCCTCTATGGTCTTGTTTCCCTGTACTAGAGCATAAAATGATCCTACTTGTTGTTCCTCATAGTAAGCTAGAAGATATTTCCTTCGGAACCTCTCCTCGAAAAGTTCCCAAGATACGGTGTCTGGGGTAAGATGCAGTTGTCTTTCCATGTTACCCCACTAGTTCAAGGCATTGTCTCTTAACTAAAAAATCGCTATCTTCGCCTTTGAGGTGGACGCATAGTCCCTTAAGGAAAAACACCTTGTCATGCCTTCCAACCATGCTTCTGTGTGTTCACTAGCACGACTCCCAACAAACCCTGAAAGTTTGATCTTCTGCAGTTCTCTAGTGATGTCTTCGGGTGGAGGTTCTCCCCCTGAATCCCTCGAAACTTTTGGATTACCCGTTCCATATGGTGGGGGTTCCACTTTGATCCCTGCTGGTTGACGCCCATTTAAACTCTCATTTATCGCCTCCAAAGAGCCCAGTATGAGAGCTAGTTTGGGTGATGGTGGTGGTGGCATTGGTGATGTTGGTGGTGCCTACGATGATGCTCCTCTGCCTTGATTCCCTCGAGTCCTAACCATCCTGTATGATTTAAACTGCATCAACCAAAGTTGTCAAGGTGAGTTCAAGGACGTTTCACATTTGCGCAACTTAACTAGAAAACATGGTTAGGCGTAAGTTTTTTTTACTTATCTGTAAACAGAAATTACTCTCTTTAGGGGAGGTGGCTAGGTTAGGGTTTAAGCATCTAAGCTTGATGTCTTCACTTAAGAAAAATATTGACCCTCTCGCCCGGTAGCTATGCTAGATTTGCACCATACTAGCTAATTTCTCTAACTTACCTGCCTAGTGCGCAGGAAGCCCCCTCCCGCTTATCTTGATCTATGTCCTTATACTTTGAGTTTACAACTAATTAGGGTGACTTCCAACCTAATGTCAATGAAATGAGTCTAAGGTTATCCTTCGATGCTTGACTCGTGAGCTTTCCTTGGCGCGTTGTGCATATGCGTTGAATTGTGTGTCTCGGTGGCTGCAGGTGCGAGTCTTGAGGATTGTAGAGTGGATTTCAGGCATTGTATCTTAGCGCTTGGCTTTGACTAGTGCAATGGAATGGAGGGACTTGGCGCTTGGCTCAGTGGTTGAGGGAACGAAACTCAGTGTTTGGTTAACATGGATAATTGGAGATTATACTTCGGGATAGTATTTTATGACTATTAATTTATTTATGTATAAGAATTTATTTTATAACGACTCATGTGTGGTGCTTTGGTGTTTGGTTTTTTTCCAAGGCTTGGACTATGGTGAGTGGTTGTGCGTTCAAAACCCGTCTGCTCCAACAAAATTTAATCTAATCCAATATAAATTTTATTCGAATCATATGTTATGTTAATTACACTTTTTAATTAATTAATCCTTCTCATTAATCATATAATCATTTAATTAATTAACCACCAGTCATTTAATCCATTAATCAATATTTAATTAATATTATTCCATATTTATTTAATATTTAATTAATCCATATTTGATTAATATTTAATTAATCCATATACCATGTGTAGGAACCAAATTTAATTAATATTATAATGCTTATAACAAAGTTAAAATTTGATTTTTTTTATTTTTATTTTTAAATTGGAATTAATCATTCTAAATTTAAAATACAATTAAAACAAGTAATTTATAACACATTTTAATAATTCAACGTAATTGAAAACAAAATAGAATAAATAACATAAAAATAAAATAATAATAATAATAATTAAATAATAATTAAAAAAAATATATTTAAGGTTGGGCAGTGGGTCCTCGCATGAGGCCCACGTGACCCCTCCCCCTGGCGCTCATCCACTAACCCTAATATTCTCCTTATTATCTCTTCAAACCCTACCCTTCTCCTCTTTACATTTCGTTTTTTTTTTTAAGTGTTCAGGTTGAAGGATGAGACCGGTGGCCATAGCCATCTCCCTGCTAGGTCAACCCTGGTAACTTGAGTTCCAAGAATGGAGGGCACATCGTGTACAGTGGCGTGTTCCCTCCATTCCTTTGTGGAATGCTCCTCCATGGTTGGGCGTGTGCGTTGATCTTCTTATTTGTTGTTGTGTGTTTTATTTACTATTAAATCCGTGGCTGCTATTGTTTTTCATCTTCTTGAAATAATTTTGTGTAAATTTATTTTTCATGTTTGGCCTTTTGGACTCTCCATCCTCTGGTGTGACATTTAGCGAGAACTTTAGGGCGCAGGTGCATGCTAGTGGCTGTGAATCCAGCCCGCGAATCGCAGAAGATAGGTTTCTCCTCATTGCACAGAAACGTGAAATGTTTCCCATGCGGCTTGAATAATCTCTTAATATCGACTTACCCCTACACTTGTTGCCTCTCCCATTCATAGGGATCTTAATAGATTGTTATTTATATAAATAAAAAAATAAGGACTTGTTCCATGACGAAGTCGAGCCTATAATATTTTTCGTTTTCTTGAATTGAGCACACTTGGTGTTTTAGTTGGGTTTCAGTGTTTGTTTAAGGGTATCGGTCCCCTGGCTGTCCATTTACGGTGAAGGCATCGAATATATTAGGTGCAACACCTGTGAGATTCACTTGATTCACAACTGAGCGACGCGTAGTGCACTCTAACATGACTCGAGCTTCTCCCTTGGTGTTTGGTGAAAGCACTTTGCACGATGGTTTACCTTTGGAATGACCTTGGAGATTGGGTGCAACCTTGTGGCTTGACTGTCCTATAATGAATTGTTGGATCTTGGCTATATGAAGATTTGGGCTTGCTTGACCCACCTTTTTTTTTTCTCATAATAGGAATTTCGGCTCGGGATTTAGGAAAGGGATATAAGCTTCCTCTCTTAGGATAGATTAATATAGCTCCATGCACCATAGCTCTGAGTGCAACTGCCTCATGCCATGCCAATGAATAGTGGCATTGCACTGGGCTTTGTTAATAATTGTTACAACAACAGTGTCTCCATTTGGAAAATACATATATTTCCACAGCCGCAAACACCACCATAGTAATCGCGTGCATGTTCGAATGCTTTAGAGGGTTATTTAGATGGAAAATTCTTTTAATTGTTTATTGTTGTTTCGACACTTTCTAGAAGAAAAAACAGAGGTATCTGCAAATACTAGTGACATCTTTCATTGAATTCATCCAAGGGAGAGAACGATGAAAAAAAAAGAATTTGTTGCTGCCAGCGATGGCATCCTCAAGGCTTTCATCCATGCTGGTAAGGAATCTGATTGCCAAGCACCAAGGCCTTGTTCCTAGCAGGCCGCAGAGTGAATTTATTTTGGGTAGGCTCCTGCTCAGCGACCATGGAACTGGTCCTACAAGGTGGGATTTTCCACAAGTTACCAAGAAGGAATTACCAACTATTCAAGACAATTATCCAGAGTTTGGAAGGGAAGATTACGAGGAAACATATTGGTACATCTCCTCAAAACTGTTGGAGATTATTTGGTTTCCAAGAGGGCATCTCCAAAACTATTTTCCACAGAAGTGCTAGTCGTCATATTGTACAATTATTCAAGAAAATTATCCAGAATTTATTGCTACAAAGGTAAGATTATGAAAAAATGCATCAATACATATCCCATGTTGTAGACGTTTTTACACTGTTTAGACTACTTATTCTTTTTT